>MU224041.1:775187-802062 GCA_018584345.1 Thuja plicata | reverse complement strand
TATATATATATATATATATATATATATCTGATCAAGGAGAGATCAACATGGAGAGATTCAATACGATTCTGGATGAAGCAATAAAAGCAGAGACTGGTTGTAATAAATTCATCATAGATTTCAAAAGCATAATAGATGCTAGGTGGGAAAGGTAGAAGGCCCAGTTGGAAAGCATACAAAGTTTTGAGTTTCCTAAGGAGGAAGATGTGGCAACATGGAATATCATGACAAAGCCCAAGAAGAAAAATCCTATGACAGTTGACCTAGACATCATGGATGAAGAGTAAGAGGACACATGGCACCTGTTCTATGAGCATAGGAAGGTTAGAAATCATAAAGAGACTAGTGTAAGTTACCCTGTATTGGCAGTCACTAGATCTTATTACAAATATCAAAGTCTATCCTGAACATATACAAACAAAGGTATCGACATCCACAAGAAGACAAAGGAAGATCAGATCTTATTCTTCAGTTTTGTCCTTCCACTGCTTGATGTTTTCCTATCTTTTGTCTTTTCTAGGTTTTTAGGGTTAGGTTTTCTAAACCATCCAAATCTTGTAGCATCCTTACCTTAAGCATTTCAAGATGGTTTAGGCCTATATATTGTACTCTTGTATCATTTTGTAAGGGTTGGAGTTGGAAATAAATGAAATATATTACAAGGCAAACTACTAAAATTTGTCTGAGCCTTTTTACTATTTGTCTATCTATATGTATTTGAAGCTTTAAGAAATTAATACAAATATTTGTAATCTCTTTTGTGCATCTTGGATTGTCTCTTTTAATTACTGTTATAGTTCTTGTATTTTTACTGGTAAGGCATTTAGACATACTGATCACAAGGTGATTGTGCAGTCATTTGTAAGCTCCTTCAAGGAAGGATTAATTATTTCAAGTGACCCCAGAGAGCTTAGCATTAGTTTAAGGATCTGATGATATAGTTGTAGAGAAAGGATAATATGTAAGGCATTTTATCTATGTTGCATATGTTTTATTAATCACCTTATTGTGGAGTTATACCAGATATTAACTAATAGCTCAAGGATAAGGCACTGGTTTATAGTTGGCTAAGTAGTTGTTCATTATCCAACCAATATTTTAATTTATCAAATCATTCACATTTCAATCATACATTCCATTCAAGTAATTGTGTTTTAGAGAAATACAATTCATTTTACTGATTCCTTTAAGAGAGAATCAAAATAGGTTATCCTTCCTGACGTTCATAAGAAATGAAAAAAAGAAGAAGGATGAGAATCCTTATTACCTGTTGGTAAACAAATTGTTCTTTTTCACTTTAACTCTAAAATACCCAAATATTAAAAAAACAATCGAATACAACAGTTGGGAAATGTAACTGAATAACTAATTTCCCTCTGAATTTGAAGGTACAGCTCCCTTAAGTGATTAATCTTCAATGAATTTTTTTTCTTTCCTAATTTAAAGGGGGTTTGTTCTTAACCTAAGAACAAAAGAGGTAATCTGAACTAGGCTTAGACAGGAAATAGTTTAGGAAAATAGATTCAGCTTTCTATCTAGCCAAATTTCAAGAGCTTATAAATCATATAAGATCCAAAAATTGGTAATGTAGGAATTGATAATGAATTTGAAAATACTAAACTAAAAAATCAATGATAACTTGACGATGATGAATTGATCTACTTCATAAGAAAATTTCTCATAATCTATGGGTGACACCCAAATTTCCCCTCAATTAACTGTATCAAATCATAATACGGAACCTCAGTTTAATCTTGAGCTGTAAATCCAATTTAAAGAAACATTCAAATTGACAGAAAGATAAATGCAATGGAATAGTTAAAACATTGGCATTAATATATAAATGAATTTGACTCAGAAAAAATGAAGTTCTTCACACCAAAATTTAGACGACCATTGTATTGATTTTCAAAATAGTATATATAGATTTTCAAAGTCTGACCATTACAAAAGGGGGGTAACTGAAACAATTCAACTTCCCTAACCAGAAATGATGAAAAAACGTTTATCCATTACAAGCTCTATCAAAATTTAGTATAAGAGGGAATATATTTATGCCTCCGTTTAGTCCCCCTTATCTATTTTTTCCCTATAGGCGGTGACAGTTGTGATGACAGCAATTAGCTCTTCATGTCTATTGATATGGACATTGGTATATCTGATGAGCCATCAGGAATGATCTTTGGCCAGGATCTTAACCACATCTACCCGATCTTTCAACTCTTCCATGGCCTTATAGATGCATCCACTCAACTATTGGAGTATTGGAGCCCTATCTAAGTGAGAGGAAGACTATTCTACCAGCTTATCCACATAATCAGAGGAGGATTTCTGCATTTTGGTCACTCTGATCATTTCTTTTCCTTGACCACTTTTCTATGACTCCGTGTGAAGACCTTGAAGGAGTTTAAAATATCTATTATGTTCCTCTTTTATTTTGACATCTGTCTGTTGCAACCCTCCTTTGGGTTGGATGATCATCTCAGTCTTAAATTCTAGGCTTTGAAGTCATTCAATCAAAGGCTCATCTCCTTTCTGCAAGATATTGGCCTTTATTGCCTCCTTAGTCTTCATTTTAACTGCTACATGTAGCATTACTATACATTCTTGAAAATTCACTCTCTCTGATGTGAGAGTCTGCAAATTCTTATCAATGTTGTTTCTCTCCTTCTCCAACTTTAGGATAGTATCACCCAGCTGCTCAATAACAACCAGCCCTTCATATTTGAGCCTCTCGATCCATCTTTTACCAATCTGCCCAAAGTGTCTGTCTTCTTGCAACTTGGCTAGGATAGCTTGATTCTCCATAGCATTGGAGTCAAAAGTGGTTTGGGCACTAGGAATGCTCACAAAAGGGGTAACTAACTGTCTGATAAAGTTAGTTAGTTCAGTGACTTCTGATTTAAGTTGGACTTTAGCAGTCTTGAGCTCCTCAAGCTCTTCTTCAATTAAAATATTAGTGGACTTCCACCAATCCACCTTAGTATCATGGTGAGCCAATCCCATATCAAATAAATATAGTTCAAAATTAGAGGCGGTCAAATCCTTAATCCTGCCTTCTTTTGTGGGCTTCGCTACCTCCATAGTGAAGTACCTTGTTTTTGGGTCCCGACCTAATGTAGCTAGTGTCTTTTATTTCTTCACCTTGCTTGTGGTGGCATTGGATTGTAAAGCCTATGAAAGAGTATCCTTGCTGGGAGCTCCTTTTATCCTCTTCCTTTTGTGCTCTAAAGTTTTCTCTATCCAAGGCTTTGCGCTAGTAACTTTGGTGGCAGAGACCAATTCCTCTATGAAAAACTTCTTGATGACAAGAGGAGTAGGTTTAGGTCTGGAAGAAAATGAATTCACTGAAGTAGGAGAGGAGGAAACTAATTTAATAAATTGATCAACCTTCTATAGCTTTCCATCCTCCTCATCCAATTTTGTGGCTGCAGTTCTAGAACTATTTTCACCCACTTCCACTATAACATGGGACCCTTTCCTTGGAGTATCTTGAATAGAGGTGTCACCTTATGTGCCCAAAGTTCTATCTTTAACTAGTTTCTCTATTTTTGCACTTTTAACAGGCCCAACCATAGACTTGACTGGGTTTGTAGAAAACACTTCTTCTGTGGAACTAATGATAGGAGCCAAGCCACCTCCGCATATCTTGTCCAATGGAATCATCTTTTCATGAGGCTCATCATCTCCACTTGCTGGTTAAGATAAAGCCTTAGCTATGGTCAGGATAGTCACTGAAGATGATTTAGGAGTACTCCCGGTCACTTTTGCAGGAGTTTGTCGAGACGAAGGCTTTCTTTCTGACCTCGTCCTTCTACCCGTCATCCATACAATCCACTGCTCTATCCTTTTGTAGATCCCACCCATCAAGGTTTGAAAGTCATCAATGGCTTGACCTAGCATGGGTTCAAATCTTATAGGAAGGGGCTTAATCTTCTCTACGTATGTATCATCATACATATGCTGGCCAACATCTTCTATACCTTCATCTGCAATTTTAACTTTGAACCTTTTTATTTTTTCAATAGTTAATCTTGCATAGAATCAATCTCTGCTTTCTAGATTGTCTTTACAGTTGGCCCAATAGTCCTCTATATCATCGATGTAATGAATAGTGTGACCCATTTTCAAGTAATCTTAGGTATAGCTCACAGGATCATACTGCGGCCTCAGAAAATCATATGTTTCTAGTTGAAACTTCTTTGAGAATGCTTTTAAAACATTCTTTGCATCAGACTAGGATGCACAACTATAGGCTCCAATGGTCATTGGGAAATCATAGCCTTTCTTCTTGGTGCTTGCATAGATCAGGTTTGTGTTCTAAAATGTTGACACACTTCTATGAGTCATTGTATTCAAGATTGCTCAAGAATGAGGTCTCAAATGACAACTCATAGCTCCCTATTCATGGAGTGCAAGGGTTTGTAATGGAGGCGTAGTTATGCCCATGCAAGTACACCATGAAAATAGAGATTCAAAGATGAAGAGAAAGAATTCTAGTCTCCTATGATCACCAAATATGCATTGCAAATGAAAATGAAAACTACTCTATGTGATAACGATGTATGAAAGAAAACTAAACTATATGATAACAATGCAGAAAAGGAAATATGCAAACTAATCTATGAAGGAAATATGCAAGATTAATCTATTGAAAAGAAATATGAATCTAAATTAACATGAATATACCCTAAATGGATTTCCATGGATGCATGAGAGAAGAAGACAAGAAGAAGAGAAGTTGCATGGTTCAAGCTCAAATGCTCAAACCCTCCTCCAAAATTGCTTTCCAAACCTGCAGCATAACAATAACATGAAAACTTGATATCTCTCTCTAATCCCTAAATGAGAAGGAGAGGGCTCCTTATAAAGGAAAGTGTGGATAGGAAAACATGCTCAAGAGAAATGTGGGATAAGTCCGTAAAAAGGCAAGTAAGAGGAAAAAGCCCACCACTTAGGAATATGTGTAGAGAAAAAGGAATTTTTTATTTGATTTATTTCCTTTTTTTCATCAAAAAGAGAGCTTTAAGTGGGGTTTTTATTTATTTAATTAAAAGAGGGATTTTCTTTTAATTAAATAAGATTATTTTATTTAATTAAAATAGAGATTTTAATTAAATAAGATAAGATCATTTAATTAAAAGACTTATTTAATTAAATAAGATTATTGATTAAATGATCAAACCTTAGGAAATATTGAAATAATTGAGTTAATTACGATTTGATCAAGGAAATTGATTTGAATTGAAAATGTTGCAAAGCATTGACTCAGGAATTTGATAAATTTATTCTGTCATTTGATAAATTGAAGAATGGGGGCCCATAGTCTAGGCGACCATTTTAGGGTGCATACATTTGCCCCTCTTTGGCTAATCTATGATCTTTATGGGAACACATGTAGTCAAATAATGCAGTTGAAGTGTGAGATCAGTTTGGGATCACAAAACAACCCAGACGTGTGATCGATGAACAAGAACACATCAGGACAAAGATAAGTTGTTTGAAAAAGAAAAGGTCAACACCCCTGTAAATAGGTAACTGACATGTCCAAGATAATAATCTCAAGAAAGGCTTCCCAAGCGAAGTAATTGATAGGATTTATAAAGCTAAATCAAGGATTGAAGTTTTATAAGTACTACCCCCTCGTGATCGAAATCGAAGTGAGATAGAGGAGAAACAGAAAATTGATAAATTTGATCAAATCAAACTAAAGATAATGTTCTTGATGTAAGATGAAAGATATAAGGATCACATAACCAAGGTAGATCATCAAGCATGAAATATTATGCCCCAAGGTTGAATTACAAGAAAATAAGTGGGGTGAAAGTGAATGGAAGATAGAAGTTTGGAAGAGGTGGAAAGAAATGGAGAGAAGAAAGACAATGTGCCTTAAGAAAGAGAATGCTCCAAAAGTAATCAGTTTTTTAAGATAGAAAATTTTGATTGAGATCACAAAAGAAGATAAGGAAATGAAGATCAAAACATGACCACAGTTGATTAAAATTCCACACGCAAGATGAAAGAAAAACCCTCTCAAACTCATAATGCAGCCTAAAAATGCAAATTAACATGAAGTCTAACAATGCAAGCTACATGAAAATGAAAAGGTGTACTTGCAATACGGAAACTATAACATAGGAATTTGTGTTCATCATTCATTAGAGAATGTTAAGGAACTTATTTTCATCACTGGGCCATTATTAATGGACATCAGAAAATCACACAATCATCACTAGTCACAAGCGCAACTATGAAGATATGAATGTGATTTATATCGGAGTGGAATGTGGAAAGATTCTAACATAAGCATCAAAGACATAAAGGTCAAGATGAGCTCGATGTTAGCTTACCCAATTTAATGTGGCAAAACCATGCTCGCATCAAGGCATAGATGCCAGGATGACATGAAGAAAAGTTGTGCAAAAATAGTCAAGGATGATGCCTCAAATCTCTTAAGTGTGTCAAGGGAACAACAAGAGACACTCAAGAGTTTCAAGACCACACCCACAAGCAGAAAGAAATTAAAAACATTCCCCATGCCTTAAGTCCTCTAGCTATGCATCCTGGAGAGACTTATTAGACAAGGACACTCAATAAAAATCAATAACAGTCAGCACACGAGGAAAAGATCATGACATAGCTCAAGCATCTAGAGTTGTGTTTAAAAATTTAAGCATGTTAACTGATACTGAGTTCTGAGGATAAGGATCAAATGCTTGCAAGAAGGTAAGATCACATGACAAAACTCGGTAAGACCAAACTGACAAGTGTTGAAAAACACTCGATGTCAGGGGTTGTATTGAAAAATATAGTTGGGGTGGTGTTGAAAAACACCATTTGCGAGGTGTCCTAAAGACTAACGCATCCAAGAGCCCAAAGATAACATAGTTATGCCCCCTAGACAAAGACAAAGACCAATTCCAGACTGAGGCAACAAGGACAAGGCATGATGGAGAAAGGATAAGTGTCGAGGATAGAAACTAAGAAATAGGGGTGCAAAGGCCTCAAGTAGTGCATGTTTCCAGGTTTTCACCACTTGGATTTTATTACAATTTTTTGCTACCAAGGCTCCTGTTTCCAGATTTTCACCAAGGCACTTTTTTCTATTTTTTTTTTTTTTTAAATTTTTTGAATATATAATTTTTTTGGAGATACATCAAAGTGCCTATTGCTAGGTTTTCACTGAGATGATCATTTTTTAAGGACATTTTATGATTTTTAGAATTTTTGACAATATATCATTTTTTTTAGATTTTTTCAGGATCAAGAATTATGTACAAAGGATGCCCCCAGACAGAATGGACATCATTGATAGAAATTCTTCAGGTCCAAGATATTGATAGGATTAGGGAGCTCCTCTCCCTCTACTATAGATAGTAAATAAGCACCTGACCCAAAAGCTACTGTGATGATGTAAGGTCCAAGCCAATTAGGTTCAAATTTGCCCTTTTGATTTCTATGCTATTGATTCTTAGGATTTTCACATGGGAAAAGATCTCCCACTTGGAATTCTCTAGGGAGAACCTTTTTGTTGAAGGCTTTGGACATGCGCTTTTGATAAACCCTCATATGGTCAAATGACACTTGACATTTCTCATCTAGAAGCTCTAAATATTGAAGTATCATGGTGTGCTAGTCTTCATATGTAACTAGACCTTTGAGGGAAACTCGAAGTGAAGGAATCTCAACCTCCAAAGGTAACACTACTTCAGCACCATATGCAAGGGAAAAAGGAGTAGCCCTAGTAAGAGTATGAATACTCATTCTATAGGCCCACAAAGCAAGATTTATCTATAAGTGCCAATCTCTACCATTATTACAGACTGTTCTATGCAAGATTTTAAGAATGGTTTTGTTTGATGCCTCTGCTTGACCATTTCCTTGCAGGAAGTAAATGGAGGACCAATGTTGTTTAATCTTTAATTTCTTGCAGAGTTGTTTAAGGTCCTTATTTTTGGGCTGGCCTCCGTTGTTAGTGATAATCTTGGAAGGCACTCCATACCGATAGATGATATGGTTCAGGTTGTATAGAAAGATTGTCTTTCCTGAGGCAACAGGAAGTGGGACAACTTCTACCCATTTAGTGAAGTAATCAGTATCAGTGATAATAAAATTGTGTCCACCTAATGAGTTAGGATGAATCTTCCCAAAAAGATCAAAGTCCCAGTGCTAAATGGCCAATGAGATATAGAAGGAATGAGCTCCCTACCTGGAGCATGTATCAGGTTACCATGTTCTTGATGCTTTTCACATGACTTTGCAAAAGCTACTACATCAATCTACATCGTAGGCCAATAGTACCCCACCCTAAGAAACCTTCGGGCCATGGAAAGACCATTGGAATGTCCCCCATAGATTCCCTCGTGGATGTCAACTAACGCTTGGTCGAATTCTTCCTTTTCTAAGCATCTAAGAAGTGTTCTATCTAGACCCCTCCTATACAAGTCACCAGAGATAAGGGAATGGTGAGAGGTGTTTCGGGTAAGGTTTTTGTGTTTAGATTGCTTAAAGGTTTCAGGTATAATGCCATCACGAAGGTATTAGTAAATGGCACCATAACAAGATGACTCACGACCAACAAGGGTACAAATGACATGGCTTTCTTGGGAGTCATAGGTAGGGTGATGTAGTTCTTCCACTAGGAATTCAAATTTGGATTCATGTTGCTCTAATTGAAGGAGTGAAGCAAGTGTAGCCATAGCATCAGCTGCTTTGTTTTTTTCTCTCAGGATTTGCTAAAACATGGCAAAGGTGAAGTATCGTTTCTAGGAATGAACCATTTTTTTGTAAGGTACCAGTTTCTCATTTTTTGTTTGATATTCATCATTAACTTGGTTTATTATCAGCTATGAATCCCCATAGATGTGTAACTCTATGATTCTCCATTCTATGGCCATCTTAAGTCCATGTGTTAAAGATTCATACTCAACAATGTTGTTTGTACAAGGGAACAATAATTTGTAAGACTTAGGAATTGTGTACCCTTGAGGAGAAACAAACAACACACCAGCTCCTGAACCGTTTTGCATAAAGGATCCATCAAAGAACATCTTCCATGTTCTTTCAAACATATACATGAGGTGCTCATCTGGGAAGTCAACTTGAATAGGTGCATTATCTTGTATTGGGAAGTCATCCAATTGATCTGCTATGGCTTGTCCTTTGATTACTTTACGCTCAATGTACTCTATGTCAAATTTTGAAAGTATCATCATCCATTTAGCAAGTGTACCTGTGAGGGTAGCGTTACCTAGCAAATACTTGAGTAGATATATTTTTTCTATGAGGTGTATAGAGTGCGCAAGCATATAATGTCACAACTTTTGTGAAGCAAACAAAACTGCAAGGAAAGCTTTCTTAATGCTAGTGTAGTCAACCTCATATGAAACAAGAGTATAACTAATGTAGTATATTGCTCTTTCTTTCCCATTTTCATCAAGTTGAGATAGTAATGCCCCCAAGGAATATTTTTTCACTGAAATGTATAGAATAAGTGGTTTCCCTAGGATAGGAGGCATTAAAATGGTAGGATTTGCCAAGTATTTATTGATTTGATCTATACTATTTTGAAAATCCTCATTCCAAATGCATTTGACTCCTTTGTGTAAGTTCTTGTTGAAGGGTTGACCTCTATCCACTAATTGTGAAATGAATCTCCTTATAGATTGAAGATGTCCTTGAAGACTCCTCATTTTACTAATGTTTCTAGGAGGTGGCATATCTATGATTGCTTGGACTTTTTCAGGGTCTGCCTCTATTCCCTTTTCTAAAATGATGAATCTGAGTAGTTTTCCAGAGGTGACTCCAAATACACACTTTTTAGGATTTAACCTTAGTTAAAATTGTTCCATGTGATCTAGAATGACTTCTAAATTGTCTAAGTGTGTATCTCTCTTTTGAGACTTGGCCAAGGTGTCATCCACATAATCTTCCATGTTTTTATACATCATGTCATGAAAAATGGTTGTCATAGCTCATTGATAGGTGGCTCCTGCATTTTTTAATCGAAAAGGCATAAGGTTCTAACAATAGGTACCCCATGCACAAGTGAATGTAGTCTTTTCTTGATCTTTAGGAGCTATCTTAATCTGATTGTATCCAGAAAAACCATCCATCAAGGATTAAATCTCATAACCCACAGTCATATCCATTATCATGCCTTTATTGGGAAGTGGAAAATCATCCTTTGGGAATTCTCTATTGACATCTCTAAAATCCATGCAAACTCAAATGGATTTTTCATGTTTGGAAACTGGTATAATGTTTGATATCCATTCAGCAAGGTGATAGCTCTTATGAATCTTGCACCAAGGAGTTTCTCCAATTCTACTTTGACTAGGAGAGCTATGTGAGGATGCATCTTTCTCAATTTTTGCTTAACTAGTTTGACCCTCGGAGTTATGGACAAGTGATGCATGATAAGATTAATGTCCAACCTTGGCATATCTGAATACATCCAAGCAAAGTTGATCTTCTTTTTCTATAAGAGCTTAGTGTAAGCTTCTTTTTCTTGTGGTGACAAGGACTCAGTCAAGTGTACTATCTATGGAGCCTCATCTGTATGCAAATTGACTGCTTGTGTTGGTTCAATAAGCACTAAAGATCTATCTTGAAAGTAGCTTGGGAGATGATCAAGTACCTCATCCTTAGGTGCCTAAGAGAGGTTTTCACCCTTGGATATGTCATTTCTTTTTACTTTTTTTTTTTTCAGTTCTGACACTGCCACACAGTGGTTTTCACCATGAGAACTCTTATTCTTTTGACTTTCTTTTCTTTTTATTTTGTGACTAAGGTACTTGATGTTTGGCTCTATCATGCTGGTAGCCAGTTCACTGGTGGAAGAGACTATGGGTTCAATGACATTTAGGTAACAGGCTATCTGATAATCATTTTGAAATGTTAAGAGCTTAGGTTCTTGATAGCGTTGGGACCAATCAATGAGGTCAAGATGAACAAGAGGAAAGTCAATGACTGGTTCAAGGTTATAAATGTGAATGATATTATTGCTGGTGATCGAAGAGTCAGAGTCTGTCAAGTATCCTTCTAAGCTACCCAAATTAGCATTCATCGTAACAAGAAAAGAATCATCCACTAAGGAAACACGTGGGTTCAAATGCTCTAATCCTACACATGACTCATTGGATACCTCAATTTGAGAACTATAAGTATGGATAACATCAATATCAATATCCACTATAGAAGGCTCTGAGAAGGAGTCTCATTCATACTCATATGAACTTGTGCCTGAACTGCGACTAGGATGTTTACACCATGAAGGTTTGGGACATCTTGATGTGGAAGCTCTAGAGTCATCAAGGGTAACACCTTCTCTTTCCATTAAATGAACAAGATTCTTTCGTTGACGTTCTCTAAAAGGATCTTCTATATCTGATTCATCTTTTTCTAAAGTTGCAACTGATGCATGAGTGACCGAAATATCTGAATCTCCCCATAGGAGATTAGTGGAAGGAACCCAATCTTCACACTTGTCTTGCTGATTTATCAAATTAGGTACGTATTCTGGTTCATCTTCACTATCTAACTTATCAAGGATAGTAGTGTGCTTTTTGTGATTCACAAATCCTAGGCCAACCATCTTCTTAGATTTGCATCCAAAAAGAGCATGATCAAGAGGTTCAGCTCTAGCATCGAATCTGTGATTAAGAGGGCCATGACTGGGATAGCCCATCTATTTGACAAAAGTATACCCTCTTCCATAAGCCTTAGGAGAGGGAGAGAAGTTCTCACTATGCATGTATTTCTCTTCTCTATATAGCTAGTCTCTAATAAATATCTCTTCTTTCTCATCTTGGATAGGCATTGAGGACTCTACAAACGTGCCAAATAAATTCATAATTGAAGAGGAAGGTCACTTTTCTTGTTAAGGCTTGCCATAAGACCAAGGTGAAACTAGTAATGTTGTGAGGGAGTTGAGATGATACCCCCCCATGCCAAGATCTACTGACTTAAGCTTGTTTTTACATTCAGCTAAGGTTGCATCAAAATCTTTTGCTTCTCTATTGAGGGGAACATGAGTTCCTGCTGAAATAGAATTAACAGATAATGTGTTATCCCTAGGTACAAAATCTCTATTGTATTTTAAGGGAAATTAAAACACTGACGATAGGTAGACGGTACTGCTTGCATATCATGAATCCATAGTCTACTAAGTAAGATATTGCACGCAAGGGGCCAACATCAACTATTTGAAATATGATATCTTTTTTCAACAGGGCCAATCCTAATAGGGAGGACAACCAACCCCTTGGAACTTCTTTCTACCTCATCATAGGCTTTGATGGTGATCCTTTTCCTGGTATCTATGAATTTTTCAAAATAACCAAACTCTTTTAAAAGACTAAAGGAACAAATATTAAGCCCAACACCCCCATCTATCAACACACACCTAACACGGGTTCTATGGATCATGACCTCGATATGGAGAGTGAGATTGTGTGGGTGGCTCAAAGCTTTATCATCATCCTTTGAAAAATTAAGGTAATGAGGGCTAGCAATATAGTAAACCATGTTCTAGAATTTATCAACATATAAGTTATTGGGGATGTTCGTCGTGTGCAAAGCATGCTCAAGGACTTTCTTGTATTTCGGGGACAACTCTAAGAGCTCAAAGATCAAAATCTGAGTTGGGGTTCTTTGCAACTGATTGACAAGGTTATAACTCAACTTAGGATTGACAGCTATTTTTAAGGTGACATTCTTGGATGCCACTTGCTTAGGTTTACTTGGTTGACTTGAATTGGGTCCTCTAATGACAACAAGACCTTGACTTCGGGTGACAAAATTAAGACTTTGCGATGACACTCTAGAGTTAGGACCCCTTTGCACCA
Organism: Thuja plicata; assembly: GCA_018584345.1. Classification (NCBI taxonomy): domain Eukaryota; kingdom Viridiplantae; phylum Streptophyta; class Pinopsida; order Cupressales; family Cupressaceae; genus Thuja; species Thuja plicata. Next base: position 789,214 of record MU224041.1, on the reverse strand, counting down.
CGATGGGTTCTTCATCAAAGATAGGAGGAGAGTCCATGTCTAGATCATAACCATAGGGATCTTTACCCCTCATCATGTTGACATTTTCTTCTAAAACTTCAAGCATGTTGATAAAATTCTCTACATCTGTGTAAGTGTAATTGATCTTAGCCTTGCCATTCTTAGATTTATATGTTTCCCCCTTTTCATACTTGGGAAATGGTTCTTTGAATTCCTTATGATTGGCATTGGTGTTCAATCCATCTATCTTAAGTTTGACATTCTCAATGAGATCTTGAATAATATGCTTGAGTTTCCAGCAATTTTCAATGTCATGTCCATTACCATTGTGAAACTTGCAAAAGGCCTTCTCATCCCACCAATGTGGCTTAACATGAGGTATATAATGCTTCACGGGATCTTGAGGATGTGCAAGGTTGTTGGCGATAAGCGTTTTCAAGACATCCTCATATGAGTCACCAAGTTTTGGAAATTGATGTCTCTCTTTCTTAGGCCTGTCTTGGTATCTTGGCTTGTTCTCTTGTTGATTAGAAGCATTGAGTTTCATGGCATGAAAAATACTAGACAAGTGGAGCATAGTTTGATCTTTGGGTTGGGAGGAGTCCACAACTCCATCATTGACCACTTGTTTGTTCCTATTCCAATGTGATTTCTTCCCTTTATACTTGTTAGGGTTGTTGTTATTTTGACCATTGTTGTTGTTGTTGCTTCCATGTTTGGTCAAAATTCCTTGTTCTTTTAAAACATCCTCAATCCTACATGTGGTTTCAACCATGGTGTCAAAGGAATCAAAAACCATCTTCCTAACTTCATACCGCATTTCTAGAACCAAGTTGTTAACAAGGATGTCAATCTTTTCATTTTCAGGAATGGTCCTAGGGTAGCAAGAGTATTGTCGTCTCCACCTTTGCAAGAAATTAACAAAGGATTCCCCTTGATTTTTCTTTAAGTTGCATAAGTCCAACATGGTGATAGATCTTGAAATATTGTATTGAAAGTGTTGAATGAATCGATGCATGAGCTCTTTGAAAGTCTTAACAGGGGAGTTATGTTGGTGAACCATTCCATCACTTGACCCTTAAGACTCCTTGGGAACAAGTCATCTTGATGGAACTCAAAACTCGCAATATAAAATTGGAGTATGTGATCATGTTGATCTATATTTCCATCATACTTATCATAGTGAGGGATCTCAACCTTTCTAGGGAAGTAATTCATGTTAAAAAAAATTTCAAAAGGATTAGGACAAATTGAATCCAGTGAGAATAAATTCTTGGGTGCTAATATCTTTTCCATCATGCTCTTAAGTTGTTTGATCTCCTCTTCTTGAGATGGACCTTCCTTCTTAATCTTCTTGTCCACATCAAAGTTATAGGGGACTCTAGCACCCTTGTTGATTAAAATCTCTTGGGACTTATATTTGTTTTTCTCTAAATATCTCTTCGCATATTGTTGGAAGAGTGGTTCTTATTGCATTTTCATGAAGTCTTGGGAGCTGAGGTCAAAACTCGAGCTACTACCCCCATATTGTGAACCATGGTGAGCACATTGTGAAGGTTGTCTTTAGTTCCTAGGAGGTGTTAGTCTCCCATAATGATCATGTCTTGAAGCCCTTCATCCTATAGGGCTAGGATATTGTGACAGTGTTCTCGAATGTCTTCCACTTCGTGGAGTCTTAGGAGGGGTGGATAGAGGAGAGTTGTTTCCACCACCAACACACATGTTGTTGAATTGATCATTAAGTTGTTGAGCCAAGAGTCTATCTTGCTCCTCCCGAAAGGATTTCCTTTCTTCCTCCAACAAAGTTTTCCTCTCCAACTCTAGGGGTCTAAATTGCTCTTCTTTTGTAGCTTGTTAATCTAGGAAGGCTTTCTTTTCATGCTCAATCATCTTAAGTATCTCACTCATGTATCTTGAAGATGTTTTGAGTGGTGAACTTGGTCTTGAATTTCTAAACAGGTCATTGGTGAATGTGGCATTCACATGAGTGTTATAAGGTTCATCAAATTGTTTATCATGTTGTGATTTTTCATCTTGATAGGCTTGCCTCATACCTCTCTCATCCCTTTCATATGAATCCAGATATCTAGTTGAGATGAGGGGTGAGACTTGTCAACTTTTGTGAGAGGAACCACCAAACAGAATGGTATCTTTATGTCTTTCAAATATGTCATCAAGGCATTTATCCATTTCTCCCCTCTCTCATTGAGTCATTGTGTAACTCATATCCATATCCGAGCAAGAAGATGCTAAGGGTTTACTCAACTCACTAAGGTTACTCTTGGAATCAAACCAAATTTCTAAGTCGTTCCTGGGTGATTGATCAAATATGGGTTCTTTTCCCTTACATTTTTTGTGAGTTTGAACTAAGGGTAATTGGTTGAAGACTACTTGAGGTCATTTTCCTTAATCTACTTGATATCTTTTTGTAACTGGCATGAAAGAAAAGGTACTAGGTAATAGGATGACCCTAAGAAACATTGGTACCAAACCAGGATAGTAAAGGCATTCACTTGTCCAAAAGAGAGGTGATAAGATAGAATTTTTGCAAGAGGTGTAAATCAACACTGCCATAGAGGTGCCCATTAAACGGGTGAATACCCTAACACATATGGATTAGGAGGATGATTTACCCAAGTTATATTGATTGAATTTGAATTTTTATTAAAGTGAATGGACAACAGATTACCAAAACTCTCCAAGTGTGTTACCAAAGGATCTAAAGGTTGGTCTTACCAACAAGGATGATTTCTAGGTCACCAACTCCAAACAAGGTCACTTGTGAAATCAAATGTTACTAGTTCAAGAGGAAAATGCAAGAATCCAAAGTGTAAACAAGCTTCTAACAGCGGGGTAAGTAATCTAATCTGATATGGATTAACCAAGAAAGATTGAAAATGACTGGATAGAAAATTGAGCAAGTTGATAGTTTAACACTTAAGAATGCAAGTTTGTTGATTGTTTTGATGTTTTCTTGATGTTTGGTGTATATTTTGATGTTTCACTCATGCAAGACACATCAAGCATATTTTTTGTTGTAAAAGAAATAGTCACATCACAACCAAGGTAAGCCAAGGTGATTTATGTTGAATTCCCACTTGAACCAAAGTTCAACCACGCTTACTCATGGTAGACAATTGAGAAGCTTGGAGGCACAGGCTCCTCCTTACATGTGCACTCACTTCTCAGGAACACCAAGCTTTAAGTCCCAAGGGAATCCCTTCTCAAAGTACGGTTGTCTCTACTAAGAGCCATTAAAATGTGGGACATCTTAGTCGGTCTCTAACCTTCCACGCCAACAGATAGAGGGTTTTTTGTCACTAAAACAAAGTTTGTAGTCAAGGCATCCGTTCAGGTGGTTGTGATCAAGTCATTTTCCTAATTAAGGGGGCTCTCCCAATCCTTTCAAAGCAAGGTTTTCACCTTAACAATGTAGGGACTTTAATGCACCACTAGGGTACTAGAGGAGATTTTGGTTTTCACAATGAATTCACACCTGTCCATTGTGAGACTAATCACAATGACATATTTTATATATTGGTTTGGAAGGGCTTGGCTTTAGCCTGTTACCAGTTGGGAAATCCACTCTCACTGGCTCTATTAAAGAACTTGGGAGGTAGCCACACTAGAAGAATTATATGAACTTCTCTTGCACCCAAGATCCACCAAGGCTAGGGGAGAGGATACGTTCATATAATTCTTAGGATTACAATCTAAAAGACACTTCAAACAAATAAGAAAATGACAACAATGCTTCTAGATTTTTGATCATCCCAAAAGGGCGAGAGCATAGTTTCCTGACATCATTTCCATTCCTAAAATATCAAAATAGAAGTTCATTTTAGAAGTCTTGCATGCACAGGTTCCTATTGTAATAAAACAAAATGAAATGCAAGCACACAATTTAGCATGCTATCAATCAAGGAAACCTGCAAGACAATTCGTTAGTAGTCTGTGTTTTAAGTCTTCTTTTTAAACATCCCACAAACCACTATTAGGTTGTAATCAACAAGATAAATTAGAGAAAAACAAAGCCCAAAACTCGTGAGCATTAGAAATATCAAAAAATCATAAATCTAATTGCATATTCAGAAAGTAGATAAAAAATAACACACTTTCAAAAAAATTGCACTAAAAAATGTTACCATATGAGCCCGTACGAGGCTTTGGAAGCTGTAAAATAGAGGATTAGACAGCTACAATGATCAAAACCTGCAATTTCTGATAAATTTGTGACTCAAATCAAGAAACTAAGACCAACCTAGAAATCTTCAGACAATTCTACCCAAAAAAAAAAAAAAAAAATTGCACTCAATTTGGACCTAATATGAGCAAGATATGATCGTTGAAGTTAGACTGTAAAACCAAAAAGCTCAATGGTGAAGTTTGAGACTTTTCAAACTCTACTGACATCAACAAAATGTGGCATTAAACTTGACAGGCTGGGGGCCATCATAGAAGGCCCATATTTTGATGGTCACATGGCCGTCAAATTTAACACAATAAAAAAAATTTTGATTTTGATTTTTTTTTTTTCAAATTTTTTTTCATAGTTTTTTAGATTTTTTTAGATTTTTTTTTTTTCTAGATTTTTATCATATTTTTTTAGATTTTTCACTTGAACTACTTGCCTCATCACCTCAACCAGCACGATCATGTCATCGGGGTACCTGGGCAGCTTCAAAGGAAAATCATCAAATCCTGCAAGACGAATGTATGAGAAATTCACAAATTGGATAAAATAAGCTCCAAATTGGCTAATAAATGCCATGGCTTCTAGAGAAAATCTCCTTTCTGGGTAACCTTGTAACTCCCTGCACAGTCTCATTGTGAATGCATCATTAGTTTTGAGATATTCAATATAACTGTTATGTAATTGCAAACAGGGTAAGAACTCATAACTCTTAACATCTTCCAGGAATTCTTCTAGCTTAGGAAGTCCTAGCCAAAGTTGAATTCTAGCTAAGATATATAGAAAAATTGAGGACATATAGAACTTGTTCTAGTGCTTATCTCTATTTAGGGCATTTGAGAGGTTTTCACTTACCATGTGAGTCCAATCAATGAAATTATGTTGAGAGAAAATCACCTGAACTAGGAAGAAATGATGTTCAACAAAATTAAGTGCATCGCTCTCACCTCTGATCCTCTAAAGAAATACCAAGATATCTACAATTTCTGGCTTTAGGTTCATGTCGTATAGTGTTTTGGGAAACTTTCCCTTGGCGCTCCTCGACTCCTGGAACCATGTCTTCATTATCTCCTTCTTCCACATAGTCTTCTTTGCTCCATACTTAGTAACTGCTCGGCTATATGTCATCTTTGAGTATTCGGATTGCTCTAGAATAGGAAGGGATTTCTTGACAGAATCTCAGTCAATAAAGATTAGCACTGTATCATCGGGAAAAATAATTTTATTGGTGTCTAGATTGTAGCGGGCTATGTGTTAGCATTTTTCCCTGACCTTGTCAAAGAAAAGGCTAATTAACGAGGACCAAAAAATCCTCCTACACTTCAAGCTCAAAGGCTCAGGAAGGTGTACCTATTGGATTCACTTCTTTCAGTGAATCATGGGATGGATTCCTGCCCATCACAGTTGATATGACAATCATTTATAGCTCTTTAAATAGAAAAGTAAATTGAATTGATTTTATGGTTTGATGATGACAACTGCATAAAGAAGCAAAGATTAGTGCCTTTTCTATTGGGAAACAGAGTCATATAAACATACATTCACAGAAAACCCTCTAAATCCAAGCATACAGGACCCAAATTAAGTGCCTTACAAATCATTCTTTTCACTCCAACACCTGGACATCAAATTCATGTGAAACCTTGAAACCTCTGAACTTGTCTGAGAGATTTACTCTTTCCTTGAAAGAAACTAAAACAAAAATTCATAGTTACCTTATAACTGGTGCTATAAAATGATTTATAAATTTATCCACAAAGATTCAAGATCAAACACAAAGACATCAGACAAATACTAGTAAGGGATTCCATTTGTTTTTCACTAAAAAATTCTGATTCAATACATCTACATAACAAAGAACTCAAAACCAGACACACAAAATCAGAAAGCTACCTTGAAAAATTAATTTCACCATCCCTGTACAATTAAGAAGACAAGAGATATAGAGGAATTTGAGAAAACCAAAATTTTCACTAACACCTGCCAATTCCTCCCAAAATATCTGAAACTGATCTCTTCTGCAACTGCAAGAAATCTAATATGAACTGCACCCAAAAGGAATGCAAAATCCAAATCTTCATCTAAAGAAATTTCCAACGGTAAATAACACTTAATATTTCTGATAAAAAATGCTCCCTGAATCACTAAGAAAACTTTGCCTTCCCGTGCACATTTCCTGAATAATTTTGAAATATTTGAAATCTTTTCAATAGTCAAACTATTGAATTGAAATGACATTTTAAAATATGTATATTTTAATCCCTTTTTATCATAGTGCAGTAGAATTGGACAAGTGGCACCTCCTGGTTGGTTCTGAAAATTCATCTCTGAATAGCCTCTGCGATTACGCGACGAGCTCACTTCTGGACCGCGACTATGCGACGAGCTGCTTACGCGTGTGCGTGATAAGCTGAATCCCCAACTCGCATGCCTTTTTCATTACCTTGGAAATCATGTATGACTACGTGATGAGCTCACTTTTGGTCTACGACTGAGCGACAAGCTCACTTTTGGTCTGCGACTACGCGACAAGCTCATTTCTAGTCTACAATTGCAAATACTCAGAGGACCATAACTTTTGATTTTTAATCTGGGTTTTTTTGAAATTTATTTTATAGAGTTCATGCATAGTCATCTCAAACATATTAAACAATCAGCTTGACCCAATTCATATTTTTGGAGATATGATTAAAAATGTGACTAGATGTGCTCCTAAATCCAGAAAATATAAAGTCTTTCATGTTAACTAGCATTGTGATAAATCATATCTCCGTGACGCCTTCAGAAGTGATATATTTTAAACTCCCAAGTTGACCATTTTGTAAACTTTATTCTATTTAACATTGTCAATTTTCACAAACTGCCTTTGAAATTGAATGAGAAAACCAATCCAGACAGATTGGCATAAGCCTGAAAATCTTCATGGGGGAGCTTTGTCATGATTACAATATAGGGGAGCATTCAATTATCCATGAAAAATCAGTTAGGTACATATTGAAAGCCCTCAATGTAGGCTATTTCATTACTCTACATTTGACACTCAGAGAAACATAATCAATTGCAAACGGAATGGCTTTGGCAAATGGTGCAAATGAATTCGCTGGGTTCTACAAATGGGCATAGAGGTTCACTTTCATGTCTATAACATCTTGGAACCCTCCATAACATCATGTCTATCCAATTGGTCAAAGATACAAACCTCTAAAGTAGGTCATTTAGTGAGAATTGGAAAATATGCAATATGCAGATTTGGGTAAATGCCTCCAAATGGATTTCTCCAAAACATGTCAAAACTCAAATCTGAGAGCTGGAACCTATTCCATTTGTCAAATGATAGGTTTTAAAAACATATCCCAAGTGGATTCTCATAAAAACAATAGGTCTCTTTCTTTCATGTATTCAAAGTCAGCCTTCTTCACAAGCTTTTAGGAAAATTTTTACTAACTCCAAATTTCTTCAAAATTTTGAGAGTACTAACACTATGCATTCTCAAATCAGCTCTAGAGCTTGAATTGAAATAGGAAAGCCGACAACTTCAACTAACCCACTCTTCTTAAGCTTCTCTATAATGGGATGTATCCTTTCAGCATTCAGCCTGCTATGAAAGCTCTGTATATCAAAGAATCTCAGAGAGGTGTCTATGATTTTGTGCCAATCGGAAGTGATGCAGTTCATCCCATCGAATCCCATATATTTGGTAGCCATGCTTCGATTGATTTGAATTAGGAACTAGGAATCTATCTCAGGATTATGAAAGCAAGGAACAATTATCTCTAGGGGTTTCAATTCAAACAATTCATCAAACAAATGGTAGTTCCTGTTTGCAACACTTCACTGATTTTATAACTTCTAACTTCTTATCGTTAACGGCTGACCTCTCGCACCACACGAATGAAAATACTTTAGCATTTATTAAAAAGTCCATTATGAAGAAAAATAACGTTATTTAAATTAATTACTTTACCTCTACAGGATGTTAATAAACATCTTTTCACTTTAGACTACTATAACGATAACTTTCTGGAGATAGTGGATAATTACTTTTCCGCTTCCCCTTGGGGTGGAGAAACACTGTTGGAGCACTCCTTACTCAGAAATCCACCATGGAGGAATTTTGACTTGTTACAATTCTAAAATGGTATATGATGATTTTATCTGCTTTCTTTATGCTTTGAGTCCCCACACATACTGATTTTTCTTCATAAATCTTGAGTATAACAATCTCGTGGAAAATGCATCTGACAGGTCAAAACCCGCCTATTGGAATAGTGGAGAAGCTACTTTCTAGTTTTTTTCCAATAAGCTTTGGTCTCTGATTCCTTATCATTTGATCATTCTTCTAGCTCATAGGGATTCATTGTGAATGTGATATTCTTTCTAGCCTCAATTATCTATCTTCCACTTCCACTGACCGCTGAGACTTTAAAAATTGTTGACTGCGAAAAAGGCACTTTGTAGGTGATTATCCACCAAGGAGAAGCCTGAAACTAATTTTCTGCCGATAAGAGAAAATGAAGTATCAAAGCTAAAGATTTCCAAAATCACATAAGATCAATGTTAGAAACCTCCAAATTGTGACCTTTATAGGATTTGGGAGATTAACCTACCCAAAATGAGATGATCCCAGATAACAACTCCCTAGCTTACAAAGGAGAAGGTAATTTGGTAAAATCCAGTAAAGGTTTCCCTAGCCTAAAGGGAAAAACTAGAATTAGACTCATGACTTACACAATGTTTTCAAGACCATTACTACACACTAAACATCCATTTTTCTGTAAAGATATGTATAACAAAAATGGGGCAACAGCTGGCTCTGTCTGGGGACTTGGGAATTCACATGTCCAAGCAAGGAACTCAATTCTTTGGTTTCACATAGGTCAATAAAAAGGTGGCTCACAACAAAACTAAGGCAAAACATGGAAAGAAAACCTAACTAAGGAAAACAAAAATAGGAACTAAACGTAACTATGGTACAATACATGGGTTACCTATTTTAGATTCATATCTGGTACAACTTCAAGACCTGACCATTGTATGTTAGGGGAAGTGCCTCGCCATCTAGATAAGTCAACTTAAAAGAATTCTTCTCAAACGCCTGATGGATCTTGAAAGGTCCTTTCCACAGTGTCTCAAATTTTCCATGCATACCTTTAGGTGCCCTGCGTTTGTCCCATAGAAACACCATATCTCCTTCCATAAATTTATGAGGTCTTCTCCTTTTGTCAAACAAATTCTTCACATGCATTTGATGTTGTGTGATGTCATTTACCATTTTCTCTCTTTCCTCTTCAAGCTTGTTTAAATATAGGATCCTCTTTTCTAAACCATCTTCATATATGCCATCTTCTACTACTATCCTTAATTTTCAAGTTGCCAATTCCAATGACAATGGAAGACTGGCCTCAATTCCATAGACCAACTCAAAGGGGGAAACACTGATAGCTCTTTTGGGGGTCACCCTATCTACCCATAGTGTTTCATGGATTTTCTTATGCCAGGCTCTCTGATTATCTGCCACAAGTTTCTTCATAATGTTTACCAAGTTCTTGTTGCTTGATTTTCCTAACCATTTCCTTGTGGAAAATAGTCAGATGAGTGACTGACCATAATAGCATACTTATAACAAAATTTAGTAATTTCCCAAGAAGATAAATATGTGGCATTATCCATTACTAGCTTGATAGGTACACCAGAACTTACCAGGATGTTTTCTTTAATAAACTCACATACTACTTCAGATGTAGTTTTCTTATTTGCTTTCGCCTCCACCCATTTTGTGAAGTATTATGTTGCAGTGATTATATAGGTATGACCTACACTAGATGTTGGATTTCTAGGGCCAATAAAATCAAGGTTGTTAACTATGGCTTTCCAATAAACATTTTGCACTTCTCACATCTTGCTACCCAATGGTATGCATATTTGAACACTCCCGACCAATATTAGCACTGTCCCAATATCTTGAATGCAATCACTGATGAAGATAAGTGTCCCCCACAAGCTTCATCATGGAACACCTTCAACAATTTTTCCTATTGTTTTTTGTCTACACACCGGAGGAAAGTCCCATCTATCGACCTCTTATACAACCTATCCTCCCAAATAACATATTTAGAGGCCTTTAGTTTTAAATCTCTCCTTTTTTTAGGGGTCAACCCTTTGGGGCATTCACCATACACTAGAAAATATACAATATTTTTGAACAAGGGGTCTTGCATACTAACTGCCAAAACCAATTGTGTCACCTCAAGATCTTCATCCACTTGATTTTCCGCTTTTGCTTTACACACTGCATTTCCTCTCACCAACTTGGTGGGTTTAATTTCTATGTCATATTCCTATTTCTTAGCTACCCATGCTCCTTTTTTGTTACATCCCACATCTTGTTGATTTAATACACTTTTTACTGCAATGTCAGGCACATATACTATGGAGCGAGAGTGTAAAATATAGAATTTGAAATTCTTTAAAGCCTTTACTACTGCGAAAGCATGTTTCTTGATTTGAGAGTATTTCAACTCATGATCTTTTAGAGGTGTTCCCATAAAGGCAATAGGGGCTTGAAATCTTTCCTCATTTTCTTGCATGAGAATAGCTGACAAAGTATGCTCAAAGGAGTAACAATAAATTATGAAAGATTCCTTGTAATTTGGGTGACACAATACTGGAGCATTGGCTACGGCATTGTTAATATTTTTAAAGGCTTGTTTTCCAGGGTCATTCCATTTAAAATTTACATTCCCTTTCATCATATCCACTATACATTTAGTAATTTATGAAAAAGATGGGACAAACCTTCTAAGAAAATTTACCTGACCAAAGAATGAATTTACTCCAGTCTTGTTTACGAGTAAGCTCAGATGCTAGATTTCCCTAACCCTTTTTGGATCAATTCTTATACCATCTTGAGAAACAATGTGTCCCAGTAATTTCCCTTCAGTCACATAGAATACTGACTTCTTGGGATTTAAATAAATCCCATCCTCTCTACACCTTTGCAACACTCTCCTCTAATCCTTTATCTGATTTATTCCTTTTCTAGAAAATACCGTAATGTCATCTAGATACATACCAATTATTTTATTTTTCATATCACTAAAGGAAAGATCCATATCTCTCTGAAAGGTAGCCTTGACATTGATTAAACTGAATGAAATTCTATGATAAGCGAAAGTACCCCATAGAGTAGTGAAGGTTGTCTTGTGTTGATCTACTTTTTCCATCTCTATCTGGTTGTACCCCAAGAAGCCGTCTAACATGGATATCATTTCAGCTCTAGCCACGGTCTATAACAGGTGATCCATGTTGGGAAGAGTGTAATTATCTTTCAAGGAATATTGATTAAGGTTTCTAAAGTCCACGCAGATCCTTATTTCTCTATTTTTCTTTCTCACAGGAACTATATTTTCTACCCAGGTTGAATGATGGATAGGATATATGATCTTAGCCTTTAGCATTTTATCAACTTCCCTGAAAATTTCATCAGAAACCTTGGGATTATAACCTTTGTTTCTATTTGAATGGAACAATGTCAGGTTTTAGAGGAATTTGATGTTTGAATTTTCCATCCATGAAGCTTTTTAAATCTTCATAACTCCATGTGAAGACATCCTGGTATTCTAGGAAGAGTTTTCTGGCTTCTTCCCTTTCTTCCTTAGTACAATATTTCCCAATGTTGATCATCTTAGGATCTTTCTCACTTCCAATGTTTATTCCTTCATATTCGCCAGTGGTAGGACCCCTCTCAATCCTCTTCTTTTTAACAAAGGTATCATGCCTATTGAAAATCTTTTTGAGTGTAACCAAATGAGGAGAGATAATATTACCTTGCAATTGAATGATACCCGACTTATCTTTCCTCTGATTATCATGACAATCTCCTTTATGACTACCAGGAGAATTCTTATGAAAGTCACTGCTGCTCTCTAAAAAGAGAAAGAGATTTTGATCATCTTCAAATACCTTCCAGTCTTCCACATTGTCAGGTACAGACAGTCTATACACCACCTCTATCTGGTATTTCTTATCTTTGAAATCTGGATGAGGGAGGAGTAATGAGGCTGATACTGCTAAGGAGTCCACCTTAGAATTCAACTCTCTAGGCACAGATTCAATAAAGAATGTGTCTAAGGCCTCAATATCATCCCATACTTTGTTCCTGTAGTTTTTTAATCTATGATTCTTCATAGAGTATTGGTTTTTAACTTGGTGCACAATTAACTCGGCATCACCTTGAGCTCTTAAAATTTTCACACCTCTCTCTTTTGCAGCAATAATTCCTAGAAGTAGGGCCTCATACTCTGCTATGTTGTTGGTTTTCCCAAACTCCAATTTGTAAGCCATGGGCTCGCATTCTCTATATGGAAATATTAAGACTACGCCTGCACTGGATCCTAACGATGCAAAACTACCATTGAACTCAAGAGTCCAAATTTGTGGTGACCTTTCTTCAGTGGAAGACTGATTTTTCACTTCCCTAGATTTGGCTTCCTCATCATGATTATCTGTGAATAACATGTAGTTACAAAAATCTAATTCTTGGTACAGAATTTGGGCTTTAGTGTCATCAGATTTCAGTACTGTGAACTTTTCTTTCTCTTTAGGAACCAATTTTTTCTTTTTGTTACCTACTAGGATCAAAGCTTGAGACCAATCCAACATTATTTATCCTCCTAGATCCCTACAAAAACTCCTTCTTAACAAAAAACCGTAACTAGAAGGTATATCATCGACCAATATAGTTAACAAAATTCTCTTCTCGGGGTGTGTTACTAAAGCGACTTGGACATCTTTGATTTTCCCAATCAAAGGAACCTCTTTAGCATCCATAGAGTAGCATCTACCGTGGGCTTTAGTGAGAGTGAGACCTAAAGCCTTATCTACAGTTGATGACATCACATTATCTTAGGCACCAAAGTCTATTATGCAATTACTCAACTTGCAACCATTTATAAACAACAACACATAGTTAGGCTCAGGCTTTCGCCCAGGGGAAGTAGCCAAAACCGATGACTTTCCTTGTTTAAATAGACCTGCCAAAATAGACTCTTCTTCTACTGAAGCTATAAAATTTTTATTTAAATCTTAGGTCCCTTCTTCACAAAAGTCCACTAGTTTTTGCAACTCTATCGGATTAGATTTAAGATAATCTATGGGAGAAATATGAATTCTTGAATCTTTTCAGAATTGAATAATGTCAAAAGAATTTTGTTCCTTACCCAGTTGCAAAGTTTTCACTCCTTGGTTGACATCTTTAGAGCAAGAAGTGGACACCTCATTACCTCTTGGTGGTGTATGCACCCTAAAATGGTCGCCTAGACTTTGGGCCCCATTTATTATTTTATCATTTTATCAAATTTCTGAATCAATACTTTGGAAGATTCAAATCAATTTCCTTGATCAAATTGTAATTAATTCAATTATTCAATTATTTCAATATTTCCTAAGGTTTGATCATTTTTATTTAATTAAAAGATTTAATCTCCCTTTTAATTAAATAAAATTCCTCTTATTTAATTAAAAGATTTAACCTCCCTTTTTATTAAATAAAATTCCTCTTATTTAATTAAATTCAATTTCCCCCATTTAATTAAATAAAATTCTTCTAATTTATTTAATTGAAAGAAAACCTCTCTTTTAATTAAATAAATAAAAATCCCCACTTAAAACACTTTATTTGTTGAAAATGAAAATAAATTAAATGAAAAGGGAAATGAATTAAATTAAAAATTAAATAAAAATCCCTTTTTCTTCACATCTTTCTAAGTGGTGGGTTTTTGCCTCTTAATCATATCCTTTGATTTTTGCCTCTTAATCTCAATCGTTCACTTTTCTT
>MU224041.1:749177-769043 GCA_018584345.1 Thuja plicata | reverse complement strand
AATACATGAGAAACAAATAACATACTGTGGCAATCAAGTTTTCAATACTGCATATCAATCTAGAAAATTAAATGAAAGAAGGAAATGTACACTGACACTCACTACAAGATAACAGCTGACTGGTTTTGACTTTTAGTCATTATCAAAGATGCAGATTAAGCTGGTTTCTATGATAAGAATGCTACAGAAAGTGCCAATGATTGCCAACTTTCCAGTTCAAGATACAAATGGTGATGCATAAACATTGGTACAAATATATCCTTACTATTTCAAAGTACATTTTCAAATCATAAACATATTTTTTCTGAATACAAAAGAGTGCTTCAAGATTAAACTATAAAGTTATGAAGTGTTTACATTTTATTGTTTTTGAGTGTCACGAGCCCATGCTCGAACCTCATTAACAGAAATTAGACATTTTCATCTTGTCGTGCTTATCATATTAAGTGCAGATTCAACATCAATGGCAATTGTATACAGTGGACAAAGCTACAGGAGCAAGTTGAACATAAGGTAAAATATGTATTGAATGGAACAGAGTATGTGTAACCAGCAGAAGAACATCATGAAGATCAAAGTACTTATCTGCTGTGGAAATAAGAAAATGTGTTGAGTATATCTCAGTCATAATCACCTTACTAAAATTGCAAGGTTATGAGTGAGAAATGCAATGGTTTTATTTATAACAGATCATATCTTCAGCATTTTTTTTATTTTTATTTTTACTCATAACCTTGCAACTTTAGTAAGTCATTAGAGGTGTTTTCATGTTTTCCTGGAGTAGCTGTCTGTCATGGCCGAGCTCATAATATTTTGGTTACAGAGTTTGGAGAGAAACAATATCACCAATTCATCAATTTATAGCTGATTGATTACACAGGTTCTTTTTATGAAAGCAAAGTGAAACAATTTGGATGCTATATGCTATGATCAAAGTTTGTGTCCAGGCTGTGGAGAATCTGTTAAATCAAGTTCTAGTAACTATCTGTTTTATGCAGAAGTGTTTTAGAAGCTAATCAGAAAGGAGAAATTATCTGATATTTCCAAATTATTAGTAAAATTCGTGGCTGCATAGTTAAACAACAGTCATCTATTGAAAATAATAGCAGGGATATATATAAACTAGAAGAGGCCCAAGTTTGAATTCATTCAGTGAACATTCAAAGTGAAGCAATGAATAGTAGATTCAGACAGAATACAACAGCAACTTCACTATGGAGGAAATTAAATGCAATATATAGACTGTGAATGGTAAACTTATTTGAAGGTGGAGTCTGAGTCTATGGTACAGTCATAAGCCAACAGGCCAAGAAAAGAGCGCTAGTGGAAGATGTAGAAAAATTGCCATGATTCATGGATTCAAATTCCAATCTTAAATCCAACATCAAGAGATGGATCCCGAGTTCTACTAGAAGACAGGGGACTCTAAGTGCCAAACATATGCAAAGTAACATACAGCCCACGCTTCTTAAGGAGAAGCGACAGTTCAAGAACAAATAGTAAAGTGGCAAAGAAGAATGGAGTGCATGATTTTGTTTCCAGACAGCGAGCTCATTTATTCAAAGCTGAGATAACAACAAGTTTGAAACCCTATGTTTCATGCAAAGACTGAAAGATAGAACAACATGTTCAAAAAAAGAACCCATTTATTGTCGGCTACAACAATGCATCCATTTTTTATATTTTAAAATGCATTGAACAAAATGATAATGATAACTTATCTGCAGAGGATATGAAGAACAACCTGAGTTCCAATTGGTGAGGGCCTGAGTTCTCAATGCTATGTAGTATGGTAGGTGATAGAGGCCCGGGCTTCTTATGGAATACACAAAACAATGCCATATATTATGGCACATAACTCCAGTTCACAAGTCACGATGGAGAGTCGAGCTCATAGTTCCAAGAAAAAATAGTCAGTGAAAAGATAGCAGTGATCTTCAGTATGAAAGAGCACTTGAGATCAACAGTGGAGTTCTTCTATAGACAAGTTGAGCTCCTTCAAATAGTTTTCAGAGACTTAGGGTTTCATTTCCCCTAAATCATATGAAGAATAAGATAACTCAAGAGCGTGATCAAATGAAGAAGATAACTATTTGAAGTCCGCCAAGAAGTTCAATGCCATTAATGCTTGTGTAGATGGCAATGCTAGCAAAGCCTTGAAAACTGAGCATGCCACCTATTTCCTTACTCTCGAGACATGTATATGCAAGTGGATTGAGTCTTGTCGACTCTCCACTTTGTATTAATTCATACTTAGATTTTTATCTAAGTTTAGAATTTAGGTTTTTAGATTTATGTCTAAGAGTTACTTTCTTTTATATTATATTTTAATATTAGTCTTTTCTAATATTAAAGTTAATATATTTTTGGCATTCTTTTGTAAAATGGACTTAATTCCTTATATTAGGCCAAAAATTAAGGGAAAAGGCTTTTATGAGGAAGTTTGTGAAAAGCTAGTTGTAAGGCTGGTTTTTAGGCATCATTTTTGCCTTTGATTTGGGGATGATCTATCTGTTTGAGAGGGTCATTTTGGAGGGAGATTTCATTTTCGAGATTATCCTAAGGGGTTATATAACTGACCTTCATTTTCATAGTTGGGGGTCAGATTTGGTGGGAAAGGAGGTTTTAGTGAACTACTTTGTTCCTATACCACTTTTTCATGTATTTTTGTATCCATCTGGTTGTAGATTTTGGAGAGAGGACATTTTAGTGAATATATTATTCCTAAGTGCTTTAAAGGCCATTTTTGTAATCATCTTGTCAGATTTTTTGAAGAAATGAACCATATTCTTTGGCTCCCATTTTGTGTACTTGTTTTTCAATATCGAATCATGTTTCATCTTTTCTAGCGAGTGTTAAATTGGTTATTATCTAAAGGAAGTGAATGAAATACTGTTCCTTCTCAGGAAAATTAGCTGCCCCCTTGGCCTTGCATGATAAATGTATGTTGTTAATTCTCCAAGCTGTTTGTGGTAGAACCCTGATAGCATGAATTTATTAACCTATATGTTGAACAGAGATTCAGATTGTTAAAGAATGCATTCATGAGTCAGGATTGAAATTCATCTTTTTGTGAAATCTGAATTCATTCTTGGTGTATCACCCCTATCTATTTTCAGTTTTAAAGTTTCCTTTTTTCCTTTTCCCTTTCAAGTTTCAAATCAGGAGGTGATATCCCAAATTTTATAGGAACCGGCCTAGAATCCAGAGATTCCTCTTCACTCATAGCCTACCCACAGCTAGGAGAGGTTTCCATTGTGAGGATGGAATTGTTGTGTAGCCCTAATGCCTGAGTTAGGGTGACAATTTTAAGCCTGAACAAGTCTCATTGTGAATGCATCATTAACTTTGAGATCTTTAGTATAACTATTATGTAATTGCAAACAGGGGAAGAACTCATAACTCTTAACATCTTCTGGGAATTATTCTAGCTGAGGAAGTCCTAGCCAAAGTTGAATTGTAGCTAAGATATATTGAAAAAAAATGAACATATAGAACTTGTTCTGATGCTTAGCTCTATTTAGGGCATTTGAGAGGTTTTCACTTACCATGTGAGCCCAATCAATGAAATTATGCTAAGAGCAAATCACCTGAACTAGGAAGAAATGGTGTTCAATGAAATTAAGTGCATCGTTGTTACCTCTGATCTTGTGAAGCAATACCAGGATATCTTTAATTTCTAGCTTCAGGTTCGTGCTGTATAATGTTTTGGGAAACTTTCCCTATGCACTCCTCAACTCCTAAAACCATGTCTTGATTATCTCCTTCTTCCACACACTCTTCTTTGCTCCATACTCAGTAACTTCCTGGCTGTATGTCATCTCCAAGTATTCGGCTTGCTCCAGAATATGAAGGGAGTTCTAGATGGGGTCTTGGTTAATAGAGAGTAGAATTGTGTCATCGTGAAAAATAATTTTCTTGGTGTCCAGATTGTAGTGGGATATGCATTCTCAAACTAGCTCTTGAGATTGAATCACAACAGGAAAGCCAGTGGCTTCGACTAACCCACTCTCCTTCAAATTCTCTCTAATGGGATTTATCCTTTTAGCATTCATCCTGCTATGAAAGCTCTGCATATCAAATAAGTTGAGAGATGTGTCTTTGATTTTGTGCCAATTGGAAGTGATGTCGTTCATCCCATCGAATCCCATAAATTTGGTAACCATGCTTTGATTGATTTGAATCAGGAACGAGGAATCTATCTCAATATTATGAAAGCAAGGAACAATTATCTCTAGGGGTTTGAATTCAGACAATTTGTCAAACAAATGGTATTTTCTATTTGCAACACTTCATTGATTTTATAACTTCTAACTTCTTACCATTAACGACCGAATTCTCACACCACACGAATGAAAAGACTAAGCATTTATGAAAAATTCTATTATGAAGCAAAAAAACCTTATTTGACTTAATTACTTTACCTCTGTGGGCCATTAAGAAAGATTTTTTCACTTTAGATAACTGTAATGGTAACTTTTTGGAGATAGCGGATAATTATTTTATGCTACCCCTTTAGGCGGAGGAACACTGTAGGAGCACTCCTTACTCAGAAATCCTCCACGGAGGAATTTTGACTTGTTACAATGCTAAAATGGTATATGACGGTTTTATCTACTCTCTTTATGGTTTGAGTCTCCACACATACTAATTTTTCTTCATAAATCTTGAGCATAACAATCTGGCAGAAAATGCATCTTACGGGTCAAAACCCGCCTGTTGGAATAGCGGAGAAGCTACTTTCCACTTTTCCACTGAAAAGCTTTGGTCTCTGATTCCTTATCATTTGATCATTCTTCTGGCTCATAGGGATTCATTTTGAATGCAATAATATTTCTAGCCTCAATTATCTATCTTCTACTTCCACTGACTGTTGAGACTTTAAAAATTAGTGATTGCAGAAAAGGCACTCTGTAGGTGATTATCCGTCAGGGAGAAGCCTGAAACTGATTTTCTGCCAATAAGAGAAAATGGAGTATCAAAGCTAAAGATTTCCAAAATCACATAAGATCAATGTTAGAAACCTCCATCAGCAACATTGAGGATTAATATTTCAAGGTAAGTTGGGGAGGATGGAGAGACGCTCACAACCCTCTACATAGCAACAACAACGTGCAAAATAGATGATCCAACAGCAACATCAACATCAACAAGGTGAGTACATGCATTTCCAATAGCCCCATAACTATACCCAGTGACATGATCAGAAGGCAAACCTTTTTGATGTGTTTAAGAATATCTTTTGAGGTACGCCTGTTGTTCAGCCCATTAGGAATAAATATGCACATAACATTGGCTTCTCCAGAGTACCATTTTTAGAGAAAAATGTTTTAGGTAATCATGATGGCTCCATTGTTCATGGAAAAGCCATTGTTCAACCGTTAAAACCATTTTTTGTAAACCCTCATTTCCATTTCTCAAACTGCAAGCATCATGAGGGTTTCTGCACATATGAGACTGGGGAAACCTCAAAACAGGGCAATGATGCTGGCCTTCCACCCCCAATCTTGGGTAAACCAGGCCAAAAGATTGAAAATAAAATTGAGCAGGAAATGGAGATGCCTCAAATTCAAAATTAGAAAGTTTTCCTCGCAGGAAAAATAGGGCATTGGTACAGGACTAGGAAACTCCTTAGAGAGAAGCAACCGATCTTTAATATTTGTGAAGGCACTCCCCATGTATTGCTAAAACACAGACATGACGAACCCAACAAGAGCAAGCACAATCAGTTTAAAGGACACTTTCCCCCACCCCATGTGAGATACTACTCTGCTCGAGCCCCCTTCATTCCAAATAAACCCAATCAAGTCTAGAAAAAGAAAGAGTCTCATGTTAATGCCAATCTGGTCTCCAATATGGCTTCAAACACTCTCCCTGATAAGATTCTGCAGGAACACATTGGCACACTTTGACATTCGGCTCTCATAGGTAAGCTTTCTTCAAATAATTTATCATTTTTTGTTATCCAAGAATGGGCTATGTAAACGTTGTTGGGCTTAAAAGATATTTTCTACTTGGATCCATCATCAAGATTTTTTTGCTCATCTTTCATTCCAAAGCTGATAGAGATTTGGCTCATAAGCATAAGAGTTGGTTTTGTAAAGGATTGAGCCTCTTTACTATGGTATGGACTCCTAAATTTAAACCTGATCCTTCACTTGCCCACTTTTTTCCCCACTGGATATCTTTACCCTTGCTTCCACTGGAGTATAGAGATCTTGAGACTATTGAATTAACTGTGAACACTGTGGGTATCTTCATTAGGCATGACCTCATTCCTTTTGAATCCCCTAATCAAGAGGCTCACATCTGTATTTTAATTGATAGTCATAAAGATTTTATTAATAAAATTGCTATCAAATCTAAATGGGGAGATTGGGTACGATAGATCGTCATGCAACAACTAGAGCTTGTTCACAAATACCAAAGTAAACTTGGACATTTCACCTTGGATTGTCAAAGGACTACCCACCAGAAATTAGAGTATGCTTGGATCATACTTCTGATCCTTTGGAATGTACCCTTCACAATTTTCAAGCTATACATCCTTTCCACCTTCAATCCAAACCAACAACAAAGGCTAAAGGATGCTCCAGCAATACTTCCTTCTCCAACGCACAGATTTCAGCATCAAGGTTCTCTATTCTACTTCGACATTTCTTTTTGAAACTATCAATTTTCTCGCAAGGGAGAGAGTCTCGGCCTACTCTCTATTTTGAGGGTCTGGAGAAAGACATTATGTTGGCCCCTTTGAGTGTGAATTCCCCTCATTCTAAATGGCAGCCAAAAAACTTACATACTGAAAGCCTTAAGCAAAACTATAAGATTAGGCAACACATGGACCAAATCATTGCACAATTAGTGTCCAATCTGATATTTGGCAAAATAGGGGCTAATGGAGTAACTCTAGAGGAAAATGATGTAATTAATAAACTGTGATCACTACAATTGGGGCTCCAAGAGTGCCATGACCCAAAAAACCTACAGGTTATAGTACCTAATACGCAGGATGTTGCAGATGATACAATGGATGCGCATAAGCTTCAGGAGCAAATCAACACTTCAGATTTGCTAGAACAATCAGTGTTTGTAGATGAATATCAAAATAATATAAACCCTTTACTCTTGGAGGGATCCTTTGACTTTGATCTAGGGGTCAAAAACTGCATTATTTAGCAGGCTCAGGTTATGACAGATGGTTTGGGTAAGGATAGGTTGCTTTCACAAGATGAATTGGACACCCCCAGCCAGAGTAAGGGTACTTATAGTATAGAGGTCAATGATCAAGTGACATTATTTGACCATAAGCAGTATCTATCAATTGAACAATCACCTTCAAAATTTAATCAAACTCCAAAAACCCCTAAGACAAGAGGTCGATCTAAAGGCGTGAAGACCAAACTGGAAATTGTTGTAGGTATCTAGTCTACCCTTGATGACAACTTTGTTGTTACCAAACGTGTGACAAGGAGAACATGAGGTTCTCCTTTTCAGCAATGAAGATCAACTCATGGAATGTCAGAGGTCTCAATGCCTCTAACAAAAGATGTAGGATCAAATCGACCATTGATTCTATGAAAGCAGACATCATTTTGTTGTAGGAAACAAAACTTTCCCAACACAATTTTGAAAACATAATAGCTAAATGGCCTACCTGGGATTCTTTGCACTCCTAAGGTTTGGGAGCTTTAGGAGGAATGGTAGTGCTTTGGAACCCTCAGAAGATTCAAGGTCAATTGCTCCTGCAGGATCATAATTGGTAGCTCCTCAAGATGTCAGAGTTTGATACTAATTTTATCCTAATCAATGTTTATGGTCCTTCTTCTACACAGGATAAATTGAGACTTTGGGATGCTCTCACTAGGCTGATTAAGAGCCAAGACACATAGAATGTCATACTTGGGGGAGATTTCAATGCAATTTCAGATCAGTTAGAAAAGATAGGATGCATTATTCAACCCATCAAAACTATCCAGGACTTCTCTCACTTTGTTGACAATAACAATCTCATGGATATTCATCCCACCCAAGGCTCTTTCACATGGACAAACAAGAGAGCGGGTTTTGCACAGATTGCTGTTAGGCTGGACAGGTTCTTAATATCACAAGAGTGGAAACTTTATAATGTTCAATTTCATTTGGAAATCTTGCCATTACCTGGCTTTGCTCACTTTCCCATTTCACTTGTCATCAACAATTCAGGCAATAATGATAAGAGGCATCATTCATCCTTCAAGTTTTAAAGAATGTGGCTCAGACACCCGCATTTTCTCCCTCTTTTGAACCAATGGTGGGTCAATTCCCCATTTGATAATGGATCCAAAATGCATTAGTTTGCAATGAAGTTGAAACACATCAAGAAAAATATCAAACAGTGGAATGAGCAGGTCTTCAAGAATATATTCCACCAAAAAGAGGAAGTTAAACAAAAATTGTCTGACATTTATAGCCATATCATCCAAAATGGTTTGAATAATGACTCTTATCACAAACAAAAAGATCTTCAATAGGATTGGTATGAGTTATTTCACAGAGAAGAGGAATACTACAGGAAAAAATCCAGGGAACTATGGCTACGTGAAGGGGATAAAAATACAAAATTTTTCCATGCCTCAACCATACAAAGAAATGCAGCAAAGACAATTTTTGAAATTAAGGGAGTGACTTCAGGAAATATTATCTCAAACGCCCAATATATCTAAGATGAAGGAGTTAATTTCTTCAAGAATCTGTTAGCCCCAGATATAGCCCCTCTTCCTTTGGAAGAGAAACTTAATGAGATCCTCCAAGATATCCCCTCAATGGTGTCCCCACTTGAGAATGACATGCTTATGGCCACCTTTACTATCCATGAGCTCTGAAAAGTTCTTTTATCCTTTCCTTTGAATAAAGCACCAGGACTAGATGGGTTCACAGCCCTTTTTTTCTAGAGCTGTTGGGAAGTCATTTGTTGGGACTTATTAGCAGCTGTGGAAGAATCCAGAAAACACAAGTGTATGCTCAAGTACTTCAATACTACCAATATTTCTATCATCCCTAAAATTAAAGATCCAAAGGTATTTGCAGATTACCGACCAATATCTCTCTGCAACATTACCTATAAGATCATTACGAAGCCTATTTAGTTAAGAATGTAGCATCTTATCCCAACTATCATCTCATCTGAACAAGGTGGATTCGTGACGGGGAGAGAAACTATGGAGGGAGCTTTGGTGGCTCACGAGGATCTTCATTCAATTAATACAAATCACTCATCCAACTTTGTTATTAAACTGGATATGATGAAAGCCTATGACAGAGTTTGTTGGGCCTTCTTATTCAAATTTTTTTAGAAAATGGGCTTCTCCAAGGGCTAGTGTAAATGGATCCGTGCATACATTTTGGGGGCATGGTTCTCTGCAATCATTAATGGTAAACCTTCAAGATTTTTCTCCTCTACAAATGGAGTGAGGCAAGGAGACCCCATTTCTCCAGTTCTCTTCATCATCATGGCAGAGGCCTTCAGTAGAATCATTAAGAAAAAGAATTTGGCTAGGTCTTGGAAGGGGGCACATATCGGTGGCACTAATATCTCCATTACACACTCATTTTTTTTTATGACACTCTGTTGTTTGGTACCTCAAATGTGCATGAGGCTAGACAAATAAAATATATTCTCCAATTATACTCTAAAGTGTCAGGACAAAGTATTAATGCTCAAAAATCCAAGATCTACTTGTTTAACACTAACAAAGTAATCTCAAACAGAATCGTTCAGATTCTTGGATTCATAGAGGACTTTTTACCATCCATGTACCTTGGCATTCCCTTATTTATGGGCTCAAACAAAAAAAGCTATTGGTCTTCGGTCCTGGAACGCATAGAGGGTAGAATTTTGGCATGGAAATCTAGATGGTTGTCGTTGTCAGGATCCTCCTTATCAAGTCAGTTTTATCAGCAATTCCAAACTACTACTTAGTAGTCCTCAAAGCTCCTTCATCCATTCTGCACAAGATACAATCCCTAATTAGAAAATTTTTATGGATTGCAAATATGAAGCAAGAAAATAAAATTCCTCTTATATCTTTACAAGATATGTCACATATACCAGCATTAGGAGGTGCAAGGGTGCATGACCTAGAAAAAAGGAACGAGGCCTTTGGTGGAAAACTAATTTGGAAAATGTACTCAAAGCCTCTCAAAAAATGGTGTTAGATTATGAAATAGAAATACCTGGATAACAATGAACCATCATGAATTATTTCAATTCAAGAAACTCCTAAAGGATCAACCATTTGGGACTTAATGTCTACCTCAAGAAACATTGTTGTCAAGTATGTCACTTGGAAAGTTAATGGTGTAGTGTTAAATTTTGGAGAGATTCCTAGAGTGGACAACCTCCTATGTGCACTTCTCCAAATTTTGTGGAGATCAAAGAGGCTACATAACAGAATTGGGGTATTCAATTAATTCATTATATTTTAGCAGTGAGCATATTTTCAGGCAAATTCATTTCGAAGGATCCAGAGGATTTAGAAATCAGTGATAGGGATAAAGAAACACTTAGAAATATTATGTCCAGTAGAAATGTCTATCTTTCTACACTTGAGGAAAAACTAATCTGGGCTCCAGCACTAGATGGGAATTATTCTATTAAAGAGGGATATAAACTCCTGCAACAAATAGGAATAGATAAGACTCCCTCATGAGCATACTCTTTTTACTGGAACCACAGTGTTTTACCAAAAGCGGGGTATTTTTCTTGGCTTGCAATTAAGCACAGAGTTCTGACTAGTGAAAGGCTAGATAAATTCAGAATAGCTCCTCCATTTAAGTTTTTATTGTGTGATGGACCCAATGAAACAATGGATCATTTATTTATGACATGTCCATTTGCCCAAAGCTGTTGTATGTATGTGCTAAGTAAATTGAATTTCTCCACTCCCCTTCCAAACAACATTTGGGACCTCTTCCAAGCTTGGCCAGACCTATATTCAAAATCACTATTTTGTAGCATTTGGAAATGTACACCCACCTTAGTAGTATGGGCCATCTGGTGGGAAAGGAATAAACATATCTTCAAGAAGGTCTCTTCAACAATTGACACAATTCTTGATGGCATTGACAAAGCTATCTTAGAGGTGGTCAACGCTTCACTCAGCAAGTGCAAATTTAATCCAACTATTACTCAATGGGATAACACCATTCTACGTACTTGGAAACACCTCTTCATCCCATTTGGATGTGTAATTACAAAGAAGAATACAATCAAAATTGATAGATCAGAGGTTAAATGGATACCTCCCCCAATTGGGATCCTCAAGTTAAACTTTGATGGGGTGTCTCGGGGAAATCTGGGCAACTCGGGTCTGGGGGCTTGCATCCAAAATTCACAAGGGGATGTTTTAGCACTGATTGCTTCTCCCTTACCGATAGGCACAAACAACCTAGCTGAAGCAAATTCCCTTCTGTCAGGTTTAATATTAGCTAAGCAGGGAGGACTTGATTGGTTGCATGTTGAAGGTGACTCCTCAGTCATAATTAATGCTTGCATTAGAAGACAATCTTCTTCCTGGAAACTCACCTACATACTTAAGCAAATTTGGCATCTGGTAGATACATTGCAAGAGGTGAAATTTTCCCACACCCTCCGCAAAGGTAACAAAGTCCCAGATATGTTGGTGAATCTTGGATGTGACGGTCTCATGACATCAGTAATCAACTCAATTGAGCTATTTTCAGAGAATGTTGACCTGTGATTGTTGATTAATGAAGACAAACCATTTAACAACAGCTAAAATTAAAGGCCTCTTCAGAACTTTATGACTCCGTATAGAAATGCAATTTTAAGGCAACTAAAGATTCATAAACATATACACCATTATACCTAGGGATGCATGGAAGTCTATGTACATGAATGCATTTTAGTAAGGAAATTTGCATATCATAAATCACACGTTAATAAAATGGATTAATTTAATTCACACGTGCAAGCCAGCCCAACTAGGAGATAATGCATTGAATAGCATAGAATACAAAAGTGATTGAATTGAATAGCTTCAGATTCTGCTATAAGTTGAGGTATGTCTATTTAAAGAAAACCCATTACATGGTGGAATAGAATAGTTTTGAAATGGTGGCCTTATCTGAAGTATGTGTGTGATGCGATTCCTATTCCAAGCTTCACAGGGAGGTGTTGCCAAAGAACTACAAGATCTAGTTAGCCCCAAGGGTGGACAAAGAGGCTTTGCCGGCAACTATCAGTGACTCCATTTTTGAGGCTATGTTCATTGCACAACCGACCTTTATCAAATAGGCGATTAAAAAGGTAATTAGGGAGGAACATCTAACCCCCACTTCAAAATAGTTCCTCTACCCTTCTCATCTAGTCTCAATATTTCTATCCAATGCGATGGATTTGATATAGTCTGTGCATTTAATTGAAATTTTGGTGCTTAAACTCATTCACAAGAAATTCTGGATTGGTCATAATCTGAAAATTGCCATGCAACATTATGATTTATGGAGCGGCCAAGCTCTTGTGGGGGGCTTATTCTCACGACATCAATTACTGCAATTTCAGGATTATCTAGTGACATATGAAAGGATAAAAGGAACGCTTGAAAGTCAGAATCACAAATTTCTAAATAATGTGCTCAAGGTTACTGCGAGGGTGCTTGGAGTGCAGCTAGAAAGTAGAGTAAGAAAGACTGCTAGTGCTATTCTAGAACTCTTAGGGTTTCCAAACCCTACATCTCCACCACATGATCCCCTAGCCAAACTTCAAAATGGAAGCCATCATGACATGGCAAAGAATGGAACATTTGGGAGGAAGGGGAATCGTTAGTTGTAAGGAATGAAGTTGTACAGTTTCACCGATATGATACATTTGGTCACCAACAAGGATATGCAGATGTAACAACACTACAAACCCCTAGTACAATAGTTGTCAATGCTAATTGGGAGGAGATAGCTAGTCAGGAACATGGGAGTGGCTAAAGGCCGTATCACTTAACCATCCCAAGATCTGCTGACAAGGAAGATTTGCTCCCTGACTCTGGCTAGGAAATGCCCAACTCTTCGAGAAGATCTTAGGATTGGACAAAATTTTCACTTGGGAAAAAGTTTTTGTTTTTGTTTCAATTGGCTATGTTCTAAATTTTTGTGCCCATGTGGCAAATCCTGTAGGTTGGGTTTTTAGCTAAAAATATTTATTTACTAAATATTGCTGAATCAAATTTTGTACCACAACCGAACAGTAGAGTTGATAAAATGGTCAACTGACAGAATTCACCGACCATTTTCAGCCAGGACAAGCCGATGACCAGCACCATCCAAGAAAAATTGATATCAAATGATGAACTACAGATATCGATGAGCATCACCGACAAGGATACACCAATGAAAATTTCCGGTCAGCTGAACCTTTATGCATAACCGACAAAATCTAAATTTGCTTCTGAACTGACTAAGCATAACTGGTTTGAGGAGTCGACCATCCTAAATTTGGCTTGAAGATGTAGATGGTGATTTTGTATTTGAATGCCTTCTTGAGTATTTTGTATTGTCACAAAAGCTATTTGCTAGATTGTACCTAAGCAAGGATTCTGGGTTTTCTTGCTGGTTCTTTCCCAGATGAGCTCTTGAATTAGCTTATACTTTATTAATAAATATATTCAGTGGTTTGTCCACTTTTGCTTTAAAAAAAATGTTAGAAACCTTTGAATCATGACCTTTATCAGATTTGAGAGCTTAACTTACCCAAAATGACATGATCCCGGATAACAACCCCCTGGCTTAAAAAGGAGAAGGTAATTTGGGAAAATCTGATAAAGGTTTCCCTAGTGTAAAGGGAAAAACTAGACTTAGAATCATAACTTACACAATGTTTTCAAGACCATTACTACACACTAAACATCCATTTTTATCTAAAGATATGCAGAACAAAAATGGGGCAACATTACCTTACTAATTGTTGTTGTCAAAATACTAGTATGGATCATTAAGATTTTTATCAGGATATTCATTGTCATTTACATAGTAATTTACTTGTTGATCCATTAAAAGGCATTTCATAAATTCAGTAAGAAGATAAACCAAATAAAAGATACTGTCAATCAGTAATCATCCATAGGTAATACCTGCTTGAGCTAGTGGATCTCAAAAAAGAAGGAGGAGGTAATAGTTTCCCTAGATGTTATCTAATACCCTCATCAATCAGCCTTTCTCTTGCATGAAATAGGATTATACAAGTATACTATCACATTAAGGTTGTGCTGCAAGAAAAAGAGCTAATAGAATGCAGACACAACTCATAATGATCTAAAAGATGAAATATTCATTCAGAGAGGGAAGGATAATTACAAAGAGATCAATTTCTTGATGGGACTTTGTGACTGGTTCTGCCAAGAGTGATAATTTGTCATCGGGTACCAGGGTACCGTCCAACTATGCCTGTAAAGGTTTTTTGAAGAATAAATTCTTTAGGCCTTCAAGAACCTGGGTGTCGGGTCTCGACGGTGCAGGGAAGCTAAGTTGGGCAAGTGACTGTTTGTTCGGGGGGATAGCTTGTTTTACTCATCTTCTCTGGGGATTTTAGCAATGGGGATGGGGTTTCTTGTAAGCATGTTATGTTTACCAAATAAATTGCAAAAGATAGGCCAAAGTTAGAGTTTGTTACTTCTACTTATAGTTATGCAGCATATTACAAAGATCAACAATGCTCCAATGTAAGAACTACACTAAATACTGAATACATACAAAACCAACGATTCATACATATTCAATAACAAGGGGAAATGAGATCATTAATCTAAAAAACATTAAAGAAAAGGACATTAGAAACATACAACACAAAATGATATCGCTAACTCAGAGATCAAAACAACAAAAACATCATTGTCATAAAATGTTCTTCCTTCTTCATTAACTTAAAGCATTCTGGCATCACTGGTGTATACATCTATGGCTCCAAGGGAGCATCTAACTACTAAGAAATACTGAGCATTGAGCTCCTGAAACCACTACAAATGAAAAGCTATTTTCTATTACTTGTTGCATTACAAAATCATGCATTTCGTCGACCCTTGTTATGAGGTCAAAATTCTTATTTATATACATAGTTTTCCGTAAAACTAACTTAATCTAATTGTACACTCAACATATAAAATATATTATCTGGTGGCCGGTACTACCTGCACCACTTACAATCACCTCAAAAAGAGCAGAGGTCTGACAAGACAGAGGAAGAAGGCAAGAAGAGAAAGCTAGAAGAAACAACATAGAGAAGAGTGTCGGAGTATTTACATAATAAATTTTATCTGCCCAGTATTTGAGGCTACATGCCTCATCAATGTAGAATGCATCTCACTGTCTTCGATGCACCAGGTAGTAAATGCAGGAGCAACACCTCAGGGGAATCACCTGTCAGAGCCATCCCTCCATCTGACATGTCTTATCGGGATCACCAACCTGCTGACCCCTTATTAACTTCTTGACAATGATTGGTTGGCTCCTGGGAACCTGAACATGGATCACTGTAAAAGAATACAAAACTTTAGGCCTAGAATTCTAGAGTCTGAGAGCTTACGCTCAAAGAATAAAGAATTTGCAAAATTTGCACCCTGCTGGTGGGAATCTCTGGAGTCCAAAGAACTTTATTGTGCCTTGTATGTTTTGAAAGCTTCCAAAATTTGGGGAATTCCCTCTTCATCGATATAAACGTGACATTCTCACTCTGTCAAAGTTATCCTAGGGACTGGTACTGTGACTCCATTAGTTTATCAAAATTCCCCACAACATGATCTACTGGAGTGCATGTATTTGTACTAAAGAGATCAACTCCCAAAACCCTTGTAACAAAAGCCTTATATAAATTCAAAGAATATTGTACTCCCAGGACTTTGTCTTTCAGGGCCTCTACTATTTGCTTGCTAATCTCCGATTTGAGATCAATTCTAGAGTGTTAGACCAGGATAAAATTGAAAGAATCCTCCCCCAAAATTCCTATCTCCATGACAGCTTCCTCTTTGAGATTCATGAGCTCTCCTAGCTCTCTCCTCTACACCTCATTTTGTTTAGCTTCTCCCTCCCATAGAGAAATGGTTTCTTTGGCATGGTGCAAGATTATTCTAGCCATATACAGGTCCGTGAGTGTTGTTACAAATAAATACCAGACATTTCCTACCTACTCAACCACCCAATCATCTACTACTTGCGCTTTCTTTTTCATATTCCTCAGTGCGTCAACATCACCCTGTAGGAGCGGTGTTTCGAATGTAGAATCTTCTGGATGAATTTTAGCCAATGGTTGCACCAGCTCTGTAAGTAGCCCAATGAGATTTACATTCTTCTCCTTTTGTTCTTTAATTCTCTAGGCTTGTTTATCATAGCGGCCCTCAATTGCCCAGCTAGCCTCTTTCAGTAGGTCTAATTCACCTTGCTTGTCCCTCTTCCCCAGAGGTACCTCTGTGACTACATACTCTGCAGTACTGACCACTGCTTCCTCTTTGACTGGGGGAGGTGTTGCAAAGACTATGACTGTATCTCCACCCAGACCAGTCTAAATGGAATGGAGTGTTTGGGACTTCTTTGGCTTGGGGAACCCTTGACTTTGGGCCATCATATCGGCTAGGGAGAGATGGGCTTTTGCCGAACCTTGGGCCTTTGTATTTTTTGATTCCACCAACCATTGTGGTGGTGGGGGGCCTTGCTACTAGGACCTAATTGTTTGGGTCCTCTTTGGGGTTCTGCTACTCCCCCCGACATTTATAGTCTCATCACACTCTTTTTTGGTGTTTTCAGGATCACCGACACCACCCACCTTAGTGGCATCAATATTTGTTGCCTCAGTGTCCTTGTCCTTAGCAGCATCGATGGAATCATCATCAATATTTATGGGGTTCTCCCCCTCATTTTTTTGCTGCCACTTTTCTTCTTCTCCGGCATCATCTGCCGAGACATTCTCCTCCATTGGCTTACCTTGCAGAGGGGGCAAAGGTGTCCAAACTAGATCTGATCGTAGTATTACAGGGATCACCTTGCCAAATGTTACACTACCCTGGGTGGATAGAGGCATCTAGAGCATGGAGGGTGAGGTTACAGTTACTCTTGTAGGTTCAGTTCCCTCAGCTGAAGTTGGCTTCTCATCTTGTACTTGCCTCTTTTCTCCTATTTTGGTCTCCGGGACCCGTATCTCCTAAACATCAGGGATGTCCACCTATTCTAGCTATTTTTATTTTTCCACCTAGAACTCTTGTTCCATGGTGACTTCTTTCTCTAGTATCTCCCCTTCAATGGGGATTATTTTTTATTCTTGTGCAGTGATCTCTTCCACCACCTTCCCTATATCCCCTTGTATGTTTACAGGTTCATAAGTCCCAAAGATGTCATCAAAATCATCATGCAGAGGGAAGGTCTCTGGGGGATTCTCTGGTTTAGGGGAGTCTGGGATAATCTCCACCTGGGGGATGTTAGGCATCCCAAGGTTTGTGTCTACCCTTGGTGGAGGGACATTTGTCTTTTACTTCTTCCTCCTTGTCACCAATGGGGGCCCGACATCTAATATGGTTGCACATTCATCCTCCACTCCCGTCCCCACTTCCTGGACCATAAGTTCTACAAGGGAAGGGGAACCAGAAGGGAGAACAAGTTTTGCATGAGTGATTGGGATGACTAGCCAGGTGCTTATTGCTTCCTTCATCTGATGGGACGTCGCTAGCTGAAGGTGCACCTATTCTACAACAGGAAGTGTGGATAGAATCTGGTCTAGGGTGTCAAATTTTCTCTTTCCTTTATCCTCACCTTGCCTGAAGGTTCTAGATCTAGAAGTGGATCCCTGCAAAAATGGTCCAACTCTGTGAGTACTCTTTGGACATACCTTCAAAAAATATGCATGACTGCATTCAATCACATCATGGGTGATGTCCTTAATTGCTGGGATTTTTGGGGTGTCACAATCCACCAGAGGGAGTGCCATCTATTCCACTCCCTTATCCTTGTACTATGGATCCTTTGTGGACCTAGTATCTAAAAATTCCTTTTGAAAGGTCTGAAGCTTAAGATGCTTCATCACACCTTGTGCCATTTTGACAGAATGTCGATTCCAGACTTCAAAATCATCTTGGTAGTCTGCACAAGAATCCTGCATGTAAGGCTTGTGGGGGTCTGATACCCAGGGCAATGTCGAAGCTATCTTATCCAGTGGATCAAAGTCCTTCTGCACCAAGTAAAATTTTGCTAGCCCTAGACATTTTAATTCGCCATCGGCTTCTTTAGCTGTTGCAAGGTTGCAAGTGTAGTTCCCGCAGGTGATCAGGAAGGGAATGTTGGTGAATTTCTTCAATGCAAAGAATGCATTAAGCTCTAGGATCTTCCTACAATATTCCAAAATAATGATCCTATCCCCACAATTCTTGGGCAATAGGTAGGGTTTTTTGGAGAATCTGGTCACCCAAATGTAGGAGTGTTGTTGAAATTGGATGTAGTAGTGGCTATAAGAATTGACTAGAGTCATCGCCTCTTTTGAAAGATGGTAACCGGCATCCTGAGTGGGTGTAAGAATATTATAGTAAATGAAGGCATCATTTATTGTATAAAAAATGAGGAAACTATCCTCTCATTGTATTTTTGGGAAATATTCCCACAAATCATTCTGGCCCGGGCTGGTCCCAAGGACACCGACAGTGAGTAAACCCCAAGTTATGGGTCCTTGTAGCACCAGTGCCAACAAGAAATATGAACTCATGTAGAACTTGGAGCTCTGGGTGACCTTAACAAGCTGAGCATCTACATGATTGGCAATGATAGTTACCCAATCAAAAGTTTGTCTGACAGAGGAGATGTCGAATAGAAAGTAATACATCCATGCCAAAAATTCCCGGCATGGGATTCTCTAAAGACCCTGCACAAGGTGATGATCCCCATTTGTATGCTTTCTTTGAAGTCTGCTCAGGGGATCTCCAACTTCATCTTTCTATAATCTTTTCTCAGGATCTTGAGAAAGTTGGAGTTTAGGTATTGTCAGCCAGCTACGAAACCTTTTCAAACTCATGCAATGCCAGGGCCAGGGTGATAACAATAGCATTAGAAAACTATGGGATCCCTAGCCCCAAGGCAAATGTTGCAGCATCTAGAGACACTAGGGGCATTGGTTAGAGTGAGGGAAGAGGAGCAGAAAGCATGACAGCCCAGATGGTTGTGTTGTAGTATTCCACGAATGTAAGAATAAGCTCCAAAGCCTACACTGAGCAGGGGAAGAAGGCAACTTTGAGGATTCCAGAGGCTACCACATTTAGTGCCATCAAATACCCGACCTTGCACTGAATGAACATCATTTTTACCAAGGCCTGCAATTTGGCCCATGCTCTGACACTTGTGTCTGTGACCATCTACAGTTTGGAATCTACTTTAGATCCCAGAATAGTTTCTTCCTTCAGATATTTCATGGTTAGTGGAAGCTTTTCTAAGGCCTTCTTGGCCTTGGTCCTGGCAGCTACCCTGGTTAAAGTGGTAGGGAGTTTCAGACTCCCAGGTGGAGAAGATGCTTCAGACATGATTGATATGTGAATGTATCAGCAACCTGCTGTAACACCCCAAAAATGGCACCTAACAACCTAATCAATTTTGGTGCATTTTCTCATCTTCGAAGTCCTATTGTATTAGGAAAATTCTTCTCCTAATTGACTTTAATTGGCCGAGTTTCAAATGCAGAAAACCCAAATTTGCATAAATCTGACATTACACTTAATTCCTAAATCTTCAATGATTATTAGCTAAAATCCCTATGATTAATTGATTTAATCCTAAAGTCCTAAGTGCTTTTAATTAAATCAAATCCACCCTCTTTGGCTAATATACATAAAAGGAATTGAAAGGTTATTTAATTAA
>MU224041.1:682645-693378 GCA_018584345.1 Thuja plicata | reverse complement strand
ATATATATATATATATATATATATATATATATATATCATTGCATATCCATAGCATACATTTTGCATTTCATAAAAAAAGAAACAACAGGAAAATACAAAAACAAAGCATCCATGTATTTCATTTCTACTTTTACATCCTAAAGTGTATCCATACATTCTATATTGCATACAAAAAACTCAAAAACATACATTTGCATATTCACATAATATAATTTGAAACATATTTATATCAGTAATAACTCAACACATACATAACATGATGTCATAAACTAACTCATCAAGAGACCAAGATATCATCACATGTGCAAATAACTCTATCAAAGAAAGGAGATAATCATAAGACATATCAGGATCAAAAGCTGCATATATGTGTGTCTAAACATGGTATAAATCAAAAAAAATATGGCATAAATATTATCAACATATCAAAGAGTCAAAATGAATTAGATATATATATGTGTGTATGTGTCATGTACAAAAAGAAGATCTCTGCAGGATCCAGATATACAATATAAACTCAGATATACAAAATGAGACAGGCTATCTCAGCTCTGGCTTCCCCCCTCTCCCTGATCTAGAGGAGGAGGAGGAGGTACAAATGGAGGTGGAGGAGGCATTTCCCCCTCAAACTGTTGGGCCAATCATGAAAATGACACTGCTCTCTGCCCCTCTGGCACTGCCTCATGATAAAGAGCATAGTAGTATGTATCCCTCTGACCCTAATGAGTGGTTGTACAGGCCTATATGTCTCTCTCTACTTGGATTCTCTCCATCTTCTTGTCCCTATCTACAAGCAAGGCATCTTATATGGCAAGCCTAGACTCTACTATTATGACTCTTGCCTCTAGAGCTATAATCTGTGACCTCAACTTCTCTCTCTCCTGCTCACACTACGAAAGAGCATCATCATCCCTGCCAGATCCCTTGCTTGAATCCTATCTAGAGGGCCTATCCTATCCAGATGGCCTATCCTATCCAGACGGCCTATCCTGTGATCTATCCTATCCTCTGTCAGGCTAGCTTTGCTGCTGCTGCCTCTGCCTTTACTGCTCTCCTGTCAATAATGGCCCTAGGTTCATCCTAGGGGCAACAAATCTAAAGCGGGTACGTTGACCCTCTCTAGTGCCACTAGCACCACCTGTGTGGCCACCCATGGCACCACCACCCTTGTCATCTCTGCCATCATCACCCTCATCTAGAGGAGGCCATCTCGCATCTCTCCCTCCATCTCAGCCTCCATCCCTCCCTTCATATCCGCCTTTGCCCCTATCTCTTTGTACTCCTCCCCTCCCTCTAGCGGGACGCTCATCCAAATCATAATCAATTAGCTCCTCAATGTGAGGAATGGGCTCCTCTGGCATGGTGAAACATGGAAATGGATACTAAAGCATCTCTATAGCATACCCATTAGAAACACCTACATCAAAAACATCAAGGCGAAGGTCCCATTCTACTCTGACCATGTCTCAGATCTCCTAATGAGCTATCTTGTACTGCAGCTAGACACCCCATAGTGGTGTCTCATCTTGGACCCGTGCATATACAATAATGTCCTATGTCCTACCCTATCAAGGACCATACTGTCTGAGGACTCAGGTGTGTGCAAACCTCTCTACAATATATCTGGTCTGTCCAATCAGATACTGGCTCTGGAACAAAAATGGTACCTTCCTAGCATCAAAATTCCACTCCTTGCAATCTAAATATGGTTGCCATAAAACCTTTGTCATATCATCGAAGAGTCTACGCCAGTACTCTACCTTTCCCAGATGGGGCTACTGAATAAGATCTCCATACATGTATACATATGGGAACTCAGGTACCCACTACCTATCAACTATTGGTCGTGTCACAAGGATATCCTCCTAGGCCCAGATTTGAAGAATCAGGATACCCACGGTCATGCTCCAGGTATAGTGGTACATGATCTCATGAAGCTCATGGTACATATGGGCTATAATGAAGCTACCCCATTCAAATATCCATCTCTGGACAACCATCTGCTCTAGCATGTCCACCCAACTGACCATAAAACCATGATATCCTCTGTCAGCCATCAAAATGCCACCAATCAAGCCTGCCATGTACATAGATAACTAATCATAATGATCCACCATGTAATCCTAGGACAAGTATCTGCGGTCAATAATATCATCCTAGAAATATCAAAAAGCTGCACCAATTGCCAGCACAGATGTGGACTTGAAGCGCACCTCATGACCCATAATAGGAATGTGGAGTATGCACCATACATCCTCTGGTGTGACTATGATCTCCCTGATTGGGAGATTTAAGGTGTTGTGCTCTGAGTGCCATCTCTCGGCAAGAGAAGTCAACAACCCTCAGTTTACCCCTATATCAGGTAAACCTATCAATGATCATAATCTATAGTGGAATACGGTCGCCTTCTCATCAGCTGTCAAGACTCTAGACAAAGCAAGCACACATCCTGGATATGTGCCTCGAAAGGTGACTACCTCAAAGTCAACCTATTTTGGAAAAAACAAGACAACTCAGTCTTCTATCTAAGCTACAAGCACATAAATATGAATCAACTAAGTGATTACAGATCCATGTTAGACACACAATTTAGACAAAATAAATTTCTAAGTCCAAAAACAAGATATGATTCCAGAAATCAGGAAGCAATCTCTTTTACTGGATGCGATCCTGGAAAACCAGGATGCGATTGAGCATACTAGATGTGATCCCAGAAAAATGGGATACGATCCAGAATGTAGGGTACGATCCTACATTAATAGGGTGCGACCAAACTAATATTTTAACCCAAAACTAAGCCTAAAATAGAGCAACTAGATGTGATGCCAAAATCTGGAATAACCAGACGCGATCTGGGAAATAGTGGATGCGACATGGGTTTGACAGGGTGCGATCCGGAATCCCAGATGTGACCCAAAATTAAAAGAGCTATACAAGCTACAAAAAGGCATAAAATTCAAAATTGCAAAATTCATGAGGTAGTTTTTCAAGCACTTACCAGAGGTGGGTTGTCGGTCAGGCACTGGTATTGATGAATCATCTCAAAATGATGCTTCCTCACGGGGACCACCATCTTCTCTATAGAGCTCTCAGAATTACTATGGGTAAAAGTGTAAATGAATAGTAAAATGGTAATTTTTGAGCTATATATTGGTCTTTTGAGCTATTTAGGAGTTGCAGAACTCCTCCCAAGAAAATAAAACTACATTTTTATTATCTTTTTGATCAATCGGGAACCAAATTGAAGGTGCCTAAGGTATTTTAAGCAGCACAGTACCATTTTTGTGACAGTTCTGAAAAATACATATTTGCTTCATTTGTTCTAAGAATCTGTCAAAATGCACATTTTATCATAAATCTTGGTCTGACATCATTTTATCAATCTCATTACCCATATTTTCATGTAATTAACTTGGTACTCATGTGTTTATTTTTAAATACACCATCTTTTTCCACTTCTTCTACTCTATTCTTTTTTGCCCTGGCCACTTCCTGCAAGTGAAACATTCTTTCAATCCAGGGATTTTATTCTTTTCCTTCGATTTCCTTCCTGAGGGGGCATGATCACACTATCATCAATTAAATTTTTGCTCAAAACAGCATTAAAATGACTTCATCAAACAAACTAGGGGCATAACAGTTTCCTTGACTAAGTCAAAAATATTAGATAGAAATTTTTGGTTCTCATAAGCTGGATATTTTGTGTTTCCTCATTTTAAAAGATTCTTACTAAGCTCCTGACAGCTTCATACTGACTTTTGGACGAGAACCAAGTTCAAAATTAGTACTATCAATCTTTGGATGACAACAAAGTTCATAATTGGTATCATTAAGATCTTTTATTGATCTTTGTATGACAATCAAGTTCTAAGTCAATTCTATTAGTTTAGTTCAATCAAGTACGAGACTGATCTCATCAACATTTCATTCGACAACCAAGAACGAAATTCTCAAACTTTCTAAGGTCAAAATCAAAAACTTTCTTTGAATCAATGCGCTTCTCGCACATCAATTCAAAGAGGGGAAAATGTAACCACCTAGATTTGGTCTGTTCCAACTATGGACCCTATTTTCCCTAAATGTGATCATACCCCCAATTATTTTATGACAATGTTACTTTGGCATAATTCATTTTAAATCAAATTTAATGTCCTAGGTGATTTTTTATCACTAAAATATATTAACTTTTATAGCCATACAATTCAAATCAATTCAAACCAATTAAATCAAATCAAATTCAAATATGGCTATAGTATTTAATTATAAAGGAATTAAATAAACCCCTAAATCAATTTCTCACTTGCAAATAAACCTATTCCCCTAGCCTAGTTAATTTAATTAAAATGGCTATAGTCCCCTTAATTATTAAAAAGCAATTAATTATTTAAATAATTAATATTCTATTTTTGAATGAATTAAATAAGTTTAATTCATTTCATTTATATTCCCCTAAACCCTACCCTAACCTATCTCAACCACTTCTACCATGGGTTCTAACCTATCCCAACCCATTCACCCCATGCTAATCTAATTCTAATCCTAATTCTATCCTAACCCACCTCCTAATGTTGTCACATTCCATTGAGGAATGATTAACAACTCCACCCACTTGAGAAAGTCAGGGAATCTCAAGATTCCTTTCTCAAGTCTATTTTCTCAAGCCATCCTCTTACACCCTTCCCATGCTTCTTTAAGGCTTTCATTAATGCCTCATTAATGAAGATTCCTTAATCCCATGCCTCCCCCATGCCT
Source organism: Thuja plicata (assembly GCA_018584345.1). Lineage (NCBI taxonomy): Eukaryota > Viridiplantae > Streptophyta > Pinopsida > Cupressales > Cupressaceae > Thuja > Thuja plicata. Next base: position 688,626 of record MU224041.1, on the reverse strand, counting down.
ATTGAATTCCTTTGGCATTTATTGCTCTTATACCACCATTAATGAGTCCTTCAACTCATTAATGCACCTTGCCCCCCCCCCTCTCCTCATTCTTCTATAAATAGAAGACATTTTTGAGAGAAAATAAGCCTTCATCTAATATTAAGAATGCATTGTTATGCTGTTAGTATATGCCTAGATTCATATTTCATTTAGTCTTTCATGTTCATGCATAGTTATAATGTTCATTTTTAGAGGTAGTATGCATGTTTATTGATTAAAAATCTTATTTTAATTCAAATCTTTCATGTTAAGTCGTATATGTCACCGATAGTAGCATAATCTGAGGGCTATTATGTTATTAATCACACTCTTTTTAGTTAGAAAGCAATAGGTCAATATTAGTTGGTTTTATATGCTCATCTAACCCATTTTTAGCTAATGCAATGATCTATTGAAGTGTTGTGTCTTTCTTAAATAGGTACAAAAATCACACACACAATATTGACTCATAGCCCAAGGTTAAGGCACTGGTTTTATAGTTGGCTAATTAACTGTTCATTTTCCAACTAGTATATTAATTTATCAAATCATTCACCTTTCAAATATACATTCTATTCAAGTAATTGTGTTTAAGGAATACAATTTAGTTTATTGATTCCTTTAAAGAGATAATCAAAATAGGTTATCCTTCCTGAGGTTCATAAGAAACGAAAAAAGAAGAAGGATGAGAATCCTTATCACCTTACTAATTGTTGTTGTCCAAATACTAGTATGGATCATTAAGCTTTGTATCAGGATGTTCAAAGTCATTTGCATAGTCAGTGACTTTTTGATCCATTAAAAGTCATTTCAACATTTTAGTAAGAAAATAATCCACTTAAAAGATACTGTCATTCAATAATCATACATAGGTAATAACTTCCTGAGCCAGTGGATCTCAAAAAAGGAGGAGGTAATAGTTTCCCTAGATGTTATCTAATACCCTCATCAATTAGCCTTTCTTTTGCATGAAATAGGAGTCTGCATTCAAGTACACAACTATACTGTCATATTAAAATTGTTTCTGCAAGAAAAAGAGCCAACAAACTGGAAACTCTGCTAGGGATAGAGATTGTAAAGTCTTGATTGAAGTATTCAGAACCTCTAGTTTCAAAAGATAAATCAAGTTTACCATTTAAGTTTCCAAAGTCATTCTAGTAGTATTTAATGTTTTGCAAGTATGGGTGGCGACTCTAAAAGTAAAAATCTTTGTGATCAGTTGAAGATAAGTGATATATTTTAAAATATGAATACTAGATCTAGAATGAAGAATAATCCAGAAGTTGAGTTGGATAGTGAGATTCCCACTACTTCAAAAACTAGGATGTCTTGGAGACAAAAGAAAAATCAACCAAGTATCAATGTTTCTCCTCCAAGAAATGAAGAGAACAAAACTAGAAGGAAAAACAATAATCAGTCTAGTAAAGAAGAGAGTGCCTCAGAATATTTAGAAGCCCCAAGCCTTGGACTAGATACCTATGCAGTCACCAACACTTATAGTGAGAGAGAAGGAACATATACAATTAGTTTAGATTCTAAGGAAGTTCCTTCTGATGAGCTTGCAGAGAAAGAAAGAATCCTTATGAAACAACTTTTCCTTATTCAACAGATGAAAACGGAGAAATAACATAAGAAGAAAAAATATGAGTAGAAAGATGTTGAAAATTATAGGCAAAGAACCCTAAGACATCAAGCTACAAATAATATAGAGAGGTCTCACAGAGACCAAGAGATTCCCAGCACCCACCAAAAGTTAGGTTCTCAAGAATTCAAAGATAAAGGAAAGAATATAAAGTTGCAGAAATAGAAGTTGAGAAGCCTAAATCTCAAAAGAACCTAACAAAGCAAATGTCTAAATTAGACATTGACCTTGAAAAATTTAGAAAAGAAAAAGAAAATATGGATAAGTTGTTAGAAAAAGATGAACCAAAAGCTGCTACCATTGAAATGAAAAGAAAAATTGACTTATTGCAGTCTACTACAATTTCTTTTGCTGATACAGAGCATCCTACAACATCAAAAAATAAGGCTTCTTCTTTCAAAGACCATAACAAATTATTTTCTCCCAAGGAGAATGAAAAATTTCAAAGGAGACCTCAACCTGCAGAGAGGTATAAGCAATTTTGTTTCTTTGGAATTCTAGGTTATCCTAATGTAATACCAGAGGATATGGGAGAAGAACTTCCTAAATTTTCAGGTAATAATTTTGTCACCTATGAAGAACATTTGAGAAAATTCTTTGATGTTATAGATGATTTAAATATCAATCATGAAGATATTCTTATGAAATTATTTGTACAATCTCTAGTAGAAGATGCTAGGGAATGGTTTAGGAGATTATCTCATGGTTCTGTAGGAAAAATGGATGAACTAATTGATCTATTCAAGGATCAATATGGTGACAAGACTAATGAAGGGTTTTTGCTTAATGCATTCAACAACATAAGGAAGAATTCAAATGAAGAAGTCACAGAGTTCAATACAAGATTTCAGTGAGATATGTGTGTGCTAAAAATGTGTCACACTTATATGAGTCATTATATCCAAGATTGCTCAAGAATGCGATCTCGAATGGTGAATCATAGCTCTCTATTCATAGAGTGCAAGGGTTTGTAATGGAGGCCCTCCGATTGACCTAGTTTGTGCCCATGCAAGTACACCATAAAGTGAGAGATTCAAAGAGAAAAAGAAAGAGTGCTAGTCTCCATGATTCATCAAGTATGCATGCAAATGAAAACTATTCTATATGACTGCAATGTATGAAAGGAAATTAATATAAATGATAACAATGCAAGATTATTCTATGAAATGAAATATGAATTTAATCTAATATGAATCTAATCCACATGAATAGCCATGGATACAAGAATAAGATAAGAAGAGAGAAGTTGCAATATCCAAGCTTGAGTGCTCAAATTCTCCTCCAAAATTGCTCTCCAAACTTGCAGCATAACAATAGCATAAAATCTTCCTTAGAAATGAGAAGGAGAGACTTCCTTATAAAGAGCAATGGACAGTAGAGATTAAGAGGCAAAAGACAAAGGCTATGATTAAGAGGCAAAAAACCCACCACTTAGGAAGATGTCTAGAAAAAGGAACTTTATTTATTTTTATTTAATTTATTTCCTTTTTCAACAAAGAGGGATTTAAGTGGGGGTTGTATTTATTTAAAGGAGGGATTTTCTTTTAATTAAACAAGATTATTTAATTTAATTAAAAGGGATATTTTAATTAAATGAGATAATATTATTTATTAAGAGAGATTTTAATTAAGATAAGATTGTTTAATTAAAAAGGAATTTCAATTAAATAAGATTATTTTATTTCATAAAAAAGAATTATTTTATTTTAATTAAATAAGATAATTGATGAAATAATCAAACCTTAGGAAATATTTAAATAATTGAATTAATTACGATTTGATCAAGGAAATTGATTTGAATTGAAAATGTTGCAAAGCATTGATTCAGGAATTTGATAAATTGATAAATGGGGGTCCATAGTCAAGGCGACCATTTTAGGGTGCATACATTTTCTCCTCTTTGATTAATGTGTGATCTTTATGGGAACACATGTAGTCAAAGAATGTAGTTGAAATGTGAGATCGATTTGGGATCAAAAAATAACCCAGACGTGTGATCTTTATGGGAAAACATCAAGACAAAGATAAGTTGATTGGAAAAAGACAAGGTCAACACCCCTATAAATAGGTAATTGACATGTCCAAGATAAGAATCTCAGGCAAGGTTGCCCCAAGTGGAGCAATTGATAGGATTGATAAAGCTGAATCAAGGATTGAAGTTTGATAGGTACTGCCCCCTCGTGATCAAAATTGAAATGAGATAAAGGAAAAACAACAAAATAATAAATTTGATCAAATCAAACTAAAGATAAGGTTCTCGATATAAGATGAAAGATATAAGGATCATAGAACCAAGGTAGATCATAAAGAATGAAATATTATGCCCCAAGGTTGAATTAGAAGAAAAGAAGTGGGGTGAAAGCGAATGCAAGATAGAATTTTGCAAGAGGTGGAAAGAAATGGAGAGAAGAAAGATAATTTTCCTTAAGAGAGAGAATGCCCCAAAATTAATCAAATGTTTAAGGTAGAAAATTTTGATTGAGATCACGAAAGAAGATAAGGAAATGAAGATCATAACATGATCATAGTTGATTAAAAGTCCATAATAAAGATGAAGAAAAACCCTCGCAAACTCATATTGCAGCCTAAAATACAAACTAACATGAGGTCTAACAATGCAAGCTACATGAAAATGCAAAGGTGTAATTGCAATAGAGAAAATATAACATAGGACTTTGTGTTCATCATTCATTAGAGAAAGTTAAGGAACTTATTTTCATCATTGGGCCATTATTAACAAACATCAGAAAATCACACAATCATCACTAGTCACAAGTGCAACTATGAAGATATGAATGTGATTTATATCAGATTGGAATGTGAAAAGATTCTAACATAAAGGTCAAGATGACTGTGATGTTAGCTTACCCAATTTACTATAGAAAAACTACGCACACATCAAGGCATAGAGGCCAGGATGACTAACAGAATGATTGTGCAAAAATAGTGAAGCATAAATCATGAAGAAAATAAAAACATGCCCCATGCCCCAAGTCCTCTAGCTATGCATCTTGGAGAGACTTATTAGACAAGGACACTCAATAAAAATCAATAACAGTCAGCACATAAAGAAAAGATCATGACATAGCTCAAGCATTAAGTGTTGTGTTTAAAAATTTAAGTGTGTTAACTGATACTAAATTCCAAGGATAAGGATTGAATGCTTGCAAGAAGGTAAGACCACATGACAAGATGGGGTAAGACCAAACTGATAAGTGTTGAAAAACACTCAATGTCAAGGGTTGTATTGAAAAATACAGTTGGGGTGGTGTTGAAAAACACTATTTGTGAGATGTCCTAAAGACTAACGCATCCAAGAGACCAAAGCTAACATAGTTATGCCCCCTAGACAAAGACAAAGACTGATTCCAAACCAAGGCAACAATGACAAGGCATGATGGAGAAAGGCCAAGTATCGAGGAATCACGCTAAGAAACAGGAGTGCAAAGGCCTCAAGTAGCGCCCGTTTCTAGGTTTTCACCACTTGGATTTTATTACAATTTTTTCTCTTTCATTTTTTTCATTTTTTTCTTCTTTTTTTTCAGGACTTTTTATTTTTTTTTTGAATTTTTGCTACAAGGTTGCCTATTTCCAAGTTTTCACCAAAGCACTTTTTCTTGTTTTTTCAAATTTTTGAATTTTTTTGTTTTTTTATATTTTTGCAATATATAATTTTTTTGAGATACATCAAAGCTCCTATTGCTAGGTTTTCACTAAGATGATCATTTTTCAGGACATTTTCTGATTTTTAGAATTTTTGTGAATATATCATTTTTTAAATTTTTTCAGGATCAATAATTATGTACAAAGGATGCCCCCAGACAGAATGGGCATCAAACTCCCAAGCAAGATCACATCATGCAGTCCCAATGTTTTAGCAAGGTGGAGGACAAGAGGGATTAGCAAGCTGGTGGAAGAGATGAAAGACAGGTGAATGCAGGAGAATGAAGGGAAGAAATCCTTTAAGGAAAACTCCTCAAGAGTACCCAAGCTAGGGAAAAAGAAACATCATGTAAAGCACATTTGGACAAGCAATGAAAGGCCAACATAGGATAAGTCACAAAATCATAATGCAAGAGAAGGAAAGGATGCAGTCCAAAGGAGTAGACATGTCAAGAGGCTTCATAGCACCATGTCTCACCAAAGGGGAAAAGGATAGCCATAGGTGAAAATGAATGGAATAAGATAGACATGAAGGCTAAACATGAAAGGAATGAAAGAAAGATCATCGTAAGATAGCTCACAAGATAGCCCAAATGTTCGTGTATAGATCAACATTGTCAAGATCAAAGAGAGAATACAGAATGGATGAAAGATG
>MU224041.1:671670-682595 GCA_018584345.1 Thuja plicata | reverse complement strand
GGCTAAACATGAAAGGAATGAAAGAAAGATCATCGTAAGATAGCTCACAAGATAGCCCAAATGTTCGTGTATAGATCAACATTGTCAAGATCAAAGAGAGAATACAGAATGGATGAAAGATGTAGAAAAAATACGCATGATGCCTAATTACCAGGTTTTCATCACGGTACCTATCCAAGGCGTCACAAGCGAGTGGGTTTCACCATAGGATGAAATTATCTCTCTTTATATATATATATATATATATATTAATATTAAATTTTTTGAATTTTTTACAATAAGGCAAGCTTTTTAGATAATGCTCCTTGAAAGGATAAACCATGATATGCCAAGGATTCAAACTGATATTCTCAAATATGCTGATAGGGAAAGCAAGATGAAAAAGGAAAATGGAGGATAAGATTTTTTGCAAAGTGAGTGAGGTTTGAATATAGGAGGAATAGACAAATGAGAAAAAGGGATATAAGATAGAAGGGTAGTGAATGAAATGATGGAATGAAAGAATGTTTTTGGAAGAAGATGAAGTGGAAGCCTTTGGAAGCTTGAATGTCAAATTCACTTGTTGCTCAACATGAGACTCTTTCAAGAGAGACTTTGAAATCCATATAGTCTTAGGATTTTCATTTCTTTTTGATGATTTAGAGATGATATGTTCAATGATGGATTTTGGAACCCATACTTGTCTTGTAGTTTTCTTCTTAGATATCTCTTTTGACTTTATGCCCCCATGTCGATTAGAGGAGACATGGTCTTATTTTTTAGATGGATTCCTGTATTGCTTCTTTTTCTTGTATTGAACATTCAAGTTTCTTCCAAAAGAATTGGGACTTGTGGAGGAAGAAAAATAATATGACTGGGTTAGATGGGTGGATGGATGAAAAGAATTCAGGGGTATGCATCTATGTTGATCTTGAGGAAAGATAGGAGATGGAGGGATGTAAGGACCCAAGATGGATGATGAAATAGGAGGGTTAGGAGGGGAAAGTGAAGGGACATAAGGACCCAAGATGGAAGGAAAACTTGAAGCCCTTAGTAATTGTGGAGGAGGTCCAAGGATGGACGTGGAAGATGCAAAAGGATAATCAATAAGTTCATCGGCATGTATATGACAACCAAGGACATCAGCATCTTTAGAGTGAGCATTAGGATTTTCAATAGGATCATGAACATATTGAATAGGAGCACCTTCTTTGATAGGATTATTTGAAGCTTGGAAATACTTAGGAAGAGTAGAAAGTGGAAGCAGACATAGAGTGGTAGAACAAGAAGATGGAAGACTTTGATCTTGACAAGGATTTTTGGATAGCATAATTGCATAATTTTCCCCTTGATTTTCAATAGGCTTAATATTGGAAGTAACAACACCATTTTTAATAACCTTAATGGAAGTATCATCTTTGGAAAGTGTAAGTGGGGTAAGGTTATTTTGATTGTCAATAAGCTCAACGATGTAAGTAGTAACTTGATCTTGCTTAGGAGAAGACTTAAGACAGGGTGGAATGAATGAGAAAGGGCGCTTGGGATCAAAAGAACCATGAAACATATAAGAGACATCGTGAAAAGGATTGGATGACATGGAGGTTTCTTGATCTTGATCTTTCTTTATGTTCTTTTCTTTATCCTTTTTAAAGTCCTCTTGACATGGAGCCACTTATAAGGACAAGGAAGCATGTTGGAATTGTGTGGGAGACTTGGGAAGAGATGGGGAAGGATTAGCTGAAGTAGGCATTATAGCATATAAAGGCTTAGCCTCTTTAGGTTTAGCATTATTGAAAGTATTTGCAGCCAAGTGAAGGTTAGCTTGAGTTTCTTTAAGAGGTAGCCCTTGAGGACAACTATAGGAAATCACATGAAAAGCATTAGGACCTTTGTTGAATGAAGGATTTGTGAAAGATTTGAAAAGCTTGGAAACTTTAGGAGATGTATGGGTATTGGAGGAAGTAGAGGATGGAAGGGAATCATTATAAAACAAAGGTTCATCATTAACATGATCTTGCTCGAGAGTGTAATCTTTATTTTCAGCATGAGAACTCTTAGAGGAGAGATTATTATAGTATTTATGTTTATAATCAGCATGGAAAGCTTTGTCTTCCTCAATAGAAGTAAATGTATCATCCAGGTATTGTTCACAAAAATCATCAAAGTCTCTTTAAAAATTAGAATCATATGGATCACCATCACAATCTATCCAATGTGAACACCCATCACCAGTAAGAACGAGCACACGACTAGGAGGATTTTTAGGAATAGAGATGTCATAGGTATCACTATATTGTCCATCATCATAGTCATCATAGTCATAAAAAAGGGTTATGTCACTCTTCGTAGAAGAGGTATCACAAGGATTGTCATGTTGCTCATTATGGTATGTCTTGAAAAGAGAAGTATGACTCTTGGGAGAAGTAGAAGAAGAATGAGATCGTTGAGAAGAGGAAAGTGAAGACCTAGTGGAGGAAGAAGGCTTGGATGATGAGGAAAGATGAGAAGAATTAGAAGATAAAATATGTTTGGAAGAAGGAGGTTGTGACAAGATCATGAGTATGATCCCAGAAAAGGTATCTGATTCAATCAATTTTATTTTTATTTTTGTCCTAAATTTATCACCCATGCGATTTTTGGAGGAATACCACTCTTTGAATTGAGAAATGAGTTCGAGATCATCTATTTTCAAGAGAGGTTCCATAAAAATATAGTTAAAATTCATGGTTCTGGAAGAGGATGAATCAAGCATGGGAGTGACGGAAGAGATGAATAGAAGAAGGTAGACTAGATAATAAGAGGAAAAGAAACAAGAATACATGAAGAGCTTAGGAAGAAGAGGAAGAAGCATGAAGGAAGAAGAGAAATGATGGAAATGGGAGACTAGGAAGACATGGGAGAGGTGGAAGAAAGGAGACCAAGAGTCATTTTGTGCAACTTGATACCATTTACGTTCATTTGGATGTTGAGAAACATGTCATAGCACTTTTGGTGAGATCTATTGAATTTTTTATCACTCAGGAACTCAGATTTGTTCATTTTAATTGACCAACTAGATGAATTAACAAATTTTTATCATCAATCAGGCATGCAAGATAGCAATCAGGGAGTTCAAGCAAACAATTATCTTCAAACAATGAGCAAGGGGAAAAGCAACCTTGTGCATGAACAAGAATAGTGTCATAGTATTCTACTCCATAAAGATTCTATTTGTGTATGTTCTCAAAATGTTTTTCAATCATGCACATAGTCCTAGAAAAGAAAAAGTTGGTTGCACTATGGTTCGTAGCAATGGTTTGACTCTACAATTTTTGCAATCTCAAGTGGGTGAAATCCAATCCTGGTGCACCGAGGTTTTAACATAGTCTGAGAATTTAATCAATCAGGAGTTGCTAAGGAGATCTGACAACCCAACAAGAGACCACACCCGTGGAGACTTCTTCCACAAGGACATTTATATAGTAGTTGCTACTACCATAGCAAAAATGGCTATTACCACTTGAGGTTCCATCCATGTGGTTTACCCAATAAAGGGAGTGTCCACTATGGTTAACCCTCTCTAACAAGGAAGACTCACAATATGGACCACATGGGAACTTAGTTCAGATTCAAGGGTTCCAAGTTTCTGATTCTCCCAAAAGGGAAAAGAGCATAATCCTCTAGCCTCTTCACCTCACCCAGACATAGAAAGCAAGATTAATTGACCCACTAATTTTAAATCACCTCACCCAAGGTTTGTATATGAATAAAAATGATCACCAATCTCAAGAGAGAAAGTACCATCAAAAGTTGAAGACCAAACCAAGTGAGATAATAAAAAATCCTTCCCTACCTACAAGGGGATCTATCTTCAAGAAGAGCTTCACATGTAAGACAAGCAAATGAATCCCACTCTCTCAAGATCGCCACAAATAGTGTTCATAGGGCCTAATTACTATGTGAAACATGTATTCTAGAAAGAAAATCTACGTTCATTCCTTTAGAGCAAAAATTGGAAATGTGATCTATGAAAGCAAGAAACACTCAAGGTAAACACATGACAGGTTCATTTTTATTTCTAAAATCCAAATGTTATAGAGATGCAACAAAATACCTCAATTCCAAAGTAATGCACTTAGTAGATTTTACCTTATTTTTTCTTTTGTTGAGATTTTCCACGAAAGCAAGCCACGAACTCTCCAACAAGAAAGACAAGCAAACAAGAAAACAAGATACACAATGCATATTCAACTTATGCAAACCCTAGGATTAGATATGAAAATTAATTGTTAGGTGCAATAATAATCAGCAAATAATCCAAATGAAAACTCACATCATGCATTGAACCATGTGAAAAATAAGTGAAAGCTAATCATTAAATGGCCTTTTTTAATTTTGATTTTTGACCTGGTCAACAAGATTGGACCTATATGACATGAATTCAAATCCGAAACCCTAAATGCAAAAAACAGACCCCTATTAAAAAATAGAGAGCTTTCCAAAATGTAAAATTTTTAGCAATATTTTCTGATTTGTGCCCTAGGGACCATATTTATCAAAACAGACCAGTTTTTAAAGATCGTATTTCTAAGCCATTATTTGTCATCAAAACAAAACACACAGAGAACATACCCCTTGTAGAATTCCAAGAAATTTCTAGAAATGTAAATTTTTCCAAAAAATTTGCTGATTTGCGACCATAAACTAATTTTCATAAAAAATTAATAAAAAATTATAAATCACAAAAAAATGATCCAAAAAATCTAATTTTCAAACTGAAACACCTTTGACCCAATGCCAACTTGAAAAAACAAATTCAAACCAAAAATCCAAGCCGTTTGGGAGATATGATCAAATCTTTCAAAAAAACCCTAAGTTTTGTCTTCAACTCATCCTGCACAAGGGTTAGGCTTGAAAAACTTCAATAAAATAACCATGTAAAGATTAAAAAATCTAAAAATCTTAATAAAATGAAGAAAAATCAGGAGCATCAAGCCCCATGGTGTGTGCTAAAAATTTGTCACACTTCTATGAGTCATTATATCCAAGATTGCTCAAGAATGAGATCTCGAATGGTGACTCATAGCTCTCTATTCATAGAGTGCAAGGGTTTGTAATGGAGGCCCTCAAATTGACCTAGTTTGTGCCCATGCAAGTACACCATAAAGTGAGAGATTCAAAGAGAAAAGAAAAGAGTGCTAGTCTCCATGATTCATCAAGTATGCATGCAAATGAAAACTATTCTATATGATTGCAATGCATGAAAGGAAATTAATCTAAATGATAACAATGCAAGATTAGTCTATGAAAGGAAATATGAATTTAATCTAATATGAATCTAATCTACATGAATTGCCATGGATGCAAGAAGAAGACAAGAAGAGAGAAGTTGCAATATCCAAGCTTGAGTGCTCAAATTCTCCTCCAAAACTACTCTCCAAACCTGCAGCATAACAATAGCATAAAATCTTCCTTAGAAATGAGAAGGAGAGATTTTCTTATAAAGAGAAATGGACGATAGAGATTAAGAGGCAAAAATCAAAGGCTATGATTAAGAGGCAAAAAGCCCACCACTTAGGAAGATGTGTAGAAAAGGAAACTTTATTTATTTTTATTTAATTTATTTCTTTTTTCAAGAAAGAGGGATTTAAGTGGGGGTTTTATTTAATTAAAAGAGGGATTTTATTTTAATTAAATAAGATTAATTAATTTAATTAAAAGAGATATTTTAATTAAATGAGATAATATTATTTAATTAAGAGAGATTTTAATTAAATAAGATAAGATTATTTAATTAAAAAATAATTTTAATTAAATAAGATTATTTTATTTAATAAAAAGGAATTGTTTTCTTTTAATTAAATAAGATAATTGATGAAATGATCAAACCTTAGGAAATATTGAAATAATTAATTTAATTACGATTTGATCAAGGAAATTGATTTGAATTGAAAATGTTGCAAAGCATTGATTCAAAAATTTGATAAATTGATAAATGGGTGCACATACTCTAGGCGACCATTTTAGGGTGCATACACTATGCATAAGCTTTTCCAAAAGATGAAGCTAGACCAAAAGGTTTGTTTGGCTACCTATCTTAATACCTTTGATTCAAAAATGGGCTATGCACTAAGGGATAAAAATCCTAGAACTTTAACAAAAGCCTATAAAACAACTGTGAACATAGAAATGAATAGAATGATATCAGGGAAGCCAGGTAAAAGAGAAGATATATGCTTTAATAGGTGTGGTCAAAAGGAACCTAAGTACAAAGAGTATAGGGCTCTACAAAATAATAAGCCATCCTACAATAACAATTACAATCCACAAAATAGGATGCAAAACTACCCCTATGGTACCCAATTTAAGGATGGTAAACCTATTGCTCCACCAAGAAAAGAGAAAACTGAGAATAGGATCCCTAATCCTTTACATAAAAATGATATGCATATGTGTAATGATGACTATTGGTGAGAGGCCTGTGAGGCACCACACAATCCATACTTTTGTGTTGTTTCTTTAGATTTAAAATCAAATGAAGAGAAAGATAAGGATGAAGATGATACATGTGATTATAGTATGAATAATGCATATCCTTGTCATGATATGGATTTTGATGAAGAAATTGAAAATCATGACATATATGGCTCGCAAGGTAGAGTTGAAGCTCATTAGTAGCAAGTCTTGTCAGATAGTGAAGAAGAAGAAAGAGATGACCACATAAGATGTTATGCCCAAAATAGTCAGGAATCTCCAGTAGTGAGAAAAGCCTCTGAAGAGGAAAAAGCCAAAATCACTTCTAACTTAGTGAACAAAGCTAGAAACAACTATCACCTAAGAAACAGAGTTGTGGGTAACGCTGGTAGTCAACCATCAGGCATCTTTATAAAAGATAACAAAATAGATGCCAAATATGTACCTAAAAATGATGGACCTGGGGAAAATGCAAATAGACCTAAGGTCAAGATAGTAAACAAAGCTAATGAAAAAAAAAGATTTACATGTGGAAAATGCTAAAGAGCCAGAAGCAAGTTCTTCTTTCCCTAAAGTGGAAAATAAGAAATCTAGGAGGGAAGAGCCTACTGTGAATATTCAAATAGAAGAGAATAATATTATTGTTGAAAAATCTAAAACCACTGATGTAAAGTATACTCCAATAGATATGGGACAATGCCTATCTTAGATGACTATGAAGGTCCCATTCCTTGAGATGATGAGAATAAAAGAACATAAAGATAAAGTTCTGTTAGTATTGAATAATGTGTCACTGATAAAACCTTAGAAAATAGAGCATATTGAAAAGAAACTTAATAAAAAGGGAAAAGAGCCTGAGGGGATGATCTCTGAGATCTCTCAGATTTACTTGAACACAAACCCTTATGTAGGGGTTGTTGACCCCTTTTTCTTAAAATTGGTTATAAATGGAAAGATGCTTAAAAATTGTATGATTGATTTAGGAGCATCAAATACAATAATGCCTACATAAATTATGAGGTCTATGGGCTTACAACTACACACTCCTCATGGGAGATGTCAAGCAATGGACTCAAGAGAAATCCATTTTGTAGGAACTATTGAAGCCCTATCCTACAAGTTAACTATGTGCCCAGATACAGTGCTAACCATGAGTGAACTAGTGGTTGATAAACCACCACATTATGGCATGTTGTTATCTAGAAAATGGAGTGCTTCAATGGGTGGCAGTATTCAATGTGACTTATCCTATGCCACTTTCAATATAGTTGGAAATAATGTAAAGATATCTAGAGAGGGAAGAACAACTCACATGATAGAATTTCTTGAGGATACAAATATTAATTATTGTGTTGACATTTACATGGAAAATTTTAGAATAAAAAAGAGTGATCACCAATGTGAAAATGTTGATCCTTTGGTGAAGGAGTTATCTATACAAAGTGATGGTGTATGGAAAATGTACTTTTATGGAGCCTATTCAAAAGAAGGGTCAGGAGCTAGAGTTCTACTCATAAATCCATCAGTTACCACATTCAAATATTATTTTCTGCTATCTTTTCAATGTACAAATAATACAACAAAATATAAAGCTTTGTTTCTAGGGCTAGAAATTGCTACTAAACATGGTATAAAGTGTTTAAAAGTCTATGGTGACTTAGAATTAGTAGTAGCATAGATAAGGTCCAAATATGCTATAAAGAATGACAGATTAAAAATGTATAGACATGCTATTTGGGACCAAATAGAATTCTTTGATGCCTTTAATATAAACTAGATAGAAAGGTCTAGAAACATAATGGCAGGTTTCTTGGCCAATGTGGCCTTGAAAACTAATGACATGACCTTAAATGGGGTATCAATTGTGGAAGTTAAAAGAAGACCAGTTGTCCCAAACAACATTTACAACTGGAAAGTGTTTGAGGATGACCAAGATATCCTTAGATTTCTTCAGTTCCTTGACCATTATGACGACCAGCATATATATTGCAATAATCTACTTGAATTCATTGATGGTAAGGATTGTATACTGGGGGATGAGGTTGTCCAACTTAGTTCTAACCAGATTCCTAAGGGATTGGTAGAACTAGATGTTAGTAATAACTGAGAGGGGGGGGGTGAATCAGTGGCCTCAAAAATTTATCCTTTAAACTTCAATCCACCAATTAATACACCTTAGATTATTAATTACCTATAAGATGTATGCCTTTGAAATACTTGAAATAAATAATTGTCTGTCAGTTTACCTTGTATGTCCTTCTTCTCCTTGATAACCGATAAGCAGTAAAACTTATTTACCAATACTCAATAAATATGCAGAGTATACCAGTCAATCCATAAATGCATATGTTAAATGTAACACACTAAATTAATAAACCATACACACATAACACAAGGATTTTAACATGGAAACCCTGTTAAGGGAAAAACCACTGGGATCAGTACCCCAAATTTTCACTCTTCTGAAGTGAGCCCTGTTAGGAGCCAACCCTGTTAAAGGTTACAAACACACTGTTAAGTGCAACCTTGTTAGAGGATTTTTATACATAGATTGTCACTAAGTATCCAACATCTACGCTACCATCCTTGAATCAATCTCATGACTGTCAATAGGCTTTATGCTAATCTTACTACCATCCTTGAATCAGCCTCCTTCTTAGACTATCAATAGGCTTTAGGTAAGACTAATGCTACTATCATGAGTCAACCTTTTTGGTAATCTGTTAGGATATACCTCAAATATAAAAGATTTTTAAGTCCTGCTCTGTTAGGACACTTAATGCTTCAATGGTTAAACTGAAACACAATGACCTATTTCTAATGCAACTTTGAATTGCAGATATTCAGATCTATTTACATACAATACCTTTCTAATCAATGTATCAATTCTATTCCTTTGTTCTTCATTCTTTTTTCTCTTTGATGTTGTGCTCCACTGTGTGTCAGTGTTTGTAGAATTCTTTAGCTCTTCCTTAGCTTGATTGATCAAGACTATATGAAGTTTAACCTTCATCAGTTTCTCTTCAGCATCTTCTATCAATTCACTCCCCTGTGTATCTGATTGCTTGTGGAAATGAATTATGCTTGTCTCTTATATAGACATGATATTCCTTAATTCTTGGTTCTTGATTCTTGGCTTGAAAAACAATCTATCCAAATTGATTTATGGCTTTAATGCATGATTTATCTCGTAGTTATCTTCTTGCCAGCTGTATAAATCATCTTTAAATCACTTACTTAACTGTGGTCGAATAAAACCAATAAAAAAACCAGTTAAGTCTATCCTTAAGCTCTGCCAGCTAGATATTTTGTCATTTTTCTGATCTCTCTGTTCATTCGATCAATTCTATAGTTCGTCACTAGTGACAACTGCCAGTTCTGTTGGTACAACTTTAGTTAGCTTCGGGATCTCCATCTGTCAGGCATCATTGGATCTTTCTCGTCGGGCAACACTATTTTTAGCTCGTCAGGCATCTTATGATTCTGCTTTGTTAGGCAACGCTGTCTTTTGATCATCGGGTATTACTGTGACTTTATCTCTGTCTTTACTGATGGAGTGCACTCCATTGGTGTATTTTGTCACTTGGTGAATACTTGACTTTTATGCATTTCTTGAAAGCATAACCTCTTTTCCATTGATTCTCTGAAGTCTTTGGCATTATGTATATGACCATATAGATGATATCAAGTTGACATCAATGACAATACAAACCATTAACTGATTTAATATCTTGCATCATCTTCAACTTAACATTGTCAAACATTCAATCAGTTACATGTCATCAATCTCTCCCTTTGGCATTGATGGAAACATAATATATTATCACACTATACTATTTCGAATACAATATGAAATACAATTTGAGGTTCATCAAATTACCAAATAGTTTGTTTTGATAACTGATAAAAATGTCTGACCACCGGTAAGCTTTGTGTTAGCTTAGATTTGATTCTTGTAGCTTTCTTGTTTCTTCTTTGATGTCTCTGTCTTGTACTTGCAACTTTTATACAAATACTTTCTCTATGGATATGATCTCTCCCAATTTGGAGTAATCTGATAATGAATAGTGTCGGATGATAATATGGATACATTCTCTCCCTTTGACATTAATGCCAAACAAATATTTTCATAACTATCTGACATTTTGTCAAACAATGTCTTCTATCCATAATATATTCCTTGAATTTCCCTTATCCATTATCAATATAACAATGTTCTCTGGTGCTTGGTTCTGATATATACCTGTCTATATATAGATGTAGTTTTGAATTTCAGCTTCTGCTTGCATCAATCATGAATGATATTCAAATAATATATGGTTGATGCAACTTTCAATCCTTTTACGAACTGTCAGACATGGGCTTGACCCCTAGTCTTTTCCTCAGGTACTCAAATGTATCCTTGGGCAGTGGCTTGGTGAAGATATCAGCCAATTGTTCTTTTGATTGCACATATTCAAGTATCACCTCTTTTTTTTGAACTTGTTCTCTTA
>MU224041.1:537984-647030 GCA_018584345.1 Thuja plicata | reverse complement strand
TGCCCTAGAAAACACCATGGGCCTTCCTTAAATAGGCAATTTTCCACTGCCTGAGAAGGTTCCAGAAATCTAGCCATTAAGGCCGACTACCCTTAGCATTTAATTATTTTTCACTTTTATTACAAAAAGGTCAACTTTAAATATTTACAAAACATGAGATTAGGTAGCCCAACTTCCGGAAGCCATAACTTTTGAACCATAGCTCTGTTTGGCTATTATAACCACTTTTCAGAAAGGGGAGATTGCGATCTACAGTGCCTGGCTAGCGAAGTGCTAGTCAGTTGGGGGTTTGACCTTGATTCGGAGCCTCTAAGGTCCTGAAAATTGAGCTCAAAGGTTTTGCAACCTAAAATCTCAACAGTAAATCCTTAATAACTTCGCCAATATAGATGATCTGGAAATGAAATTCAACTGGCATTCTTATATGACTAAGATGAACCTTCACCTGGAAAATTAGAACATTCTGAGTTCAAATGACCAACTTACTAAAAAATAGTAAGTTTCCAAAAAATAGCAGCTTTGTACAAAATAGCCCTTATTGAATAGAAAAACACATATTTTTGGGTGATGCAAGATTGTCCTTACACCCAGGATGCTCCTGCATCAAAAATACTTTGATTCTTCAAAAATGGAGCCCTGATCTAGTTTTTTAGGAGGATGAAGTCAAACAGGTTCCGGTCTGGATAAAGCTCCATGGCCTACCTCTTGAATACTGGAAGGAGGAAATTTTTGTGGGGATAGATAATACCTTTGGGGAGCTCTTGTTAATAGATATTGTCACTACTTTAAGGAGAAGACTAACATATGCTAGGATATGTGTGGGTATTACTTAGAATATTGATATGCCAAAAAAAATTAACTTTCTCTCTAAACTAGGGTCATGGGAACATAAAATAGAATATGAGTCAGTCCCTTTTGTGTGTTTCCATTGCAAGAAGGTGGGACAGTGGGCTAAGAAGTGCCCTTCAAAGATTATACATAAAATGACTAAGAAATGGATACCAGTGGGAAGAGTGAAGAAATTTGTAGAGGAACAATCCTTGGGAGCCCCTAGTAAAAGCATCAACAATGATGATTCAAACACAACAAAAATTCAAGATGGTAGCAATAAGATATTAAGTGGGGAGTTTGAAAGTAAGGTATGTAATGAAAACCCTAAGATCAATATAGAAATACAGAGGGAAGAAGGGGAGATTTAGGAAGAAAATAAGCAAGAGACTATTGATATAGTGGATATAATAGCAGAAGAAGAAAAAGAACAGCCTTTGCTTCAAAAGGATCATAATGAAAGGGGATCAAAGGATAGAAACCAAAAAATGGAGGAAGATAAAGTCTGGAAGGATGATTTCTAGGGGTTATTTGGTCAAGATTCATCAAATATCCTACATAAATCTCCTCAAGGGATCAAGAAGATATCTTTTGAATTTAAGACTCTTAAATGGGAGGATGCTGAAGACATAGGTCATGCTCTGTCAGGTATCCAGAGTGATGTAGAAAGTCATGGGGATAAGAAAAAATCTAAGAAGGATAAAGGAAAGAAAAAAAGATCAATGGAAACAAGGAGTAAAAAATTTAGGAGATGTGGGAGGAATGTTGTCTTCCCCAGGATGTCCTTCGAATCAAAAAGTTAGAGTCAAGGAGACTAAGAAGAATATTGCAGATGGAAGCCAACCCACTATAATGGAGGTGGGATCCTTTACTAAGGTATGAAGATCATTTTTTGGAACATAAGGGGACTGGGTAATCCCCATAAACAGGATATTGTTAGGAATATGATAAGAGATAATAGACCTGATATTTTCTTAATTTAGGAAACCAAAATGTTGAAAGAGAAAATGGAAAAGCTTAGATTCTTTAAAAATGGCAATATTTGTGGAGGTGACTCAGAGGGTGCTTCTAGGGGTATTGCTACTGTCTGGAATTGTGATGTTATGAAAGGGGATATTATTTATCAGGGGAATAATGTTATGTGTATAATATTTAAGTATCTAAAAGACAATACTTCTTGGGTTTTAACTAATATTTATGCCCCTAATTCTTAAAAGGGTAGAGAGGTTTTTTGGAATAAGCTCCCCTCCCTGAAATCTACCTCTTTTGTGTATAACAAGGAGTTTAAAGATCTGATTGATCCTTTTTGGGCTAAGGCCTAGATAAAGGATCTTACTCCTAAGATCAATGTTTTTTTCTAGATCCTTTTGCAAAATAAAGTCCTAACTATTGACAACCTTATGAGAAGAGGGATGACTATTGTGAATAGATGCTCGCTTTGCAAGAAGAATGTAGAGAATGTTGATCATATGATTATTCATTGTCCTTTTTTTAGGGTGATATGGGATAACTTTCTTATCTTTTTTAATATAGAATGGGTTTTCCCTGAAAATTTGAAGGGTCTTTTTAATTCTTGGATTCATCATTCAAAAAATGATACTGTTAGTCAAGTTTGAAAATTTTCTCTTCCCTATATTTGTTGGGGAATCTGGAGAGAAAGGAATGAAACAATTTTTAGGAATAAAGAGACTACTTCCAAAGAGGTTGTATACAAGATAAAGAGAGCTATTAAAGAAAATGTAGTTTTAAAGGAGAGAATTATGGAACCAATCTTGGAGGAGGATATCGCCTATCTTCAAAAATGGAAGATAAAAGGGGATTTTAGGAAGCAGGATAACAAAATTACCAGAGCTAATGCTAGGTGGGATTGCCCACATAGGGAGTGGATGAAAGTCAACTTTGATGGGGCCTCGAAAGGCAACCCAGGGGTGGTGGGATGTGGGACTGTCATTAGGGATGAGAACAGGGTTTATAAGGGTATCAAAGTTGTCCCTATTGGTTTTCAGACCAACCATCTTGCTGAAGCAATTGTTGTCCTTCATGCTCTCATCATGGCTAAGGAAAAAGGATGCAGGAAAGTTTGGATTGAAGGTGACTCTCTCAACATTGTTAAATGCTTGAATTCACTTACCCCTACTTCGTGGTCAATTTACAATATTATGCAAAAGGCTAAAGCCTTAATTCATTCTTTTGATAATTGTATGGTGACACATAACTACCAGGAAACCAATGGGGTGGATAATTGGCTAGCCAACATGGCTTGTAAAATGGAGGCGGTGAATCAATGGGGAGGTGATGTTGACATTCCAACTCAAGTGCAGTTAATGATGAATAATGACCATTTGCGAAGCAATCAAAAAGAGATCATAAATTGTAATTTTTAATTATTGGTTTATGGCAGAAGTGACTTGTCATCATTACCAGCTAAGGAGAATGTACTTAGTGGTAATTATTAGATCAAAGCGGCACATTTTTTGGGTGCACTTATTTTATTATGAAAGAGAGGCGGGATATTTCAAATAGTATTTGCAAAGTCATCAACAAAGAAAATAATCTGAACTAGAGAGAAGATATGGGAGGTAACAAGAAGCGTGTGGAACCTGCAAATTATGATGAATGGAGTGAAAGGGAAGATGTGTGGAAAATTTTGGTGGAGGGAGGTTTGGCAGTTTTTCTGGAGAGGCTTCATGGGCGCAACTCCACTATCACAAGAATCTTCTCGAAGACTTGAAAAATGGGAAGCTCATGGTTGGAAACCAGTATATGAAAGTAACCAAGGAGGTTATAGCAGAGGCAACTAGTATGGGGACAGAAGGGCTTAAATTTTATAGAGATAGGCTTATCTCAAACAACGCGTGGGAGAAGTTTCTTGAGGAAGATAAGGAAATAGCTCAGTCGGTGAAGGTGGGCACATCTTATCACGACCCTATGCATATTTCCAGACCCTGGTGATATGTCCTGTTCATGCTCATCAACTACATCACTCTATATGGTAGATTCACTAGGACCTATGGCCACCACTTCATGCTTCTTAACCACTTCAGACACAAAATAAAGGTTAGTTTTCCTTTCTACCTGCTTAGCTCTCTTGATTTTACCATTACTAGCATGCAGACGAAACCTAAGGAGGATCATGCCTCACACCAGGGGCTTATGGTGTTAATTTATGAGGTTCTTAATTCCAAGAAGGTGGAGAGACCTATGGTTAAAAGGACACAGAAAGATGAGGAAGATATAGAAGGAGATGAGGAGGAAAGTATGTATAAAGAAGATACAAAGGATGAGGGAGAGGAGAAAAAAGGGTATAAAACCCCTAAGAAGGGAATAAAAAAGGGGTCTTCTTCCTCGAAAAACCTGATAAAAACCCACATCAAAATCTCGGATACTGAGGATGAGAGCTCTGAGGATAGTGACAGAAAAAAGAAAAAGGGTAAAATAAACCCTAAGGCTAAGAAGATGACTCTGGTGGAGGAAGAAAAGACTAAGGATGATGATAAGGGGACTAAACCCAAAACTGGGGTTAAGAAAAGAAAGAGGGAAGATACCAAAACTCACAAAGGGAAAAATCCCAGCAATCTGAAAACATGCTTTCCTCTGATGAGGAGGAAGACAAGGAGAAGGATGAGGGAAAGGATGATAAAAACCCCACTAAGAGCACAAAGAATAAAGAATAGAAGGAGGAAGAAATGGTGAAGGAGGATTCTGGGAAGGGCCTCAAAAATAAAAAAACATTGGGGAGGAGGATACCCATCACAATGATGACACAGGTAATACTTTTGAAGCTGAGGATTTAGACCATGGTAAAGCGTGCATTAATAATTTTGCTGATCTAATTAGCAAAATTTTAGGTGATAATGTTGACCTGAAGAATCAAATTGAGGGTATGAGGGGGGAAATGAATATTTTAAAATGTGTTGGTATTGGGGAGAAATTTGCGGTTGAGTGTCTGGGGGAAATGAAAGAGGTTGTTGGAAATTTGGAAGCATAGGTTGATTTGGTGAATAGAGTTAGAAATCTCGAAAATAAGTTCAAGGATTTTGAGGACAAAGCTGCTGAAGATGAAAGTGTAAGGTAGATAAAGAACCTGGAAGCCAAGGTGGACAAGTTGGAGGACACTGTTCGTAAGATTGGGGATCAATCTCTTAAGAGTCTAAAAGCTTATATAGGGAAGGCCAAGAGCTTAATGGAGAAGTTGGAGTAGGATACTGGCGATAAGGATAGCCATGTTGTCAAGGATCTGTCTGGCCTGGGAACCCACACTAGGGCTAGCACCAAAAAGGTGAGCCCAAGGGATGAAAAAGAGAAGGACAAAGGTGACCTCAAAAATACTATCAATCAGATGGAGGTTATGGTGATTCAGGCCCAGGATATGGTTGATGGCATGTAGTTTTCTTTTCCTGGGCCCTCCCCTTTTGTGTGTTGTCCCTGTTTATTATGTTTATCTTTGGGGTTGTTGCTAGCTAGTCTGTCGGCTGGCTTTTTTTGTTGGCTGTCTTTTTTTGGTGCCTCAACACACTTGTTGATGTACTTTCTCTGAATATTTGTATAACTCTGTTTAAAGGTTTCGGGTCCTTGTAAAACCTATTTTTACTTAATCAAAACAAAATCATAGATAATAACTAACTAATTAAGAAAACCCTAACTATACATGAAAGAATTATAATTTCAAAATCAAGTTAAACATAATTTTTGACATTACAAAATCAGGATGCATCAGGTTAGATTTCTTACCCAAAATTATATTTTGAAATTTGGATAGATAGAAGTTAGAATGGCTAAGGCTCTCACAAATTACAATCTTGAAATCTTCGGCGATAGTTTAACAATTATTTTTAGCTCTGCTACTATGAGCGTACGAGTCGATAGGTTATTAAAAAGGAAACATTAAAAACCTTTCGTTAAAACATAAATGTAACAAATTAAATGAATATTACACATCTCATGTGTCACATTTTTGGAACAATTTAAATGAATATTAAATTAAAAAGGTGTACAAATTAAATTTTAATTACACATGTCACATTTTCGGAGTGAGTTTTAAGAAAAGATCTTTGAAACCCATAGTACTTCCACAATAAACTTCAACCGTTCATCTCTCGTAATCCAATGATTGTTACAATTTTAAAGTATTAATAATTAAATACACACTAATGAATATAACCATTAAATTTTAAAGTTTGGAAACATTAAATTATTACATGAAACAAAAGTGCAACGCAAATATTTTATATTACATTAGGCAAAATTTCATTACAAATTTACAATTCAATGACGTCGATAGGCCATATCTATTAACAATTCTTATAATCAAAACAAAAAAGAAAAGCTCTTTGAACTTCTTAAAATATTTTCATATTGTTTACAGGGACATGAACAGAGAGAGACATAGTCAAGGACTATCCAGCTTAGGCTCCCTTCCTTCTATGTGGAACTTTGAAGAGAGGATAATCTCAGAGAATTCTTCTAGCCATCAAAAGTCCTCAGTATCCTCCAAGTTGTGCCACTTCCAGAGGAAATCCCTCCCAATCTGTTCCCACTTCTGATGACATGTGAGATTCTCAACATCAAATTTCAGTAGAAATGGTTGCTTGGGCACATTTTCTCCTGGTTGTAGAATCCTAGACAAATCATTTACCCAAGGAATTCCAAACCCAATTTCTACAAACACGACAACACTCACATCATCGCCGAGGTACTCTTTTCTAAAAAACTTTCCTCAGAAGAATGATAATTTCAACCTTTTCCCCTCCCAGTTCCAATAGAGATGCCAAGAACCAAGACAAAATGTCGGTGTTAACTCTATACCTATTTTCACTCTCCAAAAATTCACGTCCCAGCACCATCCTTATAGCCTCCTTGGTGAAGGCTCCCAACTCCGTAGCAACAGATGACAGGATTGGGTCTGTGACTAGGCCCAAAAAGGCCTTCTGATCCTCCAAGGTAGTGCATCTTAAAAGAATTGGAGTGTCCATTGAAAATAAAACTGATATTAGTATTCTAATTTATGACAAAAATCAAAGAGTACCTAGCACTCGCAGATTATTTTCACAAATCTTCTTTCACAATCATAAATTAACAAGCATAGATCATCTATTTATAAGCCCTGATTGGAATTGTTTCTCTCCCCTAAAGATCTAATTAATTCGTAAGTTAGATGGAAACTGTCCTTCAAAAATCTCCAAATCTTTCATATTTAATGCAACATTGGGTGAAATTGGAAACAACACTTATGATAAGACATTTACTATCACATTTGCAAAGTACGTTAGCTACGGCATTAAATGAAGCTTTACCATTGATATAAGATCATCGAACAGTCAGAAAACAATGTCGTTAGATGACATGATGTTTTCATTTAAGCGTTAACTTTAATGCATGATTCTATTGAGCTAATTAATACATATATGTCATTGAAAATTGAAAGGATCCATCTAAGAAGTCATTAATTGACATGTACTTTAATTGATGTCATCTACTCATTTCCATTAATTAATATTTATATCTAATATTACCGAAGATTGCCAAAATATATGCTTCTTTGATGTCAGAAAATGAGGTCACAGACTCACACGTCCATTGGATTACAACATATCAATGGCCAAAGGTGAATTTCAGGCCTATTGCTGGTCTTCATAATATTTATGGAAAAATCTTGATGGAATTATGACATGTGGTATGATTGATCATGGGATTATTGGTATGATCAATCATACCATGTGTCATGATTCCGTCGAGAGTTTTCTGTAAATTTTATGAAGACCAACAATAGGCCTGAAATTCACCTTTGGCCATTGATATGTTGTAATCCAATGAACATGTGATTCTGTGACATCATAGTGATGGGACCCGATGCAACTTCAACATCAAATCTGAGCCAATGGATTAAGAGAGATGAATCGTGGAAGGTGTTAGAAAAACTGAGGGGGGGGGGGTGAATTAGTGTTTGTCTATTTATTATATTTCAGTAACTTAAAAATAAATCAAACATACATCCAATGAAGCTCAATACAAGAACACATAACACATGATATGTTTATGGGGAAACCTTGATCAGAGGAAAACCCCTATGGGAATTAGTGCCCACAAATATTGCACTAGTATAATGAACCTATTAAAGTTCCTTTGCCCTGTTAGGAGCAATCTTTACAATCCAAGTATAATGACCCTATTAGGAGTCTTAGACCCTGTTAGGAGTCTATTACAAAAACCTTGTTAAAGGTATATGGCTCACTGCCCAATAAGATGAAGGCTACAACCTTCTGATAGTTGATATACACTATATCAAAAACGAACTGCTATGATGACACTGTTGTCTGATCAATTCCATGTATGTGCGGATGCTCTTACTCTCTTAAAGAGTTTTATCTCATACTACTCTTCTATATCTTCCTCATGCATATTATTTGACACCTGTAACATAACTTTACATTACATACTTACATGTTCATACCCTAATAGATGTGACCCAAAATAAGACTTATGGTCGGCCCTAAAACATAATACACAACACTTCCGAGAAAGTCAGCTTAAGTGTGTTTACAAAAATACTAAAGAGATTATTACAAACATATAATCAAAGGCACTTGGCTGTTACAAAAAAAAATAATTCACGCTGATCAAAACACTAGTCAGCTTTCATGCTCTGCCTTCTGGACTGCTAGTGTACTGATCTGTCTGTAACTTCTCCATACTATCATGTCATACCATGCATGTCTGGACTTAGTATGAAGACATCACATAGAACATATATCTGAATGTGCATACTCTGATTTGTTCTCTCACACATGCGCTGATGTGTTGATCGATGTATATCTCTGTTTGCCCTTTATTCCATACTTATTCATTTATTTTCTAAGTTATCTTTGATAGAAACTTAATATGACTTTGTTTCCATGATGAAAACACAAAATAAATCATGTATCCTCTAGGAGTCAACTTGCCAACAATATCCCCCTTTTTCATTTATGGCAACAAAGGAATGTGGCCAATTTTCTCAAAATGACTTAACACACAAAATTACTGTATATCATTGCATCTCTTAACACACACACACACACACACACACACACACATATATATATATATATTTCTCCCCATATATACACATTATCTATTACTCCCCCTTTGACATTAATGACAAAGGTGTGCAAAACTTGTAAGTCTTCTAGATACTTACTCCATGTAAACATCTGGGTACACAATCTAAAGAGATTGGATCTCTTTCTGCCAGAATACCTTCATGGCATTAATTGTTTGAAGATGCATGCATAAGGCATATGTTAGCTTCTCCATCTTCATCAAATCCATGCAAGGACCTTGATCATATGTCACAATGGTGGCATCAACCTGTTTGATGTTTTCATTCAGAATTGCTAGAGAGGGCGCAAGTGCATTTCTCAACTGAGTTTGTCTAACTCTTATCTTACTGATCTCCAACTTGGCCTTTTCAATTTTGTCCAAATGACCTTGATAGACATTTTTACATATTCTCATGTCCTGGGTAGATGTCTCAACTAATTTTCTGATAGTGTCCACCATGATCTCAGCCTCTTCTATCTTCTTGATATGCTCAGAGGTGAACTTTACTCTGTCCATGCAGTTTTCTATAACCTTCTTACCTTTAGCTGCCAACTCTTTCAATATAGATTTCCCAATCTTTAGATATTTTAATTCTAAGGTAAAATTCTTTACCAATTCATTCAATCTCTTCTTTTTATATTCATCTTCTGCAATTCTAGTAGCAGAGTCTACTAGGTCTGTAAAGTGTGCTTTGAAGCTTGATAAAATACTATCGACATCTTCAACTAATTGAATCTTGGCTACTTTCTTGTTTGCAGGTACTAAATCATTTAGAATGTTAACTGATTCCAAGAAAAGAGGGTTCCTCATAACCTATTTTTCTTTTTCCCTTTCCATAGCTAGCACGCTGATCTTTATTAAGTCTTCTTCTCGCCACGCATCTAGACTTGCTGAGTTAGGAGTTAAACTTGAAAACAATGAAGTAGATGGTAAAGTGGATGGAGTGAATATAGTGTTTTGATAGGTATCCATGCATTCACTCTTTACTGGTATCTCCTTGACTGGTGTCTCATTATCTTGAGTATCTTTTTCTTCATTCAAGTCTATTGGATCATTGGAGGGAACTTCATCTTTTTGTATAGATGTATCATCAGTGCACATCTCTTCAGTGCTTACAAATGCTTTATCAACTTTGTCAATGTCATTGTTAGATGTTGTCATGGATATCTTGATATTATCAACCATTATAGTATCTTCTAATTATTTTTCTATATCAAAAGTTATTGACACTGAGGGCGCTAAAACTTGTGGACCTGTCATAGGTGCATTTTGAATTACTGGTTCTGTAACCTATTTGGGAGGACCTGGAGTTACCTTAGTTGTAGGTGTTGTTGATGGATACATGTGTCTATCCATAAACACTTGTGCAAATTCCTTTTCAATTTATTTTCCTATCTTCTCATACTCTTTGTTCATAATCTGAAGAGTCCTTGTCTTGGTTCTGAGATGAGGCTTCACCAGATCTAATAGAATTTCCTTCTCATCATGTGAGCATACAAGGAGAAGATTATCCAATGTTTCTTCTCTTTTCCTCATGTCTTCCTCAGTTTCACATCTCTTCATTATTTCCAGGAAGCTCCATAACTTATCAGGTATCACTATTTTGAGTTCAAGAACTAACTTCTTGAACTTAATCATGTGAGAGATGATCATAGAATGTATCTCAGTTTTATCTATCTCTTGATACTTGTCATAAACCTTAGCAAGTGTGTCTAGTCTTCCTTCATTAACAATCCTACTCTTCAAGACATTTAGACTAGGTTGGAATCCTACCTCAGGAGGAGCTTGAGTGTTCCTTGTTGTGCTCCGTGTGTTCCTTGAGGATGGGTGATTTGTGGGCGCTTGCTTCCTTCCTCTAGACTTCTTGCTTGGTATAGAAGGTGGAGATGAGTCTAGGTCAATGGTGGTAGAGGGC
Organism: Thuja plicata; assembly: GCA_018584345.1. Taxonomy (NCBI): domain Eukaryota; kingdom Viridiplantae; phylum Streptophyta; class Pinopsida; order Cupressales; family Cupressaceae; genus Thuja; species Thuja plicata. The sequence goes on along the minus strand of MU224041.1, from coordinate 636,208 downwards.
ATAGAGGTGATCTCTACTTTCTTCTTCTTTAGGATCTCATCAGTATTCTAAAGTTTTTTGGCTATCTTGGCTTCTCTGGCTTTTTCAAGATCTTCTTGAGTGACACCATGAACTTTTAGAATGTTGGATGTAATCTTAGATGCCTTTCTTTTGTTATTAGCAATATATAATACAGAATCAGCTACATTAGTCTTCTCTCTGTAAGTTCCCCATTTGGGCTCATTTGGATCTTTGGGTGTAGACAAAAGGACCTATGCATATCCTTCCAATACATATTCCTCCACTTCATACCCAAGTGGATGAATCCATTTAGTTCTAGGCTCAACTGCCTCCATGCAAGTGCAGTTAGTTTCTACCATGAAGCATATGGTTTCCTTATACTTTTCAACAATCTTCTTAGGTATCCTAAACCTCTTCTGCATCTTGATCATGAAGGTTTTGATGTCCATGTCCATAGCATCTTTTGCACTACTCTCTAATGTGGCTTTAAGTGAAATCTGAGACATTGTAGGTTTGCTTTTGTCTAGGTATAGATTTGCAACCTTACCAACAATATGGAAGTATAGATAGATAATCAGAGACCCAAACCTGAATGTCTTTCTCTTGTCATGCTTGATAACTCGAATGTTGTCAATCAATTGAGCACACAATATCTCACATAGATTGTGTTGAGTGTTATCCTTGACCATTCTGATAGCTGCTAGAACAGTTACTGCAGAGACACTATTCAATCTACTTGCTTGCTAGAACTTGTAACCAAGGATCATAGTTAGAAGTTTTATGTCTTCTTCCTTGATAGGATCAACTGTCATACCACGCCTGTCACTCCTAGATAGGCATGCTTTCTCAACCTGTTTCTTGACATCTTTGCCAGTAGGAAGAACTGGTCCAGTATTAGGAAGTCTAGTCATGTTATGGATTAGGCCTGTAGTAATACAGATAGGAACTTCACCAATCTAGTAGAGGTCATCATGAATCCTACTCAACAATATTTTAACCCATTCTGGTTCATAGAATTTGTGCACATTCAAAAACTTGAAGACAGGGTTGTCTGTGAGGTGCGTGTATTCATCCTTGAATGAATAATTTGGTTTCATCATTGAAGCCATGAGAGTGGCTATACTATTATCTCCAATTGTTTCCTTTTTACAATAAATGTATGCGCGGATGTCTTCTATGTGAACGACACCTAATGGAGTTTTGGAGAAAGCTCCTTCCACATCATCCAGTATGGATTTAAATGGATGCCTCTTAAATACAAATCTCTTCCTCTCTGCAATGTCAAATACAACTGGAGTCGCCATACTTACTTGATGATTGATTAATAAGGGTTTCATGAAAATCTGAAATAGCGTGACTGCTAGGGTTCCATTCGAAATTCTTAATCATTCTTTTTAACCACCAAATCTATTATGCTTCCATGCTTTGATGCTCAGTTCTCCTGTTCTCTCCAAATTCTGTGATCTTGAATGCAAATGTGAAGATGATCGAACACTTACATCTTTTTATAAAAGTTACTACATTTAGTGTTTGCAACCGTACATGGTTTTCACAGAGAATATCAAACTTCATTCTGAATGCACTATAAACAGTGCATGTATGCATACTTCTATATCATGTGATCATAAGCATGAATCTATAGGCACATACTCAGAGGTGAGTATACCATCCGTGCAGGGGTTCCGAGCTAGAATAGCTCCCCCTAAGACCAAGAAGGTCTATTCAACTAGAAATAGAGGATGCGTCCACTATGGATGCATCAACTACTTTGTCAACATCATTTTCCTTCTTTACTTCAACCCAAATTTTTCTTGAATCTTCTTTTTCTTTAACAAACTGGACTTCTCCTTCTTCTTCAAATAGTGATTTCTTAGGATCCTCTTGTTTTTGAGTTCTAGATCTAAAAAACCTTGAGATGTGTCTAGCCTTTACACATGTGTGACAAATGATAGGAGGTATGATGCTCTTGTTCATCATGTTGCACTGCTTTATTGTGTGTCCATTGTAATTACATATCTGACATGTAATGTTCTGCAAATTTCTTTGAGGCTGATTTCTCTAATTGTTTTGATTCATTCTTCTCTGATTCTGCTATGATTGATTTCTTTGATTTGCTCTGCAATGTATAGCCATGTGACCAAACTTATTATAGGAGTAACAATAACCATTGAAAGGTGTTACCTCTTTACAATCTCTTTCCAAATGACCATGTTTATTACATGCATAACAAGTTCTGTTAACTTGCTTGATTTCTCCTTTAGGTGGATCTATTTTAATCTCTGCAACATTTTCAACTTTCTTTTCTTCTAAAGATGCTTCATGTGCTTTCTTGCTTTCTTCTAATGAATTGATTTCAATTTGTGCTACATTGTATCCAAGACCAGTAGTGTCTCCTTTCTACTTTTGTGCATTGAGCTGAGATTGAAGTGAATCAAAACTTGTGTGGAGTTTATCAATCTTATCTTTTGCTTCTGTTAATTCAGATTCCATCTTCTTTTTTATGTTCTCCAATTCCAAGACTTTCATGTTTTCTTTAAAAAGTTCATCTTCTAATTGTTTGCTTTCTTTGATCTTTTCTTCAATAGCAATTTGACTGTCTGTTAGCTGTTCATCCAGATTTTCAATTTTATCTTTTAGAGACATGTTCTCTTCATTCATCTTTTTGACCATTTTCCCTAAATCACTTGTAGAACAATCTTTCATATCTTTTCTCAATTTCTTGATAAGCATTTGTGAGCCATCAACTTTCAGTGTCAATTCTTCATTCTCTTTTTCAGATCTGTCAAGATCTTCAAGAGCTTCTTCAAGATTCTTTTTCAAATGTTTTTCTTCTGCTGAGTCCATGATCTCCTCAAGTGGTTAAACTTTCTTTCAGAGGACCAGAGCTCTGATACTAATTGTTAGAAACACTGAGAGGGGGGGGTGATTCAGTGTTTGTCTATTTATTATATTTTAGCAACTTAAACATAAATCAAACATACATCCAATGAAGCTCAATACAAGAACATATAACACATGATATGTTTACGGAGAAACCTTGATCATAGGAAAACCCCGGTGGGAATTAGTACCCACAAATATTGCACTAGTATAATGAACCTGTTAAAGTTCATTTGCCCTATTAGGAGCAGACTTTACAGTCCAAGTACAATGAGCCTGTCAGGAGTCTTAGACCCTATTAGGAGTCTATTACAAAAACCTTGTTAAAGGTATATGGCTCACTTCCTGAGCTCACTGCCCAATAAGATGAAGGCTACAACCTTATGATAGTTGATATACACTATATCAAAAATGAACTACTGTGATGACACTACTATCTGATCAGTTCCGTGTATGCATAGATTCTCTTACTCTCTTAAAGAGCTTTATCTCATACTGACCTCATCATACTGCTCTTCTATATCTTCCTCATGAATATTATTCGACACTTGTAACATAACTTTACATTTCATAGTTATATGTTCATACCCAAATAGACGCGAGCCAAAACAAGACTTATGGTCGGCCCTAAAACATAATACACAACACTTTCGAGCAAGTCAGATTAAGCATGTTTACAAAAATACTAAAGACATTATTACAAACATATAATCAAAGGCTCTTGGCCGTTACATAACAAAATAATTCACGCTGATCAAAACACTAGTCAGCTTTCATGCTCTGTCTTCTGGACTGCTGGTGTACTGATCTGTCTGTAACTTCTCCGTACTATCATGTCGTACCATGCGTGTCTGGACTTAGTATGAAGATATCACATAGAACATATATCTGAATGTGCATACTTTGATTCAATCTCTTGCATGTGCACTGATGTGTTGATCGCTGTATATCTCTGTTTGCCCTGTATTCCATACTTAGTCATTTATCTTCTAAGTTATCTTTGATACAAACTTAATATGACTTTTTTTCCATGATTACAACACAAAATAAGTCATGTATCCTCTAGGAGTCAACTTTCCAACATACATTTTGGATGAAATGTGGTGACATAACTTCTTTACTGAAAACTCTCTCCAGAATCATCACACGTGTCATTCTTTGAGAATGAAAACTTAGGAGAATGAAACTTTAATAGTTATTTCCAATTATTAAATCACCATACCAACTATACAACTATTGTCTTTATCACCAAGTTTATATGTATTTTTGAAATACATTCGCCATGACAAATAAATTAATTACAATATTTGGAAAATAATTTTGCCATAATTTATCAGTTAAATTTTCCAGCTTCGCCAATTAAATTAATAATTTTCCTATTAAAATCATTTTTTGTCGCCATATTTTTATAAAAATGATATACGTTATTAAAAAATTCACCACCAAATATCCATAATTTGAACCACAATTCACCATCAATATTAAAAAATTTCCCTCAAAAAAAAAAGTGATTCGCCACAATTTTATACTTTTCAGGAGGGGGGGGGGGTTTCTTAAAGTTATCCCTGCCCTTAGGACCCACTAAGACCCATTATAACACATTAGGACCCATTAGAACCCCTTAAAATACATTAATAGTCATAGGACTCATTAGAGAGAGAGGACCTATTATGACCCCTTAGGAACCCTCTCTATACATCTTAAGGGTCTAAAGGAATGTCAAGGGTCCTAGGATACATTAATGTGTCCCAAGACCCCTTACCATATACTAATGAATGGTAAGGGGTCCTAAGGGGTCTTAAGGGGTCTGAAGATACATTAATGTGTCCTAGGACTCCTTATGCCTCCTTATGACCCCTAAGATGTATGGTAAGGGTTCATAAGGGATCCTAGGACATATTAATGTGTTTTAGCACCTCTTATGACCCCTTAGGACCCCTCTCTCTAAATATTAGGGGTCGTAGAATTGTTAAGGGGTCCTAGGACCCCTTAGATCCCTTACAACCCCTAGAACCCATTACCATAAAATAATAAATGGTAAGGGGTCTTAAAGAGTCATAAGACACAGTAGTGTGTCCTAGGACCAATTATTACCCCTTAGAAATTTTTAAGACACCTAAGATGTATGATAATGGGTCTTAAGGGGTCATAAGGGATTCTAGGACACATTAATGTGTCCTATAAGCCCTTAGGACCCTTAAAGACCCCTCTCTCTAACTCTTAGGGGTTGAAAGGGATTTTAATATGTTGTAGGACATCTTAGACCCTTTACAACTCCTTAGGACACCTTACCATACACTAATGAATGGTAAGGGATGTTGAGTGGTCATTTGTGGTCTTAAGGGGTCCTAGGACACATTATTGTGTCGTAGGACCCCTTAAGACCCCTTACAACCCCTTACAATAAACTAATCAATTATAAGGGGTTCTAAGGTCTCCTTAGTGGTCTTAAGGTGTCCTAGGACACATTACTATGTTGTAGGATCCTTTAAGACCCCCCAAGACCCCTTACCATACACTAATGTATAGTAAGGGGACTTAAGGGGTCCTATGACACATTAATTTTTCCTAGAACTCCTTATGACCCCTTAGGACCCTTTAGCACACCTAAAATGTAGGGAAATAGGTCATAAGGGGTCCTAGGATCCCTAATGACCCCTTAATACCTTTTAGGAATCCTCTGTCTACATCTTAGGTGTCATAAGGGTTGTTAACTTGACCTAGAACACGTCATTGTGTCTTAGGACCTCTTAAGATCCCTTACCATACACTAATGTATGGTAATATGTTGTAAGGGGTCTTAAGGTGTTTCAGGACACATTAAGGTGTTCTAGGACACATTAATGCATTCTAGGACACAATAATGTGTCCTAAAAACCCGTATGACCCCTTAGGACAATTTAAGATCCCTAAGATGCATAATAAGGGATCTTAAGGTGTCCTAAGTGGTCATAAGGAGTTGTACCACATATTAATGTGTCCTAGGATCCTTTATCATCCCTTATGACCCTTTAAGACCCCTCTCTCTACATCTTAAGGGTCATAAGGGTTTTTAAGGGGTCCTCGCATTAATGTACCCTATGACCCCTTATACCCCTTATGACCCCTTACCATAAACTAATGAATGGTAAGGGGTCCTAAGAGTTTGTAAGTGGTCTTAAGGGATCATAGGACACATTAATGTGTCTAAGAACCCCTTATGAACTCTTAAGAGCCTTTATGACTCCTAAGATGTATGGTAAGGGGTCCTAAGGTTTCCTAAGGGTCAAAAGGGGTTCTAGGACACATTGATGTGTTCTAAGAGCCCTTTTGACCCTTTATGACCCTTGAATATGCCTCTCTCTACATCTTAAGAGTTATAAGGGTTGTTAAGGTGCCTTATGACACATTAATGTGTCCTAGGACCACTTTGACCCCTTACAACCCACTAGGACACCTTACCATACACTAGTGAATGGTAATGTGTCCTAAGGGCTTGTAAGGGGTCTTAAGACACATTAAAGTGTCATAGGACTCCTTGTGACCCCTTACAACATTTTAGTACTCTTAAGATGTATGGTAATTGGTCCTAAGGGGTCATAGGGGGTCCTATAACCCATTATGACCCCTTAGACCCCTTTAACATTGCTAAGATGTAGAGTAAGGGGTCCTAGGACACTCTAATATGTCATAGGACCCCTTATAACCCCTTATTAACCTTTATGACCCCTGTCTCTACATATTAGGTGTTGTAAGGGTTGTTAATGGGTCCTAGGATACATTACTAAGTCATAGGACTCTCTAACACCCCTTAGGACACCTTACCATACACCAATGTATGGTAAGGGGTCCTAAGACACATTAATGTGCTCTAGATCCTCTTTTTAACCATTAAGACCCTTTAATACCCCTAAGATATATGGTAAGGTGTCATAAGGTGTCCTACGGGGTCATAAGGGGTCCTAAGACACATTAATGTGACCTAAGACCCCTTATGACCCTTTAAGACTCCTCTCTCTACATATTATGGCTCGTAAGGGTTTTTAAGGGGTCATAGTCTACACATTAATATATATTAAGAGATATGGTAAGGTGTTTTAAGGTGTCCTAAGGGGTCGTAAGGAGTCCTAAGACACATTAATAGGACATATGACCCCTTACAACCCTTTAAGACTCCTCTCTCTACATATTATGGGTCGTAAGGGTTTTTAAGGGGTCATAGTTGACACATTAATGTGTCTTAGGATACCTTAGACCCCTTATTACCCCTTAAGACCCCTTACCATACAGTAATGAATTTTAAGGGGTCCTAGAAGGGTTTATAAGGATCTTAATGGGTATTAAGACACATTAATGTGTTGTAGGATCCGTTATGAATCCTTACAACCCCTAAGATGTATGATAATGGGTCATAAGGGGTCCTAGAACACATTAATATGTCCTACAACCCCTTATGACCCTTGAAGATCCCTCTCTCTACATCTTAGTGTAAGACTAGAAAAAGGCATGAAGAGCATATCAAGGAAACCACAAAACCCTAAACACATGCAAACCTATCTAATCTATCATGAAAACCATTTGAAATGAGAGTATAACATAAATCATGAAAAAAATTAAAACTCCCTTCAAATGTAGTTCCCATGTCCTCCTTTCTTCTCCATGAGATGGATTATGTGTTTCTCTTTTTCCAATGACAAAATTGCACAAATATTTAAAAGCCCAAATTGAAAGCAAGAATACTAGGAGATAGTGGTTCTAACTTTCAAAGAGAGGAAAGCATCTCAATTTATAGAAAATGAGAAGCAATTAGGTGAAGATTGCATAGAATCAATTCATAATGAAGGGAAAGGTAGGTAGGATATTTTGAAGCATGATATGGGGGAAAATGAATGAAGAGATATTGAAGATATTAAAGAAGCACCTTAATAGGGATGTGAATCCTCAATTAAGGGATATGACAATTAGGTGATATTAGGAGGATTTAATCCATTAATAAATCAATATTCCTCATGTTAGCACTTTTTCTTACAGAACAACTTTAATATGACAATATACTTATATACTTGAATGCAAACTCCTATCTTATGCAAGAAAAAGGCTAATTAATGAGGGTATTAAATAACATCTGGGGAAACTATTACCTCCTTTTTTGAGATCCACTAACTCAGGCAGGTATTACCTATGGATGATTACTGAATGACAGTATCTTTTAAATGGATTATGTTCTTACTAATTTGGTGAAATGCCTTTTAATGGATCAAATGACTATGAATATATTGATACACAGTTTAATGATCCAGACTAGTATTTTGACAACAACAAGTGATAATGCAATAAGGATTCTCATCCTTCTTCCCTTTTTAGTTCTTATCAACTTCAGGAGGGATAACCTATTTTGATTCTCTCTTAAAGGAATCAGTAAACTAAATTGTATTCCTTAAACATAATTACATGAATGGAATATATATTTGAAATGTGAATGATTGGATAAATTAAAATTCTGGTTGGATAATGAACAATTACTTAGCCAACTATAAACCAGTGCCTAATCCTTGGGCTGAGTCAATATCTGGTAAAACTCCACAGTAAAGTGATCAATAAAATAATTGAAACAAAAATAAAATGCCTTACAAATTATCCTCTTTCTACTACTATGTCATCAGATCCTTAAACAAATGCTAAGCTCTTTGGGGTCACTTGAAATAATTAAGCCTTCCTTGAAGGAGCTCAAAAATGACTGCACAACCACCTTGTGATCAGTATGTCTAAGTGCCTTACAAATAAACATACAAGAACTTTAACATAAATGAAAAGAGACAACCAAGATGCAAAAAGAGATTGAAAAATATATGTATTAATGTCTTAAAGCTTCAAATACATTCAGATAGATAAATAGTACAAAGCTCAGACAAATTTTAGTAGTCTGCCTTGTAATTCTATGTCATAAATTTCCAACTCTCTTACAAAATGATACAAGAGATCTATTTATAGGCCTAAACCATCTTGAAATATTTAAGATAAGGATGCAAAAAGATTCAAATGGTTTAAAAGACCTAACCCTAAAAACTAGAAAAGACAAAAGATAGGAAAACACCAAGCGGTTGATGGACAAAATTGAAGAATAAGATCTGATTTTCCTTTGTCTTCTTGTGATCCTTTGCACCTTTGTCTGTATATGTTCATGATAGCATCTAATATTTGTAATAATTGTAACCACCTAGATTTGGTTTGTTCCAACTATGGACCCTATTTTCCCTAAATGTGATCATACCCCCAATTATGTCATGACAATGTTACTTTGGCATAATTCATTTTAAATCAAATTTAATGTCCTAGGTGATTTTTAGCACTAAAATATATTAACTATTATAGCCATAAAATTCAAATCAATTCAAACTAATTGAATCAAATCAAATTCAAATATGTCTATAGTATTTAATTATAAAGGAATAACATAAACCCCTAAATCAATTGCTCACTTGCAAACAAACCCTTCTCAGAGTCTGATTCCTTGTCTTTGATACAACCAGACCTCATTGATTGGACTAACACAGATGCTACACCTATCCTTGAATTTCCTGATGACTATACCCTAGCTTGCTATCTCAATGCTTGTGAACCTTACCCTTCTTCCACCAATGCAAGGAGAAAGAACATGTCACAGGAGGATATCAGGTTTCTCAGTCAAAAACTAAAAAATAAAAAGAAGAGGATTGATTGTGAAAACCACTTTGTGGCAGTATTAGATCCTAAAATAGTAAAAAGGAAAGACATATTCAATGGTGAAAACCTCTCAAAGGCACCAAAGGATGGGATTCTTGATATCCTCCCCAAACACTTTCAGGAAAGGTCTTCAGTATTGATTGAACCAACACAGCCAACAAATTTGGGCACCGTTGAAAATCCTCAAATAGTCCACCTTGCACAATATTTGTCTGAAGAAGAGAAGACACAGCTCACAGAATTCCTGACAGAGAAGAAGATCAACTTTACATGGTCTTATATCAATATGCCAGGGCTGGATCCTAATCTAATCATGCACCACTTATCTATAGCTCCTGGGATCAAGCCCGTGAAAACAAAAACTTGGAAAGATGCATCCTCATGTTGCATTATTAGTAAAAGCAGAGCTAGAGAAATTGTTAAAAGATAGATTTATCAGAGTCATTTCCTATGCAGGATGGATCTCCAATGTGGTCCCCATGTCTAAAACCAATAAATCTATCAGGATCTGTACGAAATTTAGAGACTTAAACAAAGCATGTCCGAAAGATGACTTCCCTCTACCTAACATTGACATGATCATAGACCTCACAATAGGCTACCAGATGTATTCATTAATGGATGGATTCTTGGGCTATAATCAAATAAAAATTTCCCCTGAGGATCAAGAGAAAACTGCATTTACATGCGTACGGGGCACCTTTTTCTGGAATGTCATGCCATTTGGGTTAAAGAATGCCGGTGCAACATATCAAAAAGTCATGACAACTATATTCCATGACATGATGCACAAGAACATGGAGGACTACGTGGATGACACATTAGCGAAATCCAAAGAAAGGGGTACTCATATTACAGACTTAGGAAAGATATTAGATCATATGGAACAGTTCCAACTTAGGATCAAACCAAAGAAATGTGCCTTTGGGGTCCAATTAGGGAAGCTCCTAGGATTCATTGTTTCAGCAAAGGGAATTGAGGTAGATCTTGCAAAGGTGAAAACTATTATAGAGATGGTTCCTCCATGCAACATCAGTCAAATGAGGACACTACAAGGGAGACTCCAGTCCATCAGGAGATTCATGTCCCAACTTGCAGATGGGGCACAACCCTTTACTAAATTACTACATAAAGGGGTTACCTTCAAATGGGATGAACACTGTGAAGCAAACTTCAGGGAATTGAAAAGATACCTGGCTACTCCTCCTATTTTTATGGTGCCTATTCATGGAAAGCCCTTGATCCTATACATTTTAGCTACAGCTACATCCCTAGACATGTTGCTAGAATAAGAGGATGAAACAAAGAAAGAAAGATCTATCTACTACATCAATAGAACACTAGTCACCTATGAGCTCAATTATAGCATTATTGAGAAAGCATGCTTAGCAGTCATCTTCGCATCACAAAAACTAAGACACTACATGTTGTCACATACAGTAAAGTTCATTGCTAAGATAGATCCTTTAAAATATCTCCTAAGCAAAATAGAATTAATAGGACCTTTGGAAAAATGGGTCCTGATTCTAAATAAGTTTGACATTGAATACATAGAAAGGAGAGCTATTAAAGAACAAGTCCTTTCAGATCAATTGGCTGATTCACCACTCCAGGATGATGAACCTTTAACGATTGAATTCCCTAATGAAACAATCATGCATCTAACTAGATATCCATGGAAGATGTACCTTGATGGTTCATTCACTCAACAAGGATCTCGAGCAGGGGTCCTATTCATAACTCCTCAGGGTTACAAGATTCCCAAATCTTATAAATTGATGTTTCCATGCACCAACAATATTTCAAAATATGAAGCATTGGTTAATGGAGTCAAGCTTTCCATGGAATGGAAGATTGTCGAGTTACACATGTATGGTGACTCCAAACTAATTATCAATCAGGTCAATGGGGAGTATCAAATGAAAGATGAGAATTTGATGCCCTACAAGCAACTAGTTGATGACCTAAAGAAGTACTTTGTCTTCGTCACCTTCCAGTAGATACCAAGATCAGAGAATAAAGATGCAAATGCTATGGCTACCTTAGCATCCATGTTACAACTAGAGCAACATCAATTCCTCTATGACTTATTGGTGGAAGAATTATCCTATCATGCCTTTGATACCCCTAAATACCAAGTAATCTATGCTTTGAACACCCCAGACCAAACTCGGTATACTAAGATCATTGCTTACCTAACTGACCAAACTATTCCAATGATCTATCCCAAAATGAGAAAAGGGCCCTGATTAGGATAGCATCGCGTTATGTCCTCATAACTAATAACTTATATTGACAAGGTCCTGACGGTACACTTCTTAGGTGTTTAGAACTAGAAGAGTCTGATCTAGCACTAAAGGAATTCCATGAAGGTGTATGTGGATCACACTTGAATGACTTTTCATTAGCTAAGAAACTACTTAGAGTAGGCTATTACTAGCCTACGATGGAAAAAGATGCTATTCAATTCTCAAAAACATGTCATAAATGCCAGACACATGGAAATATTATCCATGCTCTGGCCAGAGAACTTATACCTTTCATCACACATTGGCCATTTTAGCAATGGGCCTTTGACCTTGTTGGACAAATATATCCCAACTCTTCAAATGGACACAAATTCATAATTACGGCCACTGAGTATTTTAAAAAGTGGGTCAAGGCCATGTCGCTAATCAAAGCCACTAGAAAAAAGGTGGCTATGTTCATTCTAAACTACATTATTTGTAGATATGGGATGCCCTCTTCAATTGTAACATACAATGGGGGCCAATTTAAAAATCAAGACATTGATGACCTTTGTGAACAGTTCCAAATTACTCAACACTGCTCCTCAATCTATTACCCCCAAGGTAATGGACAAACTAAGGCATCCAATAAAAATATCCTAAAAATCCTACACCGAACTATGAGTAAGTCTGACATCTACAATTGAATCCGACACTATGGGCCTACACAACAAGCATCAGAACAATGAATGGAGCCATGCCATTTTCCCTAGTCTATGGCGCTGAGGTAGTCCTACCTATTGGGGTTGAAATCCTATCTTTGTGGATATCTTTACAAGGTCTTGTTACTAATGAGTAGTACCGTATTGATCAGGTGAATTATTTAGACCTACTAGATGAGCGCAGACAATAGGTGTTCGATCATCTAAAGGTGTACCAAGAACGTATGTCCAAGGGGTACAATAAGAAGGTCAAACCACACAAATTTGAAGTGGGAGACCTTGTTCATCGTGTTTAAACATCATTGGAAATATATTGCTTGAAAAAAAATGAATCAATAGTATTTCTCAATTCTACTTAAGCACACAATTTGGTCTTGGATTAATCATAGCTCTTTTCTGTCCTAATGATGTTTAAACTAGGGGCATCTAAGCAATTATGAACTTTTATTGATTCTCAATTGATTTTGTTATACCTTCCGAGTTACTCCATGATGTCTACGCAAAGACAAAGAGTCTCAAGGATAGGGGACATAACATTTTCTTGGTTTTCTGTGTACGGTGGTTGTTTCAAATGAAGCTATAAATTTCACCTAACTTGGATGTTTATGGTAAGAGTTTCTACTAAGGGTGGATAGACACATATATCTCGACCTTTGTTATGTGTAAACTACGATGAGTTTGAAACAATTTCCTTGTCTATTTTCTAGATTCAGATTCTCACTAAAGTATACAAAGCATAATGTACCCAAGGACATGAGTTTTCAAGGTCATTGCGGGTCCAATATCTTGCCTTAGATAGATTCTGATATAATAAAAGGAAGGTGACTATTTTTATCATGGCTTCTATGCCTTGATACCTAAGTCAATTTTTGACATTCCAATAAAATATAGTATTCATACTTTCATAATATTAGTGGGTATTCGTGATGGTTGTACTATTAGGTGGTATCTGTTTTGAACAACGCCCAATGATGATAAAAATGTTGCAATATTTGCTAATCAATGACAAGTCCTAAGAGTCTTCATATAGCTGCATTTAAAGGTTGTATGATGCATTTTGAAGGAAATAAGAACATTTGGGAATTGATGCTCAAAAGTGATTTCTATCTCTCTTCTTCTTCTAAAAAACAAGTTAATTACATCCATCCAAATTACTGATATATATCATTGCATATCCATTTCATAAAAAGAAACAACAGGAAAATACAAAAACAAATCATCCATGTATTGCATTTTTACTTTTACATCCTAAAGTGCATCCATATATTCTACATTGAACACAAAAAACTCAAAAACATACATTTGCATATTCACATGATATCATTTGAAACATATTTATATCAGTAATAACTCAACACATACATAAAATGATGTCATCATCTACATCTAACTCATCAAGAGACCAAGATATCATCACATGTGCAAATAACTCTATCAAAGCAAGGAGATAATCATAAGACATATCAAGATCAGAAGCTACATATATGTGTGTCAAACATGGTACAAATAAAAAAAAAAATGGCATAAAGAGTATCAGCATATCAAGGAGTTAGAATGAATCAGATATATATAAGTGTGTATGTGTCATGTACAAAAAGAGGATCTTAGTAGGATCCAGATATATAATATAAACTCATATATACAAAATGAGATAGGCTATCTCAGCTCTAGCTTCCCCACTCTCCCTGATCTGGAGGAGGAGGAGGAGGTACAAATGGAGGTGGAGGAGGCATTTCCCCCTCAGACTATTGGGCCAACTGTGAAAATGACACTGCTCTCTACCCCTCTGGCACTACCACATAATAAAGAGCATAGTAGTATGTAGCCCTCTGACCTTGATGAGTGGCTGTACAGGCTTGTATGTCTCTCTCTGCTTGGAGTCTCTCCATTTTCCTATCCCTATCTGCAAGAAAGACATCTAATACGACAAGCCTACATTCTACTGCTATGGCTCTTGCCTCTAAAGTTGTAATCTATGCCCTCAGCTTCTCTCTCTCCTACTTGCACTACAAAAGAGTGTCACCATCCCTACTAGATCCCCTACCTAAATCCTGTCGAGATAGCCTATCTTGTGATCTATCCTGTCCTCTGCCAGGCTGTCTCTGTTGCTACTTCCTTTGCCTCTACTTCTCTCCTATCAATAATGGCACTGGGTCCATCCTAGGGGCAAAAAATCTAAAGCAGGTGCGTCGACCCTCTCCACTACCACTAGTACCACCTATGTGGCCGCCCACAGCACCACCACCCCTATCATCTCCACCATTATCACCCTCATCTGGAGGAGGCCATCTCCCATCTCTCCCTCCATCTCAGCCTCCATCCCTCCCTCCATATCAGCCTCTGCCCCTATCTCTCTGTACTCCTCCCCTCCCTCTGGTAGGACGCTCATCTAGATCATAATCAATTGGCTCCTCAATGTGAGGAATGGGCTCCTCTGGCACGGTGAAACATGGAAATGGATACTAAAGAATATCTACTACATACCCATCAAAAACACCTACATTAGCAACATCAAGGTGAAGGTCCCAGTCTACTTCGACCATGTCTCAGATCTCCCGATGAGCTATCTCATACTACAGCTGGACACCCCATAGTGGTGTCTCATCTTGGATCCATACATATACAGTAATATCCTGTGTGCTACCCTGTCGACAGCCATACTGTCTGAGGACTAAGGTGTGTATAAACCGCTCTATAATATATCTGGTCTATCCAATGAGATATAATCTCTGGAACAAAAATGGTACCTGCCTGGCATCTAAAGTCCACTCCTCACAATCTAAATATGGTCGACATATGGCCTCTATCATATCATCAAAGAGTCTGCGCCAGTACTCTACCTTTCCCAGATGGGGCTACTAAATAATACCTACATACATATATACATATGGGCACTCAGGTCTCTGTTTCCTATCAAATATCGGCCGTGTCACATGGATATGCTCCCAGGCCCAAACCTGAAGAATCAAGATACCCACAGTCATGCTTCAGGTATAGTGGTACATGATCTCATGAAGCTCCCAGTACATATGGGCTAGAATGCAGCTATCCCATGCAAATCTCCATCTCTGGACAACCATCTACTCAAGCATGTCCACCCAACCGACCATAAAACCATGTTGTCCTTTTTCAAGCATCAAAATGCCACCAATCAAGCTTTCCATGTACATAGATAACTGATCATAATGATCCACCATGTAATCCCAAGACAAGTATCTGCGGTCAATAGTATCATCCTAGAAGTTTCGGCGAGCTGCACCTATCGCCATGATAGATGTGGACTCAAAGCACACCTCGCAGCCCATAATAGGAACATGGAGTATGTGCCATACATCCTTTAGAGTAACTGTCATCTCCCTAGTTGGGAGATGGAAGGTTTTGTGCTCTGAGTGCCATCTCTTGGCAAGAGAAGTCAACAACCCTCAATTACCCCTATATCGGGTAAACCTATCAATGATCATAATCCACAGTGGACTACTGTCGCCTGCTCATCAGTCATCAAGACTCCAGACAAAGCAAGCATACGTCCTAGATATGTGCCTCGAAAGGTGACTACCTCAAAGTCAACCTATTTTGGAAAAAAGAAGACAACTTAGTATTTTATCTAAGCTACAAGCACAAAAATATGAATCAACTAAGTGATTACAGATCCACGTCAAACACACAATTCAGATAGAATAAATTTCTAAGTCAAAAAATGAGATGCAATTCTGGAAATTAGGATGCGATCTCTTTTACCGGATGCGATCCTGGAAAAATAGGATGTGATCCCAAAAAATTAGGATACAATCCAAAATGCAGGGTACGATCCTACATTAACAGGGTGCGACCAAACTAAAATTTTGACTCAAAACTAATCGTAAAATAGAGCAACTAGATGTGATCCAGAGTATCTTGGATGCGATGCCCAAAACTGGAAGAACAGGACACAATTCGGGAAACACCAGATGCGACGTGGGTTTGACAGGGTGCAATCCAGAATCCAGGATGCGACCCAAAATTGAAATGGCTATAAAAGCTACAAAAATGCATGAAATTCAAAATTGCAAAATTCACGAGGTAGTTTTTTGAGCACTTACCGGAGGTGGGTAGTCGACCGGGGGCTGGTATCAATGGATCATCTTGAAACAATGCTTCCTCAAGGGGACCACCATCTTCTCTGCAGAGCTCTCAGAATTACTATGGGTAAAAGTGAAAATGAATGGTAAAATGGTAATTTTTGAGCTATATATTGGTCTTTTGAGCTATTTAGGAGTTCTAAAACTCCTCCCAGGAAACTAAAACTACATTTATGTTCTCTTTTTGATCAATCAGGAACCAAATCAAAGGTGCCTAAGGTGTTTTATGCAGCATAGTAACATTTTTGTGACAGTTCCAAAAAATACAAATTTGCTTCATTTGTTCCAAGAATCTGTCAAGATGCACATTTTATCATAAATCTTGGTCTGAAATCATTTTATCAAGTATCATCACTCACATTTTCACGTACTTAACTTGGTTACTATGTGTTTATTCTTAAACACCCTCACTTTTTCACTTCTTTTACTCTACTCTTTCTTGACCTAACCACTTCCTAGAAGTGATACATCATTTCAACAAAGGGATTTTATTCTTTTTCTTTGATTTCATTCCCAAGGGGGCATGATCACACTATCATCAATTAAATTTTTTCTCAAAACAACATTAAAACAACTTTGTTATCAAACAAACTAGGGGCATAATAGTTTCCTTGACTAAGTCAGAATTGTTGGATAGAAAGATTTGGTTCTCATAAGCTGGATATCTTGTGTTTCCTCATTTTAAAAGATTCTTATTAAGCTCCTAGAAACTTCTTACTGACTTTTGGACAACAACCAAGTTCAGAAATAGTATTATCAATTTTGGATGACAACCAAGTTCAAAATTGGTATCTTTAAGATATTTTATTGACCTTTGTATGAAAACCAAGTTCAAATTCAATTCTATTAGTTTAGTTTGATCAAGTATGAGACTGATCTCATCAACATTTCATTCGACAACCAAGAACGAAATTCTCAATCTTTTTGAAGTCAAAATCAAAAACATTCTTTGAATCAATGTGCTACTCGCACATCAATTCAAAGAGGGGCAAATGTAACCACCTAGATCTGGTCTGTTCCAACTATGGACCCTATTTTCCCTAAATGTGATCATACCCCCAATTATGACATGACAATGTTACTTTGGCATAATTCGTTTTAAATCAAATTTAATGTCCTAGGCGATTTTTATCACTAAAATATATTAACTATTATAGTCATACAATTCAAATCAATTCAAACCAATTAAATCAAATCAAATTCAAATATGGCTATAGTATTTAATTATAAAGAAATAAAATAAATGCCTAAATCAATTGCTCACTTGCAAATAAACCCATTCCCCTAGACTAATTAATTTAATTAAAATAGCTATAGTCCTATTGATTATTAAAAAGAAATTAATTGTTTAAATATTTAATATCCTATTAATGAATGAATTAAATAAGTTTAATTCATTTCATTTACATTCTCCTAAACCCCAACCTAACTTATCTCAACCAATTCTACCCTGGGTTCTAACCCATCCCAACCTATTCTCCCCATGCTAATCTAATTCTAATCCTAATTATATCCTAACCCACCTCCTAATGTTGTCACATTCCATTAGGGAATGATTAACAACTCCACCCACTTAAGAAAGTCAAAGAATCTCAAGATTCCTTCCCTCAAGTCCACTTTCTCAAGCCATACTCTTACACCCTTCCCATGCTTCTTTAAGGCTCTCATTAATGCCTCATTGATGAAGATTCCTTAAGCCCATGTCTCTCACATGCCTATTAAATGCCCAAGGCATTTATTTCTCTTACACCACCATTAATGAGTTCCTCAACTCATTAATGAACCTTGTCCACCCTCTCTCTCCTCATTCTTCTATAAATAGAAGACATTTTTTAGAGCAAATGAGCCTTCATCTCATATTAGAAAATACATTGTTATGTTGTTAAGATTTAGATAGCTTCATTTTCACTTCATAGATTCATTACCATTCATTGTTATAATGTCCATTTTTTAGAGCTAGAATGCATTGCTTAATGATTAAATAGCTTGTTTTAATTCAAATCTTTCATGCTAAGTCGTATATGTCACTGATAGTAGCATAATCTAAGGGCTATTATGTTATGAATCACACTCTTCTTAGTTAGAAATCAATAGGTCAATATTATTTGGTTTTATATGCTCATCTAACCCCTTTTTAGCTAATGCAATGATCTATTGAAGTGTTGTGTCTTTCTTAAACAGGTACAAAAATCACACACACAATAATATCTAGTGACCGCCAATACAGGCTAACTTACAATAGTCTTTAAGATTACTAACTTCCTGTGTTGAGAGAACAGGTGCCATGTGTCCTTCTATTCTTCATCCATAATGTCTAAGTCAATTGTAACATGTTGTTTCTTCTTGGGCTTCATTAAGATGTCCCATGCTGTAAAATATTCCTCCTTTGGCCACTCAAAGCTCTGTATACTTTCCAACTGGGCCTTCTGTCTTTCCCATCTAGCATTAGTTATGCTCTTTACATCTATGAAGAATTTATTACAGTCTGTCTCTTCTTTAATTGCTTCATCTAGAATCTTATTAAATATCTCCATGTCCATCTCTCCTTGATCAGATATATAAACTTCTTTTTTGGGTAGCACATTGTCGAACTCTGAGGCCCGTAGCCATAATGGCTTGATCTGATTGTCCTCTGTTCTGATGGGAGGCACAAATCTATTGTAGCTTAGCCCAAACATGTTCAACTTTGCTTCTATCTAATTTTCTTTTTCCTTTAAACAATGATAAGGTAGCTCCAATTTGCTCTATCTTTGTCCCAACCAGGGTAACTATCTTTGGGAAGTCTGACCT
Source organism: Thuja plicata (assembly GCA_018584345.1). Classification (NCBI taxonomy): domain Eukaryota; kingdom Viridiplantae; phylum Streptophyta; class Pinopsida; order Cupressales; family Cupressaceae; genus Thuja; species Thuja plicata. The sequence continues at coordinate 616,768 of MU224041.1, read as the reverse complement.
CAGTGGTTGTACAAATGGCAACCTTTCAAAAAGTCTTGTCCTACCAGACCAAGTTGCATAGTAAGGATTTAAAATTGATATAAAATTATTCACTTCTATTTGAAGGCCTAAAAATTTTCCATAGGCTCCATATACCACATTAATTTTATCCTTAATGGTGTCTATCATATGCTGCAAAATTGATGTCAATGCACCCAAAATTACACTGTTGTGCTCCCTGATCTCTTTCTCTATTTCTCCTGCTATTTCCCCTGTTTCCTTTGTTTGGACCTCCATATCCTGTATCTCTTTTGGCTCAAAAGGGGTAGCCTTTGGCATATCTAGTAGCTGTTGAGTAAGCTTAGCTATGAGCTTCTCCTGTTCCTTGATTTTTATCAGCCCTAGCTCTCTATCCTTGACAATGTCACTAGTGTTACTAGTGATCTTCTTCAGCTTTTCATACATTTGTACTGCCTTGGCCTCATTTAGTTGGGCAAAGTGTGTGAGCACTTGGGAGATCTCCTATGTTCTGGACTGACCAGATGATCTTATTTCCCTCCATCTTCTCTTGAATGTTTAACAGGGCTGGACTTTGATCTTTTGGACCCAAGCTCCACATTGCTAGTGCCTAGGACTTGGGGTTGTATCCAAACCCTCTAATCATGTCCCTAACCTATGTTTCTGATGACAATTTCACATCAGGTTGTTTTCTTATTTGATCAATAATAAACGCAGAGGCCAAATCTCAACCTTCCACTAGTAACGTGCCACTAGCCTTGACCAGTTGCCTTGCCTTCTTTTCTGCAATCTGCTCTAATTCAAGATCATAGTGATGCAGGAGCATCCTGGGTGTAAGGGAAATCTTGCATCACCCAAAAATATGTGTTTTTCTATTCAATAAGGGCTATTTTGTACAAAGCTGCTATTTTTTGGAAACTTACTATTTTTTAGTAAGTTGGTCGTTTGAACTCAAAATGTTCTAATTTTCCAGGTGAAGGTTCATCTTAGTCATATAAGAATGCCAGTTGAATTTCATTGCCAGATCATCTGTATTGGCAAAGTTATTAAGGATTTACTGTTGAGATTTTAGGTTGCAAAACCTTTGAGCTCAATTTTTAGGACCTTAGAGGCTCTGGATCAAGTTCGAACCCCTGACTGACCAGCACTTCGCTAGTCAAGCATTGTAGATCGCGATCTCCCCTTTCCAGAAAGTGGTTATAATAGCCAAACGGAGCTACGGTTCAAAAGTTATGGCTTCCAGAAGTTGGGCTACCTAATCTCATGTTTTGTAAATATTTAAAGCCGACATTTTTGTAATAAAAGTGAAAAATAGTTAAATGCTAAGGGTAGTCGGCCTTAATGGCTAGATTTCTAGAACCTTCTCAGGCGGTGGAAAATTGCCTATTTAAGGAAGGCCCATGGTGTTTTCTAGGGAAGTTCTGGGAGGTTATTTGAGGCTTTGTCCTACAGATTATTGTAAGGGATGCCCATGTGGCTTTTGATATTGTAATTCTGAAGTTTGTAATTCCACATTTGTTGAGCCAATAACAAGCCAATTTTTTGTTCTTGCAAATTTTTGTTGTTTCTCTTTGTTTCTGTCGTGTACTATTGGTATTAAGGGGAGTCCCCTTCATCAATTTTTGCCAAACATCCAGGGCCCATTCCACATATTTTTCATCCTATCCTCTTCACAAGAGAAGAAGAAGGACAAACACCCTTTTGACATAGCAACCACATCAACTTGCCCTTTTAGATCCCATTTCCTACTGGCATAAGCTCTAACCACTTCAATGTTGGGTCTCATCCCCATGAATCTTCCAACCAGGGAATTATTCATTTTGGCAATGGTGTGATCAATAATCTGGTCTGGGATATCCAAAGAAAAACTACTTTGTGAAGGACTTGATATACTCTTGACCGGCGGTAAGGAAGACTTTCCAGGCTTGACCCCAAAGAGGGAGGCTCACTTTTTGCTATACTTCATCCTATCTCCTGATGTTTTTGAGTTGGGCCCCCAGGTCCCCACGTGTGAGTCCATCATTAGGATCCTTCCCTTGCTTCACATTGTCAATAGCATCCTCCAGCTTATTGTGCCCTGCAACATTCACACCAGTCCTTCTCCCGCCTAGTTTCAAATTTGAATTTGAGATCCCGCCCGCTCTCCTCTCCCCTCCACAGCTCTCCATTCTTGCTGCATGAAATTGGGTTCATTATCTATGATTTTGTTAGTAAATATATGTGATTTTTTTTTTTTAATTCTTTCAAAGAACAATGGGGAAAGTGAAAACTCAAGGCCAAGGGCAAGTAGATGGGAAAAATTTAATAGACTGCAGAAAATAAGTAGAAATATCTGGTTTCACTAATGAGTATCATAATTAAATCGATCAGATTTCCATAATCCATTGAATTTTGAGCTGAATTTCTAGTTTTTGATTGTGTGTGTTTTTAAGCATCAACATTTCGGATCACACTCCGTGATCCATCATTAGGATGAGAGAGCAATAAGGAAAAACCAGAAATTCAGCTCAAAAAGAGTATCATAATGTTCTCTCATTATTGAGATCAGATTATTTTTCCTTATTGCTCTCTCATCCTGATGATGGATCACGGAGTGTGATCCGAAACGTTGATGCTTAAAAACACACACAATCAAAAACCAGAAATTCAGCTCAAAAAGAGTATCATAATGTTTATGATCCTTCTATCAACGGTCAAAGGAGAGTTATATCAATTAAACATATATTGTGCAGTAAGGAAACTGGGCCAAAGAGGCCTGAATTTATAAAATTTAATCTAGCAATAGGTGAAAAAATGAATAAAGTTTCTTTGTGGGATGTAGGTTTGGGTTGCATGTTGTTACCCGAAGTTTTCCCTTGCCCATAAATTGTCTTGATTTGTGCAGAAAATTATTATGAAGAAAGAAAAGCAATTGTGAATAAAAATAATCAGAAAGAAATTTTATCAATAACCCAGGAAGAATTTCTTAGTTTGCTAGACCTAGGGTTTGACCAAAAAAACTGTAATGTCCATATTGACCTTAGATTGCTGGCAAACAAATATGAGGCAGTCACACCAAATGCAAAAGATTCATTTATAAAGGGTCTAATAGTTGCAGAGGCAAAGGCTTCATTGGGTGAGAACCATAAGCCTCCTTATGATTTTAACATTTTTGTGCCATAGGTTCAGGATACTATATCCTCACTAGCATTTTTCCTAGGAATGGAGAACAATAGGGAAGTGGGTGCCAGCATTCTTCAATTGATTTTGGATATCCATTATGTCAATGAACCAGGAAGATATAATTTTGCTGGACAGGTGGTTCAATCGATGCAAGAAAAATTAGCATTGATTAAAATAGGCAATTCTAAGACATTTAGGTTCACAACCTACTTGTGCTATCTTTTGCTAGCCAAGCATGCTGCAATATTAATGAGAAATGGCAACAAGCTTGAAATTAAGATGGGGACAGGACCGACTGGTACTCCAATATATAATAGGACACCTCAGATAAGGATGTATGATAACAAAAGGAATTACAGTAATTTTGTAGATTTCTTTTTGGCACCATTGTACAAAAAAATAACAAGCACTCCAATACCCTGATTTTATGCTTCATGTAGGGATTGCATCCAACTTGGAAGAAAAATTCAATTGGCTGACTGGTACTTAATGGAAGGATACACTGTGCTAAGGTTTTACAGATCAGAACCACAACCCCACAAACTTCCAATGCATGTGACAAACAGTGTGTTTGCAGTAGAATATGAACTACAACTTGAGAGAACATATAGACTCTTCGCTAGCCATGAGAACAAATAGACTCTTCACTGGCCATTCGAAGAAGAGCATATTCCCTTCCTTACCTTTCTCAATTGGAGGGTTAACATTTGAGAGAAAGGCATTCAAAGTGGAAAAATGTTTTTTAGAAAATTTTCAATTTGATTTAGAGTGGTATTGGAAGTATGATCCACTCAACATCATTCGAAAAATGCTTGTTTCTAATAAGAACTCTGCAAAATTATTTCAACATGAAAGTAAACCATTGCTAGAGAAGTTGAAAAACAAGGATAGCTGGGATGACATTACCAAAGAGATGGATAAATTTTCCCATCAAGAAAAAATTTCAATTGAACACTTGTCATCACAAATTATGACATCAATAAACCAGGGCATTGTACAGCCTAGAATGTCCTACAATTTCTACGAAAAAGGTGCTCATCCATCAAACATAAAAATACCAAAGAAAATAGAACAAGAGTGTAAGGATAGAAAATAGACTCAAAAAAAAATGAATGATTTTTGGAGTATGAGAAAGGATCTTGGTGAACCAAAGACCAGTTTAGATCTAGATGATATAAATGAGGATATAGAGTTTAACAAATTGTGGAATCTGGAGCATCCTACCATGGCATACGACAACAGTTCTCCAAAAAGCCAGGATGATAATCCACCAATTTCATTTACTCCAGTCACAGTGGAGTCAGCGAATATCATAAATAGGTATATAGAAAAGGGGAAAACATTGTAGAAAAAATGGGTTATAAAGGTGGCAGTTTGGGTCCCACAGGAGATGGCATCTAGATTCCAATTGTCGTAGAAAAAATGATCATGTACCTAGTGTAGGCCTTGGGTTTGGACAGGACACATTAGATTCATCAGGAACCACTATGCCCACAAGAACATCCATTTCCACGGGTGGGATTGGGGAATCTACTGCTACTAGGTCTGGTAGTGGCACTGGTGCCAGTGGGACTGGGCAACTTATACAACAAGTTCCCTCTCTAAAGAGGCCAATAGAAGCTACACAAAATCCCATAGAAGAAGATAGTGTTAATAAGAAAAAGGTTTCTAGATCAATGACACTTGATCCTAAAGAACTGTTTGCACTTTCAGGTTCAAAAAAACCCTCTAAAAATTTAAATCCTCAAAAAAAATTAGTTAGATCAACAGGCATTGCAAGCTTAGCTTCACCTTTAAAACATTCAAATCCTTCTGCAACACCATATTTTTGTTTCAAAGATTTCTATAATAAATTTGCAGAAATAAAAACCAAGAATAAGGAAATAAAGAAGACATTATAGACTGGTGCCCTTACTGCAACTATAGAGGAAAAACCTACATCCAATAGGGTTTTTCCAACATATGACCCAAACAAAGACATTATGGATTTCATGGTTGTTATTCCACCCAAAAAATATGGAAATCCACTAGAGAGTCAGATAGATCCGTCTGAATTTCAAGTTAGGACTCTCCAAATGAATTTTTCCAAAGTTAAAAATGTGGAAAAAATCAATGTGTCAAAGTCTACAAACCAAGTGGTCTACAGTGCAATGATAAATATGGAAAGAGAGAAAAGTAAGCTCAAGAAAAATATAGAAAAGTTATAGGTAGACATTGCCAATGAAAAAGAAAAGAGGAAAGCTTCAGAGAAAAATTTGAAAGAATTACAAAAAAAGATTAAAAAATTGACCTCTACATCAGAAAATTCAGAGCAGGAACATGTGGAGGTAGTAGTGAAGGAACATGAGAAGGAAGAGCTGAAGGCACTGAGGGGTAAATTGGTAGATTTTAGTAAAAAACTAGAGGAAGAAAGATTCACTTCACAAAAGTTATTTAAAATCATGGAGAGTAATTTTGCCTCCAACTGGGAAATGCAAAAGCAATTGGACTCTCAGGCGGATAAAGCCAATCATTGGGAACACAAAGCAGTGGAAGAGAAAAATAATTGTGAAACAATGGTAGAAGAACTAAAGAAGGCCAATAATACAATTCAAACTTTAACAAATACTAGTAATAATTTAGTGAAGATTACTAAAGAACACATTTGGGGCCAAATATTGGGGATGTCTGATAGCTTGTTTGAGTGGTTAGAAATGCTTCAAAGTATGAGAGTATGTTAGGTGAAGCTCCATAAGAACATTGAACATAACATGGATGTTGTCAAGAAAGAAAAGAAAGAAAAATATATTATGCAACAACTCTACTGTAAGAGTGATAGTTATCTATCAAACAAGGGAATTAGCACCCGCCTTGATGCCTCAATAAAGGTATCAAGTATCATTCAAAAATATGAAATATATGACAAAGCTAAGAAGAAAATATTAAAGATGGAACAAAGGAAAGTGAATTTGGAAAGTCTTAGTTTGCCTAAGGGATTTGATGAAAATAAGTTCATTGGAAGAGAAATTTACAAAATAAGGTTGCAGGACAAAATAAATACTGATTTACGCTTTCTTCCTACAGACATATCTCCTGATACATTCAAGGATTTCATCAAACCAATGAGAACTTTGAGTGGATTTTTAGAAGCAACAGTGTTGTCAAGTCACACTTCCAAATATGAATTGCTAACGAAGTTCTAGGAGTGTGACTATACTATGAACCAAATTGTTCTTCCATCAGAGGATGTTTGGACTGGCCTACAAAGATTGCTCTAAATTTTGAACTACTGTAAATTGTAATGTATTGCAAATGAATACAAAACAATTTGTGCTTTATCTAATTTTCATGTTTTCCAATTTAATGTATGTTTAGTTACTCTATTTTATTTAGTTATTCTTAGTTGATTTACTCTGTTATATGCTATTGGAAATTTGGAATACAAAATTTCATTTAGGAATTTCAAATTCAAATATGAATGATCATTGATGATACGATACAAACTACAGTAATGATACTCTTTGTTCTCAAATTTTAATGATGAAACATAATAAATTCTTTCTTTTCTAAAATGAACATTGAATGATAGGATATAGTAGTTAATAAGTTCAAAAAATACCTATTGATTGCTACTGCTAATTTAGCAGAAATTTTCTAAATTTGCCAATTTATGTCTGCGTCGTCATCATCATCTAATTATGGTATTCCAGTTCCTTCATTGTTCTCTTCATTTTCATTTGTGTCTTCTTCACTCTGACCTCCACTTCTATGAATCCCACTCCCATCGCCACTTGTATTTGTCCCACTCAGAGTCCGAGATTGGTTAATGGTGTTGCCCAACCCTCTTCTTTTGCATCTTTTCTTCCAGATTTCCTTTGCTTTTTGATAAGGAAAAGTATTGAAATCACATCTAGATGTTTAGACCCTCAAGCATGTTTCCAAATTCTTGTCTAGTTTTTTTCTTAGCTTTAATTTTTAGGAATCCCAAAGCACTAAAAACTCTCTCATCCTCCACCGAACCCAATATCATGGTTTGACATAGATCAGCAAGCTTGAAGAACTCTAAAATTTCATCACACAACATTGTGCTCTGTTTTAGTTCTTTCCAAAGCCTTATTGTCGAGCCCTCTGCATGTGGGTTATGCATTAATTTATATTGATGCTTCATATTCCTTGCAAAAGTGCCTGATTGCTGTCTAAGAAGACCTTCATCTAAAATTTCATTGATAGTCACTCCATTGAATTCTACGTCAGATTTGCAAACTTTCTTTATCAAAGTCAACAACCTATTACGATAATCTTCCTTAGAGTTTAAGTGCCAATATTGAGGAAACATAATTGCTATGGCCTCAAGCAATTGTATATATGGGAATCAGGATCTTATTTCAAAGGAAACTTTATAGGCTATGTTTGTTGCATTAGCTGCTATAGACTTAACGATCTTGGTAAACTCTTCCCTTGTAACTCTTGTAGCTCGCTTCTTTGGGGCACTATAGTACATTGGTATTTGAAATCCCCTTACACAAACACATAAATCTCCATTTTCAATGATCTTTAAATAATTATCAGGATTGTCCAAATCTGTTAGTTTCCTCTAGTGATTAAATTTTTCATCGAATAAATTTAGGTCATTTCGATAAATATTATCGAGGACCTGGCATGACATTTTACGCAAAGTAGCATATTTTGCAATATACATGGCTCTTTGATGGGATTTTTTTATAATTAACGTCATTTCTTCTAGCATGGGAAGAAGAGATGCTAAAGTCAAAAGTGTCTCTATATTGCTTAACCTCCAAAGCAAGTCACCACATCTCTGATTTTCTGCATTGTCACGATTTTCATACATAAGTCCAATCAAAGAGTGATATTCGTAAACAACTCGATACGTTGGCCCATCCAAAGAGATCCATCTATGTCAACATCTTTTAGATTCTTGTTTCCATTGGTAATTCCATCAGCAAAGTGCTGAAATTCCCTAAAATGTTTGGGACTTTGACAAAAATATGAGTACAACTCTCTTACTAAATCTTCAACCTTGTTTACTAAAGGAAACTTCTTCACAACTCTAAAAGCAAGATTCATCCTGTGGGCCACATAGTGAATGCCAACAACATATGGTGAACAAGAAGCCTGCATCTTTGTGCAAAGACCATTCCTTTGACCTTGCATTAATAAAGCTCCATCTGCTCCAACACAGATCAACTTCTTCACTATTGTCAATTTATCCATAACTTTATATTCAATTAAATGGTTCTTTACTAATTGAAATTAAGTTTTTGATGTTGCATTGTCCCTCAATTTTGCAACAGTTAGTAGATGTGGTTGGCGGACATTATTCTGTACAGTATAAACATGCATACATACCTAGGACATATTATCTATTGTCGTAACTTCATCTAAGGACAATGCAATAAAGGTTGACTCTTTTATTTTTCTCTGTACATCCTCTATTTCAACCTGGGCAATACAACTTGCCCATTCCCATCCACTGTTTATTGACCAATGAGTGATAGGATAGTTAGGAAATTTTAGAAAGTATAATAAACCACTCATTTCTGGGTAGTCTCTCATTAGACACCCTCTGCTCAAAATATGGAAAACATTACTTAATTGAATACCTTTTCTGCATTCTTCTACTTCACTTGCTTTTGAAAAAATAGCATTAATAGAACCTTGAACTTCACCAGGCTTTGTCTTAAATTTTTGAAACAAATAATATTCCTCAGCGTGCCTTTGATGTTGATATTGCTCCTTTTTTTTATATCTTACCACTTTTATTTTCTTTCCATCTACAATTGAGGTTTCAAAAACCTTACCAACATGTTTCTCTATGGTGTCCAGTTTAAGTTGCAACCGCTTTTCTTTTTTATACTTCCAACTACAAATCACACATCTGCATTCTACTGGTGGCTCACCTACAATTGGATTGTCCACGGGTTCCATGAATGGATACTTTGTCACCCAATCAAATTTAAATCACTTGGACATCTCCCATTGACGATCACTTTTTTCTTTTGATTTTCCTCTCCCTTTAGTGTTACTGTTAATTGAACCATCATCATCATCAAAATCCATTGATTCATCCTAGTACTGGTTATTTACTTGAAATTCATCTTCAAGGTCATCTTCATCAGAGATATCAGGTTCCGCAACTTCATCACCAGATTTATTAGGTTCCCCAGTTTGTTGAATAGACTCATGTGTAAGTTGATAACCTTGAACTTGTACAGGTTCCTCTAATGACGTACCTTCCTCACTTTGACCAACACCATTGTGTCTTCCCCCACCAAAGTATAAAGATATTTTTTTGCATTGTGTTGGCCTCTCTTGGACATCTCCAGATTCTCCACCTTCAATAGTCCTCTTCCTATTTAACTTTTACTATGACATCTCCAACAAATTAAGGCTGCAATAAAATTTTACTTGAATAAGATACTAAGGACTCATAGTCTTTCCGGTTCACTACTGGTCGCATGACGCAATTGTTATCTCAGAATCAACTGATTTTTTGTACTCCTAAATCTCTTGAAACTATCCTTATATACAAATGCTTATTTTGAATTTTGGCGAAGGGGCTGACAAGTGCATATGATAACAACTAATATTTGGCAAATCCCGCATAATTTCAAGTAATTGACTAAGCGAATAGGGTGGGAATTTGGGACACGGTTAATTATGATGCATGGAAAATCAGGTCCTAGGGCAAATAAAATTTTAACTTGGGTTAATGGGCTTTTGGGGAATGGTGATCCTTAATAAATACCCCTTCCTTAATTCGTGGCAAATAATAGTAAATATATAATAGATAAATGGGCGAACAACCCCACTACCGTAGTGAAATTACATGCAAATAGTGACGAACAACCTGACCACTATACGTGTCTTTTATAAAATCTAGGCGAAGATTCACCACTAAAAAAATCCCTACCTAAGGGGTCATAATGGGTCATAATGGGTCCTCAGGGTTCCTAAAACCACTTAGAATCCATTAGAACCCCTTAGGAAATATTAGGACACATTAGGACACATTAGAGCCCATTAGTGTGTCCTACAATGATTAATGCATTCTAAAGGGTCATAAGAGGTCCTAATATGACCTAAGAGGTTCTAATGGGTCCTAATGTGTCCTAACAGGTTGTAATGGGTCCTAAAGGGTCGTAGGACCACTTACAACCCATTATGACCCCTTATGATACATTAGAACCACTTATAACTCTAAAGAGTGTTCTATATTGTTTAATGCTCTCTCTCTCTCTATTGGGTCCTATGACTATTAATGTGTTCTAAGGGGTCCTAATGAGTCCTAATGGATCTTAATGGGTTGTAAGGGGCTGTAATGGGTCCTAAGGGTTCCTAGGACCACATAGAACCCATTAAAACCCCTTATGAAACATTAGTACACATTAGAACATATTAGAGCCCATTAGTGTGTCCTATGATGATTAATGTGTTCTAAGGGGTCTTAAGAGGTCGTAATGTGTCGTGGGGGGTTATAATGCATCCTAAGGGGACCTAGGACCACTTAGGACCCATTATGACCCCTTATAATACATTAGAACCCTAAAGAGTGTCCTTAATCAAGTCAAGGGCTTAAGGTTATAATCAATAATCGATGGAGAATCATGTTGAATGTAATGTGTTGATTCCTAAAATTTGGCTAAGTCTGACATTTCCAAAAACCCTCAAATTATAGAATCTTTTTCTTAACTCCTATGAAGATGAAACCACACTCAAACATCCTAACAGTATATACATAAAATGTAACTTAAGTATAAGAAATTTCTTATGCCTAAATGTTACATTTTATGTATTGACCTAGTGTTGGCATTGGTCTAGAAGGGCTTGTTGGGCTTTCTCCTTCCATCCTTTAAGACTTTTCTTAAGGTTTACATAGCGCATATGCGCTATGTAAACCATAAATTTACATAGAGTGCACGCACTATAGCGCAAGTGCACTTTGAACTGCATTCGAGCTTGCCAAGCCTAAGGCTTAAATTTTCCTTGGAGATCCAACCCAAAGGCTTGGAGGATTCAAAGAGGTTCGAGACAGGTTTTCCAGCAAACCTACAAAAAATTAACATTTTTTTCTTGCGTGATCCATGTCAGGTTTGCACATAGTTCAATAACAATAAAATCATATGGCTTTATATTGTATATCCCTCTGTTAGCTATCTAACCATATAATTTATTTTGAATTCTCATTATGTTAAGATTTTCATCTCTAATTTCTTTTGTAAGTATGTCTGATTTTTGTCAAAAACCAACGTGTATTCATTTGGGCTTAGATTTTGGCTCATTCATCAAATTTTGAAACAAATTACATTTGTAGAAGCTAGACTCCATTCTACACACTTTTAAAAAAAAACTAGTTTTTATTTTCGATTAGTTTTCAATGATTTCTAGGGGAAGCACACAAACATTTCACATTTTTAGGATGTGTCCACTTCAAAAAATCACAAAAAGAACATACTTCCATGAAAATAATAGTATAAAAATCTGGGATAAACTAGGTGGTGTTAGTTAATCTCTCACCAAAGTGATTAAATTTTTTTAAAAATAAAGTTAAAATTTTAGGGGGAGCACACCATACGCTATGTTACATTTTTTAACAAAAAACAAGACCACTTTTTGTGCTCCCCCTTTTTAAGGACCTTAATCTCCACCATTTCTAAAAGAAATTAGTTGTTTAGAAACTAGATTTTGAGTAGAACCACTCTTTTTTTGTCACATTTCAAAATTTTGAGTGTAACTATCCTCAATTTCTTATTGAAGTTCAGAGTTTGTTGATTTCAGAAAAAAAAAGAAAGTGGCATCTTATATCCCCTTTTTGGTCCCCCGTCTTTGCGCACTTACCCATCCAAAACCTAAAATATTTCTCGAAGAGGAACTTGCTACCATTTATTTTTTGGCATCCTATATAAAATAATCTTAGATATCCAAAATCAAGTCTTATTTTGTAGCTAACAGTTGTCCACCTTATTTTATCATTTGTTTCCTTGACCCTCTCTTGATTTCAATATTTAGTTTCATCTTGTTTCTTCTTGTGAGGTTTTCACCCCAAATCTAAATTGGTTTGACATTTTTTATGGTACAGTAAACACAATGATTATCACTTAGCAACTTAGAACAAATCTTTAGTATTTTACTCAAAAAAACAAGAACAATAATTTTGCAAAGGAAGCTCCATAATGCACTATTATTCCCAATTTCCAAAAAGAACCATAATAGACAAACAAAAGACACCCTTTATTTATCTTTTTATTAACCTTCAAAACTCCTTCCCCTTTAGATGGCTTTCCTTAAACCATGCTCACTAAGAAACGTATTAAGTTGAGAGAATGTCAGATAACTCTAAATGTTTAGTACTTTTAGCCTAAGAGTCAATGCTTAGTGTGTGTTATTTAAACTGGCCACCTCTAGGCCCCTCATTTACCCCCTATGAAGTTAAATAATGTATTTGATTTTGAAATCTCTCTTCCACGTATGAAAAGTGTATTTCTTTAATACTAAATAATTCATATGCCATAATACATATAATTTAATTTAATGTAGACTATGCAATATTTGAAAAAAAATAATATAATTTTTAGTCATAATATTTCCACCACAAAACAAGAAATTTTCTAGGAGAATAAAATATAAAAGAAGGGAATACAACTGAACAAATAATTAATGTATCATGCATCAATAAGAGACTAATATGTATCAACCACAAATATAAATACTTCCCACAAATAAATAAAATGTCAATCCAAGAAAACTATTACAATATGAATACCATCATTGTTTCTCCCAAGATATTTTACAAACCATGTACTATAAATCGACAAACAAATAATATAAAAATAATTAATAAACAAAGCACTCTAGTGGAAGGTTGTGGTGCCTTCAATAGAAAATATAAATTGTCGTGACTGCATCCAAATTCAGAATATGAGAATTTAATAGGTAATACATTATCAATATTTAAGTTGTATATAACTGCGTTAATCTCACTTCAAATATTTCTCAAACCATTCCAACATCTTTTTGTGTGCCACTTCAGCATTTTTCACAGCAATTTCATCATTCTCATCATATCTTGTAGTCCATCCGTGAACAACTCCAGGATAGATGTTTACAAAGCTATCTACCTGCAATTGAAAAAGGGATGCAAAGGTTACACAATCTCTTTAACAACCAAACAAATTTCTCTTCAACATTGCCAATAAACTTTCCTATCAGTGTCATTAGCTGAGAGCACATACAAAACCTATAAGATCAACATTCCCCTTTTGTTTCAAAAAGTTTCAAGACATATTTTTAGGCCAAGTTGGTTATTTCCAATTACATTTCTAACAAAAAGGAATAAGCTTTCCATGCCCTTACAATCATCACTGATTATTTTAAGATAAATTTTCACTCTTCAAGTTCAAGGAACCATTTGAATCATCGGGTTTCTCTTATTCATAGAAATACATCTAACATTACGTCATAAACTGAAAAAATACAATATTATTATAGGAATGTTTTTCCCTAGATAGATCAAAATAAAAATAAAAAATCTAACATCTAAGCCTACAACACATGAAGCATTGACTGAACATCCTTCTAAATACACTTTCTATTTATATATTAACAAACTAACACAACTCCAACATGAAATATCTCAACTACCCTAAGCTGAGAATGAACACTAAATGATCCTCATATGAAGTATCCTAACACAAAAATCAAATAGGAATCATTCAAATTGTGTGCCATTAGAAATTGTAGCTTTCCAGTTATACCAAAGAGATGAGATCGCCAACAAAAGGGAGATTGAATAAATGATTAAATTCACCTTGAAGCCAAGACCAAAAGGTTTTGGTAGGAGGATATCTCCAAGTACAAGAAACATGATCAACAATTTCCTATCTACCATAAAACATGTATTTAGAATATGTATCACCAATATTATGAAGAATTATCTTTCCTACAAATCCTTGGTGCAACAATAATCATCCCAAAACATCTTTATTGAATGTCAATCAAATTTCTAGATTGATGTGATTGCCCTATATCTTGTATAGATGTAGATTAAGTTCACAAGTGCATCTTGCAAAATCATGGAGATCCTTGAATACATAGTTTACAAAAGTCTTTCCATTAAAATCTATAATCAATATCTCCAATAAAAACCTGACTATTAGTGTTGTATTTTTTTTGTATCGATAAGGGGCCAAAGATGAATAGCTTTTGGATGGATCTATGAACCAATGAGAGATTGAAGCCTAATTAATTTTTATTGGAGCAATGAACTAGTGAGACCACATTTTTGAGGGGCCATATCCTCATATTTGTTCGACATTACACTCTTATGTCTTCTTGTGTCATCTAACACTTCTTCTCCATTATGCCTCCTTATCTAACTATTCTCCTTATAAATTTGAAGCCTTATCACTCTATATTCCCCTTATATCTCCCCTCCTTATCACTCCATGATAGCTCCTTATCTCTCCAATCATCTTCCCTTCTCTCTCCTTATTTCTCCAAGAAACTCCCCTTATCTATACACCCTTATCACTCCATCCCAACTCCTTATCTCTTCAAGTAGCTCCCCTTATCTCTCCTCCATTATGTCTCCCCCTGCCCTTATCTATCCAATCACCCTAATGCTCCATCTCTTCTTTATTATGCCTCCTTATCTTACTCCCCTCCTTAACACTTTGAAGACTTATCACTCTAGATTCCCCTTATATTTTCCCTCCTTATCACTCCATGACAACTCCTTATCTCTCCAATCATATTCCCTTCTCTCTCTCATTATTTCTCTATGAAAATAACCTTATCTCTCCACTCTTATCACTCCATCACGACTCTTTTTCTCCCCAAGTACCTCCCCTATCTCTCCTCTCTTATGTCTTCTTCCTTATCTCTCCAATTGCCTTATCACTCCATATCATTTTTTATATCTCCTTATCACTCCAACGTTGTATTGCTCCAAACCTCATTATATCTCTCAATATATCCTTATGCCTCCCTTTCTTATCACTCTAAAAAATTCTTATGTATCCCCTCCTCCATTCACCATCTACCTTCTCACTCCATCACAACCCCTTATCTCTTTGTTATTATATCTCCATCAACAATCCCTTTATGTCTCACATGGTTGATACCTTATTTCTCCTTGTTGTCACACCCTACAACCTTATTTATCCATCACGTGAAACTTCCTCATCACCTTATCACTATGTATACTCCCAGCACCTCCTCCACCCAACACATACTCCTTTCTATCCTCTTTTTGAAACCCTTTACGAATAGATTTTAATGGGAGTTGAAACCCAAAAAAGCAATGCTACCAAGAAATAAACACAAATAACTAGCAACCCAACTACAACAATAGACACAAGAATTATCTTCAAAAAACCATTTGCTTAAAAACAAGGCTGAAACCCTCTAAGAATTAATTTATATTAGGTTTTGGAAGGGCTCCTAAATAGCCCATTTAGCTATGTTTCTCATAAAATAATTTTTTTTGAGTCCAATAGTCATCAAGAAAGACAAATAAATAAAGAATTAAAAGCTTGCATTTCATCAGATATCAGGAAACATCGTCAACATTCTTCATCAACATCCATCTCCACTTCAATATAAGATAGATCCATCTCAATGCGAAAAGTTGGAGAAAACTAGAGATGCAAAATCTGAAACCCTTTCAAACCAAAAAAATCATTCCCCACCTCAATAGGATAACGGGGGTTGAAACGAGATAACAAATGTGATAAATACCCATATAGCGTCCACTTAAAGGAAAAGAAGCCATATTAAAATTACTGCCAACTAGTTAACCTAGGTTTCACATAATAAGAAACTAATGCAGAGGCCAGTGGTCTTCAATTTATATTCTCCTCTACTAGACTCCACATCTTTAGTCTGCACTCTTTCAACTCTTACTCTAATGCATCAATGCATCTTTGCCAACATGGTATTGTGACTGTCCTAATTCACCCTTGACTGTCCTAATTCACCCTTCAATCTGCCTTCAAATGTAACTGACTCAAGACCCTTGATTGGATATATACCTCTAGGATTGTACTTCTCCCAATTCCAATCCCCGTGTGGGGTACCTGATACTTTGTCTTGGATCCTCTCAGCAACTCAACTCCACACAACTTTTGCAAACTCACTATGCATTGTCTCCTTTTTACAATCAACTCTCCTTACTAAATAGTCATGATAACCAACCATTACAATGTGTCCTGTCCACTATAGAAACAAAAATATTTCAATAATTTACCTCCTTATACTCCTAGGGCTCTGTCTACCCTTGTCCAATCTAAACTCTTTAGGTCTTACACCTTTAAATGAAAAAAACCAAACTCATATAACTTATTGTCCTAAACATGACAGTACCGAAATTTGTCACCAATAACTTTTTCCCCGGAACACTTGAGGCCAATAGCTCTGGTGAGGCCCTTAAAATTTTTTTTATCTACAACATATTAAAACTTTAGAAGGATCCAACGGTGAAAACAAAACCTTACCCCTCTGCACCGAGACTGTGTTTTTTATGACAGTCATACCTTCACCTTTTTACAAACTACTTGTCCTCTTCCATTCAAGAAACATTCTATTTGATGCATGGTCTCCTCCCACTCCTAGGAAAGTTAATATACACCCCTAAATCATCACTTCCCAGATGGGAGGGCTTGATCCACGTGGATCCTAAAGGAAATCACATCTCCACTCTCTCGAGTTACCCTCAATTACGGTTTTGGCAGTTTTCCCCAAAATACCAATATCTTTTGCAAAACTCAATAAAAACATGTGCCACCAACTCCAAAATGAAATTAACACATGAAGCTACCATCCCCAATAAATAACATCTTAAGACAAAAGTGTTTGGATGGAAGATAATGCATATAAGGTGACTGTAATAGAATAAAATTAGAGATATACAGTGAAGCCGTTATTTTATTGATTCAAACATTACAAAACCTGCATCACCCGACCATGCCTCAATTCCTTGCGCTCTTACCATGTAAATATGCCTCTTTCCATGGTTATAATACCGGCCAAATGTTTCAAACTTCCTTGGAACCGACTGCAATCAGTTAAAACTGACTATTACATTTTGTTTAATGTTGTCAAGTTGACAACATACTTGTCAACTCAACAACTTCTTATCCCTTTGCATTTATATATCACTCCATTGTATTTGGATAAAATTAATTAGACCTTAACTACCCTTTAAAACATTACAATCATCAATTAGGACTTATCAATCCTTACAAATATCCTATTAGGCCTTAGGTGCCAATCATGGCTTATAAAGCATGCCTATGATCCTATTACATAAAATGATTAAAACTCTTAGCAAAACATCATCAATTAACCAAATTGGTCTTATTACATTGCAATTGAATCTTCATGGAGATTATTTGTCTTCAAATCCTTTATGATCCATGAGTGACCCTAGTGTTCCTCCTTGGCCTTGGTGCTCTACTGGGGTGATTGTAACAAGTTTGTTGTCAATAAAAAAATGTTTTTTCAATCTTCCTCATTCTTCCATAACAGAATAGTCTGATTACAAACTTGTATTTCATGTCTTATTCTTATTTTAAGATCTTGAAACCTATTTTATTGTATGGAAGTGTGATTCTACTTCATTTTGGCTTTTGAATCACCTGATTCCATTAAGTATTGGAAAAGTTATTCAATTTTTGGTGTGGGCTATCCAAACCCTCAATAGGGTAACCCGAGGAGATAAAAATATGATTTCTCTTATGTTCTACATAGAAGAATCCTCTCATCTTGGACATGGATGAAGGAGATGATGTATATTAACTGTCTATGAAGTTGCAGGAGCCCATGCAAGGTTTTGGCACATACTTGAAGCAGTGCAAGGTAGCTGGTTATGGGGAAATGAAGGAATGACTGTCATAGAGAACACAGTCTCAAGGCGGGGGCCATATCTCCCTAATGAACTTTTGGATCTTTTTACATTTTTTATATGTTTGAGGGACACTAATTGCGCACATTTGTACTAGAGGGATTTCAAAAATAATGTTTTTTTCAAAATTTATAGATGACCGTGTACAGTTCTATGTAAGGGACAGTGACAAGGCCGTATGTGAGGAATCTCCTTCATGAGTGTGTTGAGAGAGTTTTTGTGAAGGGGTTAGGTATTGTGTGGGGATGCATAATAGATTCTTTTGGTGAAGACCATGTTTTTTATATGGGGAATGAGTAGGGAGTTCCTCTTTTGTCAGTGGAGTGGTGGATCCATAGAGAATGATCCTAGTTGGTAGGTTATTGAAGGAAGTGAAGCATTAGTGGTTTGGGGACAGTCACAACATCAAACCAATAGTGAATGAATGGGTAAGTTGAGTGAGTGAAGACTTAAGATGTGGAGCCTAGTGGAAGAAAATATTGTTGAAGAGCACTAGCTTCTGCAGCATAAACTCATGCAGGTCTCCTCCTCTATAGGAGATTCATGAGTTACAACATAATAAAAACCCTCTAAATAAAAACCACTAAGAAAATGCCCAGGAAAGTTAAGATCCCTACTCAAAATACAATTGTACCTCCTAAGAAAGAAAAACCAAATGGGTATCAGATAGAATAATAACATTAGCTCCATAGACACCACAACCAAACCCCCAAAATGGGGAGATCCATCCAAAAATATCCAAAGGATTCCTTTACCATGACCTACAGAATCCAAAATGCACCAGGAGGAAAAGAGGGCTGAAAGAATAGAGATGCACCTTCCCCCACAAATCCACCATTCGACCTCAAAGAAAGTCTCTCCAAGAAACCAAAACCCAAAATCGACACACCAAAAGGCTCCATAAGCAAAAATAGGACTCCCTCTATCATAGCTCATGACCTAGGAAATCCACGCACATGAAGAGTAGACATGAGCCCTCAAAAAACTAGAAATATCCACCACACTACACCCAAAAGACACCATGGAAAGGAGAACCAAAAGAATTTGCACTCCCTAAGAAACATCCACTGCAATGGAAACCACCTCTGCCATAAAAATGAGGTCATGGTCCTCAAAAAATCAAATCCCACCAAAACCCATCATATATAGGCCTAGCACATAGGATGCGACACTTTGCCATAAAATCACAACAATATTAAAAGCCAACCCCTCTCCATGAGCATAACACAAGACAATAGAACAAAAAATAAACCTCTACAAAAAATATATTAAATAGGATTGAAGCATGAACATAGCCCCCACAACCAATGAAAAAGCTTTAGTAAAAAACTATTCACCAAAGACAAAGAAAGGCACATTAGGAATCCTCCACCAGAAACCAAGACATGGAGCAAGAGAAAAAGATCATGCATCAAGATTCCCGGAAGTCATTTCCTAGGGATTCACGTACACACCAAGATAGGAAACCATATATAAAAGATCTTACCACTCATAAATAGTGGTCACAAAAGAAAATACCTTCACCAAATAGAATTTGGGCCAGGAAGAAGAACCCCACTCTCCATCCTCCTCATCGCCTTTAGATTTTTCCTCCTCTGCACTCACATAGTTTGAACTCCTACTCCCGCTCCTCTTCCACATGACATAAAATTTACATGGATTATTCTATTAAGTTCATGGTGAAGAGATTTATGATTTTATCTAATCCCTTTAGCATTTTAAGTTTATTTCATGGTGTTTCCACTATAAATCCAACTAGACTAAAAAATTTTAGCATTGGACAAAAATAATTAAGCCTCGCCATTTCAATGGATTCCATGAGGATATTGACAATGGAACTTGAATCTTTTACTTTCCCCTCGCAATCCATTGCTTTTGAAAACATTTCTACTTTATGGGGCACTGCTATAAAATTTTGATCAATATTCTATTTTTGCAATCTTTTCATCCATCAAAAATGATGGACACCTATTCGAGCCATGTATCCTTGATCACTCTCAATGATGTCTCTATTGAAGCTTTATCCTTCACCAACAAGGTGGTTCACACCTTTTCATACCCAGTACTAGCATAATCAAAATAAGTATTGCAAAGGGTATTCATCATATTATTCCAATAAGGTGATCTAACAATGTTGAAAGGAAGCCAATGTTGCCATAAATGAAGTTCAAGTAATGCTCTGATCTACAACCTCTTTAATTTTTTTTGGAGGTCTTTTCCAATGGACTTATTTTTCTTAAAATCAAAACATTCTCTTCTTTATAAATGGTGGCATTCACATTAAAGGATGTGGTTCACCTAGTTATGTGAAGCCATTAGGAGGTTTTTGTGAGATTTTCTTGAAAAGTGGATGCATAAGAGTCTTTGATCTATTACTTCTCATGTCAATGTCCTCTTTTATTTAACATAAAACAACATTAGATCCGTTTGCAACCCTTTTTTTTATTTGGCCTTGGACAAACATTATTCCTTGTAAAGGGATGGTGCATAAATAATTTTTACTCAAAAATATGTGCTCTTATACTCCTTTTAAAAATGGTTACACCACCAAAGAAACCCACTACACTAGGAATTTATTGAGTCATCATTATATGTCACCAAAAGGGTCATGATTCATAAAATTTAAAAGAAATCTCTTCAATTCAGGAAACCAAACTAGCACTTCCAACCATTTTGTATGAACCTAAAATGAAAAACATTAAAAATTAACAACACTTAAATTGATATTTTAAAATTTTGCATAATAATCTCTTATGCATAAAAAACTATCCAAAACTTACTAATTGTTTTTAAACAAAACTTGAATTTTATTTTTTTAAATATAGAAAACTCGAAAAACATGAAAATTTTACTCACCTTTGATATTTAAAGGTTCCTTGTGTGATTAATCCTAATATTTTGGTATATGTCTTACTCCTTCATTGATGAACTATAACTGATTGAATGTTTGAAGATGTTAAGTTGATGATCACCAAGACACAGAAAGTTAATGCAAGACATTAAATCAGTTAATGTATTGTATTTTCAGTGATGTCAACTTGATATAATATGTATGGTCATGTAAATACTACTAAAGACTTCAAAGAACCAATGAATCAAAGGCTATGCTATCAGTAATGCATAAAAGTTAAGTATTCACAAAGTGACTATATACACCGACGGACAAAGTAAACCAACGAGAGAAAAGTCACAGTGTTACTCGACAAGAAAAAGAACAGCATTCCCGATGCACAAAGTCATAGTGTTACCCGACAAGCAAAGCACAGTGTAACCCGACGGATAGAATTATAGTGTTTCTCGATGGATAGACAACACCGATGGACAGAGATCTCGAAGACAACTGAAGTCTCACTGACGGAATAGCCATTTTTCACCGACAACTAACTGAAGTATTAACCGACAGAACAAAGAGTTCAGAAATGACAAAGGCTTAGCTATCAAGAGATAAATATAGACTTAACTAGTAATTAGCATTGTTTTAATCGATAAGATAAAGCTAGAGATGAGTAAAGGATTTAAATTTGTTTTGTCCAGTTGGAAAGAAGATCTCTACAAGATAAAATAGGAGTTTTGTTTTAAATCTAATTGGCGAGAACTGGATCATGCCAATATCAAGAAAGCCAAGAAATGGTGAAATCATGTCTATATAAGAGACAAGCTAATTCAATGTTAATTAGGGGAGTGACAAGAGAATAGATGCTGAAGAGATTTTGAATGAGAAGAAAGTCTTTATTCAGACCTGATCAATCAAGCTGAGGAAAGAGATAAATTCTATAGACACCGACAAATAGTAATACAACATCACAGAGCAGAACAGTGTGGAGCAAAGGTATTGAATTGATAACATTGATCAGAAAGGTAATGTACTTACAATAGATCTGAAAATTTGCAATTCTAGTTGTATATGTGAATAGATCAATTTATTGTTTCAATTTAACCATTGAAGCATCAAGTCTCTTAACCAAGAAGGACTTAAAAGTCTTTTCTAATTGACATACATCCCAAGGAGTATCAAAAAGTTTGATCATACAAAGTAGCATTGGATATGCCTGATACCTTTTGACAGGCCAAGTGAGTGTTTGATCAAGGATGGTAGCATTAGATGCCAGATACTAAGTGATAAACTATTCATTTAAATCCTCTAACAAGATCACACCTAATAGTGTGTTTGTAACCTTTAATAGGGTTGGATCTTCACCGAGCTCACTTCAAAAGAGTAAAAATTTGAGTTACCAGTCCTAGTGGTTTTTCCCTTAATAGGTTTTCCATGTTAAAAATCCATGTGTCAATGTGTTTATGATTCATTACTTTATTGTTTTTTATTTCACATAAGTAAATCTGGATTGATCAGCATACACTAGTTATTTACTGTATTTTGGTAAATAGAAAGACGGCTAATCGGTAAAAGAAAGAATAAGGTTTGAAAGAGTAATCCAAGAAATAGTTATTTGTTATTAATTTTTCAAGGCAACCATCTTGTAGGAATGAAGATAACTAGAGGCTTATAAATGTGGTAATAAGTTTTTTTTGGGTTGATTTAAGGATTAATTTTTGAGGCCACTGATTCACCCNCCCCCCCCCCCCCCCCCTCTTAGTTATTCTAACAATTGGTATCAAATCTTGTGTGCTTAGAAGGAAGGTTTCCAGACCTAAGCTAAACATCACAAGATGAACAGACGAGATATGTCAAAGTTGAACAAAGACAACTTTGCTTCGTGGAAAAGCAGGATAAGACTCCACTTATCAAGTATTGGAAATGATGTTACTCAATACTTAGATACTGAATATGTGCTTCCCATAGGAGAACTCACAGTTGAACAAATGAGAGAGAAGCATGAGCACAACTGCATGATAATAGAGCTTGCTTCCTCACTCTCCGATGTTGAATTTGAAGATGTCAAAACATGCACAACTGCAAAGTAGATGTGGGATAAATTGAAGCTTGTACATGGTGGTGATATAAATATTTTGAGAACCAAGGCAGAAAGCCTTAGAGGAAAGTTTGATGATCTCAAAATGAAAGAAGGTGAAAGCATCACACAGTACATCACAAGAATCAAAGAGGTAGTCAATGCTATTTGAGGAGTTGGACGTGTACTAGATGAAGAGATAGTGGTAAGTAAAATTCTAATAACCTTACTGCCTACTTATGCTATTAGATTATCTTCCATACAAGAAATGAGAGCAGTAGCAAATAACAATGTTACTCTAGATAGTTTGATTGGAAGACTAATTTCATTTGAGATGAATAACTTTGATAATAGTGTCTTACCAAACATAGAGCCTGCATTCAAATCTTCTTTGAGAATAAGTAAATCAATTCATAAACACACTATGAGAAAAGATAGTGAAAGTGAAAGTGAAGAAGAAGATCTTGATGAGATTGAAGCACTTATGGCTAGAAGAATGCAGAGAGGAAAAGGTAAATACAAAGGTAAATTACCACTTGTATGTTTTAATTGTAAAGAGATTGGACACTTTGTTGCAAGATGTCCTAACAGAAGAAACGATGATAGAAGTAATGACAGATTATTTGAAAAGAAGTTTGTTAGAGGTGATAACCGAGATTACAGAAGCAACTAACAATAAAAAATAAGAGATACCTGAGACTACAAGGACAAAGGAAAGAAGTCTAGTTACCTAGCTACATGCAAAGATGAAGATACTGACACCAAATCTGATGAAGACATCGAGATGGTGTTTGTGACAGTAAAAGATGATTCAGATGAAGATGAAAGGTATGTAGAAACTGCACTCATATCTAAAGTTAGCAAGAATGATATCTAGATCATAGATAGTGGTTGCACTCACCATATGACTGGTGACATAGAAAATTTTAATACTTTTGAGTATTATAATAGTGGTACAGTAAGAATGGGTAATGACACACCTTTTCCAGTTGAAGTTAAATGAACTATAATGTTGAATAACTTGATAAAATGTGAAAATGCTTATTGGGTGAAAGGATTGAATTATAATCTATTGAGTGTTTCTCAGCTGAATAATTCAGGTCACCGAGTAGCATATGATAATAAGAAGGCAAAGATCTTCAATGAATCAGGAAGATTGATCAGAACTGGTGAACAGAGCAAAGGTAACTTATTCTATCTGAATGATGCTGACACCACTTGCTTAATGGCTAGAAATGAAGACATATGGTTGTGGCATAAAAGATTGTGTCATGTAAATTTTGACAACATGATAAAGATAAGAAAAAAGAGAAATGTAAGAGGCTTACCGAGCATGTCAAAGCCAGACAATATCATGTACAAAAATTGTCAAAAAGGTAAGATGACAAAGTCTAGTTTCAAAAGAAAAACCCATACATTTGATGTTATTCTAGAATTAGTCCATACTGATCTATGTGGACCCACGAGAACAAATATTTACTATGGTAATTGATATTTCATTCTCTTTGTTGATGATTACTCTAGAATGATGATAGTTATTTTTCTAAAAGATAAATCAGAAGCATTCAAGATGTTTAAATGGTACAAAGAAATGGTAGAAAAACAAAGTGGTAAGGAATTGAAATGCTTAAGATGAAATAGAGGAGGGGAATTTATTTCAGATGAATTCACTAACTTTTTCAATGAGAATGGAATCAAAAGATAGGTCTCTGCGCAAAGAACACCACAACAAAATGGAATTGCTGAAAGAAGGAATAGGTCCATTGTTGATTGTGAAAGGACACTAATGATAGAGAAAGGTATCACCCAAATATTTTGGAGGAAAGCTGTCAGAACTGCTATTTACACATTGAACAGAGTAAAATTGAAGAAAGACACCAAGAAGACAACATATGAGCTATGTATGGTTACACACCCAATGTAAGTTACTTCAAGATCTTTGGCTGTCAATGTTATATCTTAAAAGATGATAGAAATGGAAAGCTTGACTCCAAAAGTGATGAAGGTATCTTTCTAGGGTATTCCACCAAGAGAAAGGCTTATAAATGTCTCAATAAAGCCTCTAACAGAATTGTTGAAAGTGCAAATGTAAAGATAGATGAATTTACAGAGAAGAATGAAAAGGAAAGCACAAAATAACCAGAGGACTACAATAGGTTTTTTTACAATGAAGAACTTGACACTCTACCCGAACAACAATGTATAGCTCCCAAGAAATATAATATTGCAACTAAGCATCAAGCTGCAAATACTAAAAATAGGATATTTCTTAATATGATGTACCAAGCGATGGAGATCAGAATGAAGGACAAAATGATGATCAAGATGATAGACAAAGAATTGAACCTATACTTGCCAAGTATGTCAGAAGGAACCATCCACAAAACCAGATCATAGGAGACAAGAAGTCGGGTATGAGAACCAGAAGTAAGTCTCTAAACACAAGACATCTAATTTGTGATTTTGAGTCAAAATCTGTCAATGCTGCACTTGATAATGAAGAATGGATTAGTGCTATGAATGAAGAAATTGAGCAGATTGAGAAAAACAAGACATAGACACTTTTACAAAGACCAGATGACAAGAATGTCATCGGTACCAAATCAATATTTAGAAATAAGCTGAATGAGAATGGAGAAGTCACCAGAAACAAAGCAAGACTAGTATGCAATGGGTATGCACAAGAAGAAGGGATTGACTATGGAGAAACCTTTGCACCCGTTGCTAGGCTAGAAGGAGTGAGAATATTACTTGTTTATGCTGCATTTAAAGGATTCAAGGTATACAAGATGGATGTCAAGTCTGCATTCCTAAATGGAATACTTGACGAAGAGGTATACATTAAGCAACCAAAAGGGTTTGTTGTTCCAGACAAGAGGAACATGGTATGTAGACTACACAAAGCTTTGTATGGATTGAAACAAGCACTGAGAGCCTGGTATGAAAGACTTCATTCCTATCTCATAAGTATCAGATTTGTAAGAACTAGTGAAAATAGTGATCTTTATTTGAAGGAAGATATTGATGCTAAAATTTTGATTGCAGAAATATTTGTTTATGACATCATATTTGGAGGCAATGATATGCTATGCGAATCATTTGAAAATGAAATGAGCAAAGAGTTTGAGATGTCTATGTTTGGAGAGATCAAGTTCTTTCTTGGTCTACAAAGCATGCAACAAGATGAAGGCATTTTCATTACACAATCCAAATACATCAAGGAAGTGCTGAAAATATTCAAGATGGAAGATTCCAAGCCAGTTGGAACACCGATGGCAAATGGATGTAAGCTAACAATGGAGGACAAGTCACCTGAGGTAAATCAGACTTTGTATAGATCAATGATTGGAAAACTCATGTATGTTGTACATACTAAACCAGATATTGCACATGCAGTAGGAATAGTTACAAGATTTTCTGCTAATCCTAGGGAATCACATATGACTAAGAATCCTAAGATATCTGAAAAATAACAAGGACTATGGCTTATGGTATAGAAGAGAAGGAAAATTTGAACTTAAAGTCTTTACCGACATTGATTGGGCTAGAAATACTGATGACCAAAACAGAAAAATTGGAGGAGCATTCTTTATGGGTGACAAACTTGTCACATGGATCAGCAAGAAGCAAGGATGCATCTCTCGGTCTATTGCAGAAGCAGAGTATGTTGCTATTGCTACAAACTACTCAAATATTGCATGGATCAAACAGTTACTGGAAGGTATGAAAATGAGAATTCTTGAACCAGTAATTATCTATTGTGACAATACCAGTGCAATTAACATTTCCAAGAATCCAATCATGCATGCTAAGGCAAAGCATATTGCTATCAAGTATCATTATTTGAGAGAACAAGTTCAAGAAAAGGAGGTAATACTTGAGTATGTGCAATCAAAGGAACAATTAGCTGATATCTTCTCCAAGCCACTGCCCAAGGATACATTTGAGTACTTAATAAAGAGACTAGGGGTCAGACCTTGTCTACTGGTCAGTAAGATGACTAGAAGGTTGCATCAGCCTACACTTTCTCAAAATATCATTCATGTTGATGCAAAAAAAGAGATAAACTTCAAAGATACATCTGTACAAAGCAAGGTATTTATCTACATGAAGCACCAGAGTTGTTATATTATTGATGGATTGAGAAATTCAAGGAATATATTGAATGGATAGAAAGGATTGTTTGGCATTACTGTCAAATATTTTTTTGGAATTGCTGTCAAAGTGAGAGATTATATCCACTATCACATTATCCAAAGGGAGAGATGTAACCAGAAAGGGAGAGTACATGCAAAGGGAGAGATTGCTGACAAGAGAGAAAAGAGACATCAAAATAAAAGAATAGTCAAAGGGAGAGAGAGAGTTTGACACAAGAAGAGAACACATCACATCAGAAGAAGGAAGATTCTACATCTATCCAGTGAAAGGATTGAAGACAAAAAGAGAGCTGCAAGAATCAAATCTAAGCTATGTGAGCTTATCGAGGACCAGATATTTGTATTAGCTATAGTACATAAGATTGGTAGTTTGATGAACTTCGGCTGTTATATTTTGTATTGTATTAGTAATAATATAGTGTGATAATATACAATGTGTTGCCATCAATGCCAAAGGGAGAGATTGATGAACTATAACTGATTGAATGTTTGAAGATGTTGAGTTGATGATCACCAAGACACAGAAAGTTAATGCAAGACATTAAATTAGTTAATGTATTGTATTTTCATTGATGTCAACTTGATATAATTTGTATGGTCATGTACAGACTGTAAAAAACTTCAAAGAACCAATGAATCAAAGGTTATTCTATTAATAATGCATAAAATTTAAGTATTCACAAAGTGACTGTATACACCGACAGAGTACACACCGACAGACATAGTAAACCAACAAGAGCAAATTCACAATGTTACTCGACGAGCAAAAGCACAACATTCCCGATGAGAAAAGTCACAGTGTTACCTGACGATAAAAGCACAATGTAACCCAACAGACAAAATTACAGTGTTGCCCAACAGATAGACAACACCAATGGACAGAGATCTCAAAGACAACTGAAGTCTCACCGACAGAACATTCAGTTGTCACCGACGACTAACTGAAGTATTGACCAACAAAACAAAGAGTTTAGAAATGACAAAAGGCTTAGCTGTCAAGAGCTAAATATAGACTTAACTGGTAATTAGCATTGTTTTAATCGACAAGATAAAGTTAGAGATAAGTAAAGGATTTAAAGTTGTTTTGTCCAATTGGCAAGAAGATCTCTACGAGATAAAATAAGAGTTTTATTTTAAATCTAATTGGCGAGAATTGTGGATCATGCCAAGATCAAGAAAGCCAAGAAATGGTGAAATCATGTATATATAAGAGACAAGATAATTCAATTGAATTAGGGGAGTGACAAGAGAATAGATGTTGAAGAGATTCTAAAGGAGAAGAAATTCTTCATTCAGACCTGATCAATCAAGCTGAGGAAAGAGCTAAATTCTACAGACACTGACAGATAGTAATACAACATCATAGAGCAGAACAATGTGGAGCAAAGGTATTGAATTGATAACATTGATCAAAAAGGTAATGTAGTTATAATAGATCTGAAAATCTGCAATTCTAGTTGTATATGTGAACAAATCAATTTATTGTTTTAATTTAACCATTGAAGCATCAAGTCTCTTAACCGAGAAGGACTTAAAAGTCTTTTCTAATTGACATACATCCCAAGGAGTATCAAAAATTTTGATCATACAAAGTAGCATTGGATATGCATGATACCTATTAACAGGCCAAGTGAGTGTTTGATCAAGGATGGTAGAATTAGATGCCAGATACTAAGTGACAAACTAGTCATTTAAATCCTCTAACAAGGTCACACCTAAAAGTGTGTTTGTAACCTTTAACAGGGTTGGCTCTTCACCGAGATCATTTCAAAAGAGTGAAAAAATTGGGTTACCGGTCCCAGTGGTTTTTCCCTTAACATGGTTTCCACGTTAAAAATCCATATGTCAATGTGTTTGAGTCATTAATTTATTGTTTTGTATTTCACATAAGCAAATCTGGATTGATCGGTATACACTAGTTATTTACTATATTTCAGTAAATAGAAAGACTGCTAATCGGTAAAAGAAAGAATAAGGTTTGAAAGAGTAATCCGAGCAGTAGTTATTTGTTATTAATATTTCAAGGCAATCATCTTGTAGGAATGAAGATAACTAGAGGCTTATAAATGTGGTAATAAGTTTTTTTTGAGTTGATTTAAGGATTAATTTTTGAGACCACTAATTCACCCCGCCCCCCCTCTCAGTTATTCTAACACTCCATAGCCTTCACCTTAAAAAAATGAAACAAATTTAAAAAACCAAGATTGACATCTTGGAGAGGAAAAACGTCTTTCTTTGTGCTTTGTGTTTGTGAAATGACTTTTAAACACAAATAGATGAAGTTTAGGGAAAATAAATTCTTTGGGGATATGAATGAATAATATTTTTTTTGGTTTAAAAAAATCCCTTTTTGGGTGTCCTAGGTTGCAATATGCTTGATTATGCCCAAATTTGCTTTTGGTTCACCCATGGTATTACTTGGGTGCCTGAGAAATACCCTAGGAAAACCTGGGGGCATGCCAGTACTAGATGAAACATGAACCTGAACCACTGCTAACAAGTCCTAAAAACTAGATAACATAGAGATATTCCCTTTGACTCTCGTGGATCATTCAATCAAAGATCAATAACTACTAGAGAACACAAACCCATATACTATAAAATACCTTTACCTTCCTATTAGAATTATCGTGTCACTAGAATTGATCAATGGTTCTATAAAAACCCAAACACTTCCCAAAATGTCATCATAAAACCCCAAGAACCACACGATCACAAAGATAAAAAGAAATTTCAAGCATGTAGATACATGTACATATAGCCTCCTCTAATGATTCATTGATTTCTTTAAAGGACCAATAGAAAATGTTGTTTGCACCAACCTATGATGTAGTCTTATGGAAATGCACACAACCATGATCTTGACTCAAATAGGGAGAAGGGTCCCACCACACTACAACCAATAGTAAGATAGCTTTACAACACACTTGGCATATAATTAAAAGTGATAAATATACAACATAGGTGGCACTAATTTTGAGAACATGGTTGTAATGAGACAAGGGGATAAATTGGTATAACATTAAACTTTTACTTTTTCAATATAATAACAAAATAAAAAACTTAATCTATGAGCATATTCATTTCACATAAACATTCACATGAAATCAAATTTCCTGATATACGTGGATACCCTTATGGGGGAAAACCATGGAAAATTAATGCTTTTATATAAATACTTATTTTACAAAGCTCATAGGAACCCACCTACTAGAGGCACCAACCCCTCATTCTATTCATGAGAGCCAAGTCACTAGAGGCACAAACCTCTCATTCAAGTAGAAGCACCAACCACTCATTTCAAATTTTGACCTTTTAATAGATGATGGATGATATAATTTTTCAAAAGTCCACTATAGCTCTCTTCTTTAGTCAATCATAATCTATTTCTCAAATCTGCTATAAATTGATCATAAATTTTCAAGAAGGTGGTCACAATCTTCCCTTCAAAATCTACTATGAACTCCTCATAAAACTCTTGTCAATATTCTTTCTAGAACTGCTTCAAATACTTGCATGGATTCTCCTTATGAGTCTAATAATGTCTTCACAATTTTTCACATAGAGTCTCCATAAATGTGCATATAAAGTCTGATTATAAACCTCTCATATATTTATAACATTCGTAAATTTTCTTGATGGTCTTGTAAATCCATGCACACTATACACATACTATACTCTTAATGATCTTATTTCTATTCCACATTCTCACTCTCTCCATTCTCTTTCATTTACAACTTCTATATATGTCTTTATATCGAAGAATCATACCTTTTGAATTGAGAAGACATAAATATTAGAATAAATTAATTACTTTTAGTACAAAGCAATGTCGTCATATACGAAACAATGTCCACGTTGATTATGTGCAGTGATCCACCCAATCATTTTATCAACTGTATTTCATCAACATTGTATCTAACTCTTTCTCTATAATGCTTGTAAATTTATGATATGCATTTTCTTATAAATAGAATGTCTAGACCTGATATTTCAATGCTCAATTTTTATAATTCTATTATATTTTGTATCCTTTTGTATTATGTTTTTGTCTCATGGTCTTAGAGCCATAGGAGGAGATTGAAGAGTTTGATTTAGAAGAGCCAACTAGTGACTCCCTGGGTAACAGATTGAACAAGATTGTTGAGAGTATAGTATGAAGACAAGAGAAGATCATCATGATGAAAGTGAATGAATATTTTTGCTAGAAGGTATGCATAAGATGGTGAAAGTGAATTTTTTTGTGAGGAAATAGTGCATGCTATTATCAAGTTTTCTCTTTTTTTGGTGATCTTGAAAAGTGTATTTTTTTCAATGGTAAAAATGGCGATGCTATAGTATTAAATGCTCTTCTCTCTTAGAAGTTGTCAATGGGCTTTTGTTCATCTCTATAGTTGAGGGATTTATATATGGATTATTTATGTGTGATTTTGGATTCTAATGTGAAATGAAAGCCCCCTTGGGAGATGAAAATTGTTGTGTGCCCAAAATAGTTTTGGTCTTATGATGATCTGGTGTATTTAAAAGTCTTAATTATTGTAAGTTCAGTTTGAAAGATTTGTGTTCCCATAGTGTGAAGTGGTCAATCTAAATGATGAGGAAAAGTGGAAAGAGGTAATTTCTTGTTAAAGTGAAGAGTTTGATGAAACTCTCTTAATATTTGTAAGCCATAAGTTTTTTTAATTCCTTGTTTGTTTGGCTCATAAGAAGGTCAACATCAAGGCACAAAATTGTGTGATTTCTTGAGGCTTCATTTTTCAGGCCTCGGTGTTTCTGTATTTGTGTGTTTGGGTGTTTCATTGTGTTTCTGATATGACTACCTCTGAGGTCTCTAATATTGTGCTCAGTGAAAAATTATATGCTTATAACTATGCAAGTTAGAAATGTGCGATGGACTTGATTCTACAAATGAAAAGTTTATGAGAAGTAGCAATAGAAGAAAAACCTATAGATCTTGAGCCATTGTGAAAAAATGGACTAAAATGGATATGAATGCACGAGATACAATTTTATGAAAAATTAATCTAGGAATTAGGCCTCATGTTCAAAATTTTAAAACAACAAAGAAAATATGGGAAACTTTGCAAATAATGTATGAAAGAACTAGAAAGTTAAAAGTGATGGACATTTAACTCATTTGAAAATGAAAGGCGATAGCATTGATGATTATAATAATAAATTAAAAATTTAAGAAATCAACTCGCAACGATGAAGGTTGAGTTTGAAGACTTTGAGATTATAGATTTTTGTAATTCATTCATACATTGGAACTAACTGAATATCAAACTAGAAGAAGTGTATGGTACCTTGTTGAATGAATAAGAAAGGCTTAAAAAGTTCACAGGTGAGTCTAGAAAGAGTCAAGAATTTATAGCTAGAGGGAAATATAAGAAATCTAATCAAGGTAAATCATATCAAAACCAAACAATAATTCAAGGGAATCAATAGATAAATAATCAAAGGTAGTGGAATCAACCAAGGGATAATAAAAATAGAAAAAAAAAATCAAAGACAACCAAATGAATGGATAAATTAGAAAACTAATTTTAAAGGATAAAATGATATCATATGTTATAATTGAGGACAAGAAGGACATAAAAGTGATCAATGTCTTAAGAAATAAGAAAGGAGATTTAATCAAAGAAGACAATAATTTTTTTTCTAGAAGGTGATACCTACTGAAGGCAATTCAAGTAATTCATGCTACATTGATTCAGGAGCTAGCCAGCATATGACCTACAATAAAACGTCTTTATCTCTTTAGAAGAAATCAAAAGGGAAAGAATATTTCTTGGTGAATAGCACATGAAATTTAAGGAATAGGTGCAATTTCAATTATAGGAAAAAATGGTAAGTAGTTGGAAATAACATATGTGAATCTTGTACCTAATTTTACCAAAAATATTCTTTTAGTAAGTCAAATAAATCAACATGGTTATAAGGTGGAGATCCATTCAGATAAGTGTTTAATCAAGAATATTAATGATGAATACAAAATAGTGGTAATAGGAGTTGAGAGTGGTGGAAATTTTTTTAAAAAAATAGAATATATTGATAACAAAGCCTATATTACTACAAGATCCTCCACAAGTACTGATTTATGGCATCAAATATATGGTCACTTAAACTATCAAATTTTGGCTATGTTTTCGAAGAATAATATGGTTGATGGACTACCTTGCATAAAGGTAAACACAAATGTGTGTGAAGGATGCATGGTTGGTAAACAACATAGAGAATTTTGAAAGGTCTACATGGAGGGAAAGTAAATGTCTTGAACTTGTCGATAGTGATTTGTGTGACCCTATGAGTCATGAGTCCAACATCAAAGGAATGATCTAGGTACATATTTAAATTCATTGATGATTTTTCAAGGAAAGTTTGGGTCTACTTCCTTAAGAAAAAAGATGAACAATTCAAAAAAATTTAAAATTTTAAAACATTTGTGGAAAATGAAAGCGAGAATAAGTTCAAGAGAAGAAGAACTTATAATGGTAGAGATGTTGAATAGGTTGAATAACTGAGAGGGGGGGTGAATCAATTATTCACAAACACTTATTAAAACTTTTATTGAACCAGTAAGCACTTAAAAATTTTAGAAACTTATAAAAAATGTATACATGAAAGCACAAAACCATCAACACAATAAACATCAGAATTTATATGGAAACCCAAACTGGGAAAAATCACAGAAAAACTAATTCTCATAAAATGAACACCAGTTAAGGTTATTTTTATAAGGGTTCACTACCATTTTTCTCACTACAATTTGGATCACTACCCGTCTGGCTAACTACCCTAACATATGAAAGGCTCACTGCCAATACAAATGGGCTCACTACCAGAATATAAGAAATGAAAGAAATAATTCACCACTAAATTCACTATCATCAATACTATACAATATAGAAATTATATAATAGTCTTCTACCAATTGCATCAACTCGCACATACATCAAAACATAGATCTTTTCTTGTCAGAGTCACATTCATTTCACATATTAATCGCATCCAAGAAACTACACAAACCACTGAGATTATCATTCTACTTATATAGCTTGATGCCAACAACTAAGTTAGGCTAAACTTATTTGAAACAGGTCACACCAATACATTCCCATAGTGGTAAGGAATGAAACATGGACTACCTCGATCAATACAATACACTCCAACATGTTACACAATCTTTGAAATCTTTTGTGCCAACAGATAAGATCTATACATTAAATGCATCGACCGAAGTATAATGAACACGTCCAAGATAGGACCAATCCAAAAAAATATTCCACCATAAGTTGCACACTAAAAGGGACCATCACCAAAATAGATAAGGATAAACATGTGAAGAACATCTTTCAGTCAACACATCTACGGATACACCAAACATATCAGTACACACATCAACTGATACAGAAAAACAACCAACTCATAAATGAACCACATAAATACATCAGATATGTTGACATCAATGAAAACCATTAATGAAAACAACATGAATAGTGCATCAACTTCAGATTCTAACCATCTCCCCCTTTGTCATTGATGGCACCATTCATCAATAACAAAGAAAACAACTCCCTTTCAAAAGATATCAGTATCAAAGTTCTCCACTTTTCTCCCCCTTTGAAAAAATGACAAAGGGTCAAACTCCCCCTTACTAACTCATTTTTGTCCCCTTGAGAGGAATCCCCCAAGAATTGATCCATAAAATAATAAACATGCAATTCACTAGACTAATGCACACACAGGTGCATCTAGTGAAAATTAGGAAGGTATAAAATGCCCAACTTCCCCTTGAGATACTCAAAAGTATCCTTGCACAAAGGTTTTATAAATATATATGTTATTTGTTACTTTGTAGGCACATACTCAAGCTTCACTTCCTTATCCAAGAGCTTCTCTCTCAAGAAATCATACTTGATAAGTATATGTTTTGTTCTGGTATGTTGCACTAGATTCTTTGAAATGTTTATAGCACTGGTATTATCACACATTATTGAAATCAGCTCATCAAAATTTATGCAAATATCCTTCAAATTCTATTTCATCCATAATACCTTAGTACAACGTGAGGATACCGCAATGTATTCTCACTCAATAGTTGATAATGTTATAAAATCATGCTTCTTTCTTGACCAAGAAACCAACCAGTAGCCAAGAAAGTAAGCTCCACCACTAGTACTTTTGCGATTATCCAAACAACTTTCCCAATTTTCATCAGTATAAGCTATCAACATGATATCTAAACTATTTGGGTACTATAATCTAAACTCTTATGGTCCCTTCAAATATCTAAAAAATCCTCTTTACTACCATAACATGTGATTCTTTTGATTCTTGCTGAAATCTAGCTGCCAAACATAGTACATACATGATATCTGGTCTAGTAGAAATTAGATATAGTAATCCTCTAATCATTGATCTACACTTACTTAAATCTTCTTTCAGTGAATCATCTTCCTTCGTTAACTTACAGTTGGTAACAATAGGGGTACATATCGGTTTAGAATTATCCAAACCAAACTTCTTCAATAACTCCTTGACATACTTGGACTGTGAAATAAAAGTTTATTTACTATTCTGATTTACCTGTAACCCAAGAAATAAATCCAACTCACTAATTATGGACATCTCAAATTCCTTCTACATATCCTCTACAAATTCCCTACACAAGTCAACTTTTCCTCCAAAAATAATGTTATCAACATAAACCACAACAATCAAAATTTGGTCTAAATATATTCTATAATGAAAATTACTATTTGTTAATCCTTTCTAAAAATCTTGTCCAATAAGATATCTATCTAATCTTCCATACCACACTCGCAGTGCCTACTTCAATCCATACAATGCCTTCTTCAATTTTCACATTTTATCTAGGTTCTCTTCTAATCTAAATCCTTTTGGTTGTTCAATGTAAACTTATTCCAATTCTCCATTCAAGAATATTGACTTAAAATCCATCTGATAAACTTTGAAATCTTTATAAGATACAAATTCTAAGAATATATATGTATCACCTCCATCTAGGAAACTGGGGCATAAATCTCATCAAAATCAATTCCCTCAATCTGAGTATAACCCTTGCATAATATTCTTTCCTTGTACCTTATTACTTTACCACTTTCATCCATCTTGTTTTGATAAGCTCACTTTGTACCAATCACATTCTTATCACCTAGTTTGGGTACAAGTTCCCAAGTATGATTCTTTTCAATCTGATCAAGTTCTTCCTCCATTGCTTTTACCTAGTTCTGATCATTACATGATTCTTCTACAGATTTAGGCTCAATTTATGAAAGAAAACATAATAGAACTTGCTCTTGTGTTTCTCTACTTCTAGTAACAAATCCTCTATTCTTATCACCAATATTCTGATTCTCAGAGTGATTTCTTTGTACATACTTTGGTGTCTTATTTTTAGATGTCGGAGCCTACCTTGTCTCTTCCTCCTCTTTCTTGTCTTCATTTCCTTTTTCATTTGTATTAGACTCATTATCAATATGCTTCTCAGGAGTCTTCTGAAAATCTTCATCAACCTTCACATTAACACTTTCAATATTCTTATTTGGTCTCTTGTAACGTTGGTACACTTTTCTCTTTGTAGAATATCCTAGAAATATACATTCATTTTCTCTGCTATCAAAATTTTTATGATTATCCTCATCTTTCCGAATGTAGCATTTGCTTCCAAAAATCTTGAAATACTTTACTATAAGTGCTCTTCTATGCCCTAGATCATATGATGTATTTCCATTCTTCTTCTGGTAAAGTACTTTGTTAGGGGTGTACATAAATGTATATACTACTTCTCTCTAGTAAACCTCTGGTAAACTTTCTTCCTTCATTTTCATCCTTATTTCTTCTTGTATTGTCTGATTCATTCTTTCAACTACACCATTCTACTGTAGTGTTCTAATTGTTGAAAACTATCTCTTGATTCTGTGTTTCTCTCAAAAATTCTCAAACTCATCAAATGTAAATTATACTCCTTTATAAGATCTCAAACATTTGATTTTCCTACTACATTCATTCTCAACTCTTGCTTTAAAAATCTTGAAATTTTAAAACACTTATGATTTTTGTCTTAGAAATGCAACCCAAGTCAATCTGGAATAATCGTAAATAAATAGTATGAAGTATCTCACCTTATAAACTCCTTTTTCTGGTAGGTCCACACGGGTCGGTTTGCACCAGATCCAGTAAACTAGTATATGAATGATCTTTAATTTTGAATGTTTCTCTTCTCTTCTTTGATTCTTAACATCCTTTATATATAATATTGTCTGGTTTACACAATCTAGGTAAGTCTCTTACTGCACATGATGATCTGATTCTTACCAAGTTATCAAAATTAATGTGACACATCCTCTAGTGCCAAAGTCAACTGTCATCAATCTGAGAGAGTAAGCATCCTTATGTATCTCATTCAATTTGGTACATGTTCCTTTGTGTCCTCTTACCAACTACAATTACTGCTCCTGATCTTTTCTAAAAATCACATCCTTCATTCTTGAACACAATATCATAGTCATTCTCACACATCTGTCCAAAACTCATAAGATTGTGACACAAACCCTTCACATAATAAATATTTTTAGTGTTATGCTTTCCATCAAAATTTATTG
Source organism: Thuja plicata (assembly GCA_018584345.1). Lineage (NCBI taxonomy): Eukaryota > Viridiplantae > Streptophyta > Pinopsida > Cupressales > Cupressaceae > Thuja > Thuja plicata. Next base: position 579,015 of record MU224041.1, on the reverse strand, counting down.
AATCTCTACAAGACAATAAATGTTGCCTTGTCATCACAAAATCTAATAGGACCACCATCATATTTCTCAAGTGTTACAAATTTACTTTTATCCCCATTCATTTGATTTGAACAATCACTATCAATCAACCATTCATTCTTGTTCCTCCTAACATACAAATAATTCTTAATATTATCATCAACTTTAGACATATGTTAGAAATAGCAATCCCTGATTTTTCTTCTTCTACATAGAATATTCAATCTTTTGTTTTTGACTCATCATCTAAAATACTAGCATCTTCATTAACATAGTAAGTTTTCTTGTTGAACTTCTTAAATTTCTTCCTAGGACCTTTCTCCAGAAACTTTGTATCCAAATGACCAATCTTTCCACATCTAAAACATTTAAGAGGTAACATACCTTTGCATTTTCTAGTATCTTTCTTCATGTCTTCCTTGCAAAGTTTGCTTCCAACTCATCTGAATCTTCATCACCATCCAGATCTTCCTTTGCTTTTGTTGCTTTAAATGTTATCTCAGATCTCCTATTCTCTTTGTCAGGCTTCGTTAATTCAAATGTAGTTAGGGTGCCAAACTATTGTTCTCTATTAAACTTCTTCAAATCATATACCTCCTCAATCACCAAGATCTTGTCACTGTAGCTATCCAGTAATGACATCAAGATCTTCTCCATAAAATCTTCATCAATGATATTTCCTCCTTAATTATTTACTTCATTCATTGCAATATCAACCCTCTAAAAGTAGCTTCTTATGTCTTCACCTTCTTGTTAGGAATAAGGTGTCTCAACCTTGTATATTTCCTTACATTTGATATTTTCCAAATGTCGGCACTTTGGACAATGTGTAAGGTAATCATGAATGAAACGGTTATGATATAAGCATTTTTTAGGGTTGCAAATCTGAGAGAAGTTAGTGTATTGTTGGAACATTTTTATGTTGTTGAATTTGTCTTCAAGTGTTGATTATCTCTTGAAAGAACTTGCATTGCAAGTGTATTGTAAACAGTATTAGTTTTGATTAATACATTGTGTAGTTTTTGGAGTGCTGGGGTTTTTTACCGAAAGGTTTTCCCCAGGGTAAATCATTGTGTCATTGTCATTTTTCTATGTATGCATGTTATTGTATTATCATTCTGTAATTGCTAAGGGTTAAATTTGAATTTGCATGATCCTCTTCTCGGGAGTTTAGCATAGGCAACTATTTTTCACACACTTAGTTTCCTTTTAGTTGGTATCAGAGCCTGGCCAGTTTTGGTTCTATTTGTTAGGGTACGCGTTTTTTGAGCTAATCTCCAGTTTAGTGGGAGTATTATTGCAGAGTATTCATAACCTTATTGCAGGAAGAGATGGCAGGTTCTTCATACAGTAGAATGGAGATGCAAAAGTTCAATGGCACAAACTTTGAGTTGTGGAAAATCAAAATGGAAGACATGCTCGTAGACCGTGATGTATGGGAGGTGGTTGATAATGATATCAAACTAGTAGAGATGCCTCAAGTAGATTGGGATCTCAAGGATCGGAAAGCTAAGGGTCTCATTAGACTCTGTGTAGCAGATTCTGTTCTCCTAAATGTTCTCGATGAGAAGACTGCAAAAAAATTGTGGACACAGCTTGGGTCTGTGTATCAGGCCAAGTCCTTGGTGAACAGATTATTCCTGAGAAAGAAGTTGTATTCTCTGAGAATGGAGGAAGGAGGATCCATTGCAGATCACCTAAACACATTTAACATTTTTATTGCACAGTTGACATCAACTGGTATCAAGTTGGAGGAGGAGGATCGATGTATGACCCTATTATGTTCCTTGTCAGATTCATGGGACCATCTTGTGATGGCCCTAGGGAGTACTATTGCCACTTTCCAAATGGATGATGTGGTGTCTTCACTGTTATCTAAAGAGATGCGAAGAAAGACTTCCAATTCAACCAAGGAATCCCTTTTTGTTCGTGGTAGATCCAAAGACAAAGGAAAGAAAAATGACAATAAGTCTAAAAAGGGTAGATCCAAATCTCGTGGGAAATCTAAGACTCCTGGAAAGTCTAAGGTAACATGTTGGAACTGTGGTAAGACTGGGAACTTCCATAAGGACTGCAAAGAGCCAAAGAAGAAGAAGAAAAGCCCATATTCAGATTCTGAAAAATCTCAAGAAGATGGCGATGCTTTTGTCACAGCCTTGGCCACTCATGCATCTGATGATGTGTGGCTGATTGACTCAGGTGCTTCTTTTCACATGACCTCTCATCGAAGTTGGTTCTCAAAGTACAAGGAGTTTTATGGTGGAAAGGTGTACCTAGGTGATGATTCTCACCTAGAGATAGTTGGACGAGGAAGAGTCACTATCAAATTCCCTGATGGACGAGTAAAGGGGATCAACGGGGTAATGCACATCCCAGGTTTGGCATGAAACCTGTTATCTGAAAGTATGTTGAATGATGCAGGTGTGCAAGTTGTTTTTTTGAAAGATGGATGCAAGATGATTAGAGGAGCTATAGTGCTCACAAAATGTACTAGGAGAGGTACCATGTTTCAGTTGGATGCTTGCACTTCACAGTGCAATAGTTCTTCTATCTCAAGGAAGAGAGAAGCAGTCGCTTCATCTCCACCATCTGAACCAGCAGTGAAGAAGTCTATCGTAATGGGTTCCGATGGTAGTGCAGCAAGTGTACCTAAGGGTGCTAACACTTTGGAAGGCAAACTTTCTGCAGAAAAGACAATGTTGTGGCATATGATTTTTGGCCGCATTGGTGAGAAGGGTCTCAGAACCCTGAAAAATAAAAACCTTGTTGAGGGGTTAAACGATTGTAGTCTTGAGTTCGACTTCTACGAACATTGTGTTTATGAGTTTGAACAGTTCTGTAAAGAATGAGGGATCGAGAGGCATAAGATAACTCCTTATAGACCACAACAAAATGGATTTGCAAAAAGAATGAATAGGACATTGATGGAGAAGGATAGGAGTATGCTTAGTGGAGCTAGCCTCGAACAAAGGTTTTGGGCTGAAGTTGTGGCCACTGCTTTCTATCTGGTTAACAGATCTCCTACATCAGCTCTTGTTGGTAAGACACCCATGGAGGTGTGGTCTGGTAAGAAGCCTTCAGTTAGACATCTTCGTGTTTTTGGTTGTGAAGCTTATGCACATGTTCCTAAGGAGAGAAGATCTAAGTTGGAAAACAAGGCTGTAAAATGTATCTTCATCAGCTATAGTGTTGGTGTGAAAGGATACAAGCTTTGGGATCCTGTGATTGGTAAGGTGTTGTATAGCAGAAATGTTATTTTTAGAGAGCTAACACCTTCTCCTATTGTGCTACAGCCAGATGAAAAAGAAATGAAAGAAGATGTTGTTCAGTTGTCTCCTACCCCTGAGAGACCAAATAGAGACACCGTGATGGATCTGATGATTAGGAGAGCTCTAGCAGCTCTAAAAATTTAGAAGAAGAGGTAGAACAACCTCAACCTCAGCCCTTGAGGAGATCCATGAGAGAAAGAAAGCAGCCAGAGAGGTTTGGATTTTATATGTTAGATTCCAGTTGTGCTTATGCCTTGATAAAAAAAACTGATGAGCCTAGATCTGTGAAAGAGGATATAGGTATGAAAGATGCAGGTTCCTAGATTGAGGCCATGGATGATGAGATGGCTTCATTGGAGAAGAAAAAAAATTGGGACCTAGTACCTTTTCCTAAAGGATGAAAACCTGTTGGAAGCAAATGGGTGTTTAAGAAGAAATTTTGTGCAGATGGCAGTGTTGAGAGGTACAAGGCCATATTGGTTGCAATGGGGTATTCATAGGTGGAGGGAATTGATTATGGTGAAATATTCTCTCCTATTGCAAATCTTACATCCATTAGATTTCTATTATCTCTAGCAGCATCGTATGATTTAGAGGTAGAACAGATGGATGTGAAGACAACTTTCCTTCATGGTGATTTGGAGGAAGAGATCTATATGTCACAGCCTGAGCACTATATTCATAAAGGTAAAGAGTCTTTGGTTTGCAGATTAAAGAAGTCTCTGTATGGTTTGAAACAATCTCCTAGGATGTGGTACCTTAAATTTGATGCCTTTGTGTTGTCGATTGGTTTTCTGAGATCGAAATCATATCATTGTGTTTATTTCAAAGTTGACAATGACCGCCTTCTTATTATTGCATTATATGTTGATGATATGTTGTTGATTGGGAAGGGTATGGGTATGATTTCTGATTTGAAGTCTCAATAGTCAGCACAGTTTGAGATGAAAAATTTAGGGGCAGCTAGGTATATTCTGGGTATGGAAATCAGCAGAGATAGGTCTAACATGAAACTTTGGTTGAGTCAGAGTAAGTATGTGAAGTATGTGTTGGACAGGTTTAGCATGGCAGATTGCAAACCATTGTGTGCTCCTATTTCTATGGGAACAAAGTTATCTATGGATGATTGTCCAAAATCTCCTAGTGAGGTGGAGGACATAAGAAAAGTACCTTATGCGAGTGCAGTTGGCAGCCTTATGTATGTTATGGTCTGTACTAGACCAAACATTGCCCAAGCAGTGGGAGTCCTAAGTTGGTTTATGGCTAAACCTGGATGGGTACATTGGGATGCAGTTAAGAGAGTGTTTAGATATTTGAAGGGTACATCAGAGTATTCCATATGCTATCATGGAAAATCTTCTAGAGCTCCGCATTTAGTTTGTATTTGTGGGTTTGTGGATTCATATTGGGCAGGTGACATTGACAGCAGGAGATCCACCAGTGCCTATGTGTTCACTGTGTTTGGTGGTGCCATCAGTTGGATGAGTAAGCGACAACCTGTGGTTGCTTTGTCCACGACAGAAGCAGAGTACATGGCAGCTACTCATGCTTGTAAGGAAGCCATTTGGCTTAAGATACTGTGTTCAGATATTGGTGTTGATGCAAGATAGATTACAATTTGTTGTGACAGTCAGAGTGCTATTTGCCTTGCGAAGAATCCAACTTTCCATGCCAGAACCAAGCACATTGATGTGCGGTTTCACTTTGTGAGAGATATGGTAGAGGATGGAAAGGTAATTTTGGAGAAGGTAGATACAGTAAAGAATTTTGTGGATGCATTGACAAAACCTATGGGCACAGAGAAGTTCAGATGGTGTTCGGAGTCTATGGGCCTCTCGGTCTATAGCAATTAAATCCTGTTATTTCCTTTGGCTCTTACAAGGTGTTCGACAAGTGGGTGAATGTTAGGAATAAGGTGTATCAACCTTGTATATTTCCTTACATTTGATATTTTCCAAATGTTGGCACTTTGGACAATGTGTAAGGTAATCATGACTAAAATGGTTATGACAGATTACTATGATGGTCATTAATATTTGTAAGAGCTAATTGTGGAAGTTTCTATGATGGGTGAAGATGTGCAAGACATGTCGCAACTAATCAGTTGAGTACTAAAAAAATTTTGGGTTCCTATTTTCTTGGAGAATGGTAAAACCCTAATACGGCTGCCTTTGGAAGTTGCCCTAAAAAGTGAAGTGCATGATATAAGCATTTTTTAGGGTTGCAAATTTGAGAGAAGTTAGTGTATTGTTGGAATGTTTTTATGTTGCCAAATTTGTCTTCAAGTGTCGATTATCTCCTGAAAGAACTTGCATTGCAAGTGTATTGTAAACAGTATTAGTTTTGATTATACATTGTGTAGGTTTTGGAGTGCTGGGGTTTTTTACCTAAAAGGTTTTCCCCAGGGTAAATCATTGTGTCATTCTCATTTTTCTATGTATTCATTTTATTGTATTATCATTCTATAATTGCTAAGGGTTAAATCTAAATTTGCATGATCCTCTTCTCAGGAGTTTAGCGTAGGGAATTGTTTTCCGCACACTTAGTTTCCTTTCACTTCTTCCATTCTCAGATTCCCATAATTTTGTTTATCTATTAACTTCTTAAATAACTTAACTCTATCATTTCCTTCATAAATATCTTTTATCTTTTCCCAAACTTCATAAGAAGCCTTTAATGAAATAACCTTCGACAACTAAGTCTTTGATAAAACACTAAATATTGCATACCTTTCTCTCTCACTCTCCTCATAGGTTGTGATTTCATCTACGGTAGTGGGGTCATTCTGAGGTAACACATACTTCTTCTCCACATGATTCCAAGTGGTGTAATTGATCAAGATCATAGATCCTCTCATTTTCTCCTTTCATGAACTATAATCAGATCCATTAAATATAGGTATTTTTAATTTATGGGTCATCAGATCTGCCTCAATCGGTTAAGCTCTACATAGAGGAACCAAGATCTAATAACAATTTTTGAACAATCCAAATAACTGAAAGGGGGGTGAATCAGCTATTCACAAACACTTATTAAAACTTTTACTGAACCGGTAAGAACTTAAACAATTCAAAAACTTATAAAAGAAGTAAACATGAAAGCACAAAACCATCAAGACAATGAACATCATAATTTATGTGGAAACCCAAATTGGGAAAAACTACAAAGAATCTAATTCTCATGAAATGAACACCGGTTAAGGTGATCTTTACAAGGTCTCAATATCATTTTTCTCACTGCGGGTTAGTTCAATGTTGGTTGGGCTAACTACCCTAGAATATGAAAGGCTCACTGCCAGTTAAAAATAGGCTCACTTCCGATTAAAAATAGGCTCACTACCAAAATATAAGAAATGAAAGAAATAATCCACCATTGAAGTCATTTTGACTGATACTCTGCAATACAGAAATGATATAATAGTTTTTTTTCGATTGTAGCAACTCGCACATACATAAACAAACAGATCTTTCCTTTTCAGCTTAACATTCATTTTACATATTACTCGCATACAAGAAACCACTTGATTCACCGATATTATCAGCCTTCTTATATAGCCTGATGTAAGTAAGCAAGTTGGCCTAAACCAATTTGAAATAGGTCACACCAAAACATTCTTGTTGTAGTAAGGATTGAAACATGGACCACCTTGCTCAATACAACATGCTTCATCACGCTACACAATCTATGAGATCTTTAGTGCCAACAGATAGGACCTATACATTAAATGCATCAAACAAAGAAAAACAAACACATCCATGATAGGATCGATCTAAAACAAACATCTCATCATATGTTGCACACTAAAAGGGACCATCACCAACACAAATAAGTATAAACATGTAAAGAACATCTTTCGATGAACGCTTCTATAGATACACCAAAGATATCAGTACACACATCAAGTGATACAAAAAAAACACACACTGATAAATGAACTACAATAATGCATCAGCTATGTTGACATCAATGAAAACCATTAATGACAACAACATGAATAGAATAAACTTCACATTCTAAAAGGATAATATATCAACAACAAGGTCAAATCCTTTTGTGAATATCATGGGATCAAGAGAGAAATGACTATTGGATATACTCATCTACAAAATGGTGTTCCCGAAAGGAAAAATAAGACATTATTGGAAATGTCATGGTGTATAATAAAATCTAAGGGTCTTCCCTTGTTTCTTTGGATTGAGGCTTTCAATACTACATATAGTGTTTTAAATAGATCTCCTATGAGTTGTTTGCAAAATATCACTCTAGAAGAAGGGTGGAGTGGAAGGAAACAAAATGTTAAGTAATTTAGAGTATTTCTATGTGGATCATATGTTCACATGCCAGATGAGATTAGAGAAAAAAAATTGATAAGAAAAGTATCGAGTACATCTTTGTGGTTTATGATGGTCAAAGGAAAGGGTATAGGTTATATATATGATCTTAGTGTGGAAGATGTGTTTACAGGCAGGGATGTTGAGTTTAATGAAGAGTTTGATGATATAAAAAAAACCTATCCTATTTCACAACACCATAATTTATGTGGAAACACAAATTGGGAAAAACCACAAAGAAACTAATTCTCATGAAATGAACATCAGTTAAGGTGATCTTTACAAGGTCTCACTATCAGTTTTCTCACTGCGGGTTAGTTCACTGTTGGTCAGGCTAACTAACTTGGAATATGAAAGGCTCACTCCCAGTTAAAAATAGGCTCACTTCTGATTAAAAATAGGCTCACTACCAAAATATAAGAAATGAAAGAAATAATCCACCATTGAAGTCATTGTGACTGATACTCTGTAATACAGAAATGATATAATAGTTCTTTTTCGATTGCAGCAACTCGCACATACATAAACAAACAGATCTTTCCTTGTCATCTTCACATTCATTTCACATATTACTTGCATACAAGAAACCACTTGAGTCACCGATATTATCAGCCTTCTTATACAGCTTGATGTCAGCAACCAAGTTGGCCTAAACCAATTTGAAATAGGTAACACCAAAAAATTCACGTAGTAGTAAGGATTGAAACGTGGACCACCTTGCTCAATAAAACATGCTTCATCATGCTACACAATCTCTAAGATCTTCAGTGCCAACAGATAGGACCTATACATTAAATGCATTGACCGAAGAACAATAAACACGTCCAAGATAAGATCAATCTAAAACAAACATTTCATCATATGTTGCACACTAAAAGGGGCCATCACCGACACAAATAAGCACAAACATGTAAAGAACATCTTTCGATGAACACTTCTACAAATACACCAAATATATTAGTACACATGGATCAAGTGATATAGCAAAAACACACACTCATAAATGAACTACAACAATGCATCAACTATGATGACATCAATGAAAACCATTAATGAGAACAACATGAATAGAATCAACTTCACATTCTTATAGGAGAATATATCAACAACAAGGTCAAATCCTTTTGTGAATATCATGGGATCAAGAGAGAAATGACTATTGGATATACTCATCTACAAAATCGTGTTCCCGAAAGGAAAAATAAGACATTAATGGAAATGGCATAGTGTGTAATACAATCTAAGGGTCTCCCCTTGTTTCTTTGGGTTGAGGTTGTCAATACTACATATAGTGTTTTAAATAGATCTCCTACGAGTTGTTTGCAAAATATCACTCTAGAAGAAGGGTGGAGTGGAAGGAAACAAAATGTTAAGTAATTTAGAGTATTTCTATGTGAATCATATGTTCACATACCAAATGAGATTAGAGAAAAAAAAAATTGATAAGAAAAGTGTCAAGTGCATCTTTGTGGGTTATGATGGTCAAAGGAAAGGGTATAGGTTATATATATGATCTTAGTGTGGAAGATGTGTTTACAGGAAGGGATGTTGATTTTAATGAAGAGTTTGATGATATAAAAAAATCCTATCCTATTTCACAAGTGACCATAGATACCACTGGTTCTTCCAATAATTTTGACATTGCTAAAAGTTATAAGGAAACCTCTGATATAGTTGAGGAATCTAGCCCTCCTCTAAATACTAAGAGTATTCAAGATATTTATCAAAAGACTCAACAAATTAATTATGCTCTAATGACCACCATAATGAAGACCAATGATCCTCAAACATATGATGAGGCTAAAGAAAAACATGAACATGAACAAGCTATGAAAAATGAGCATGATTATTTCATAAAGAATAAAAATTGGGAATTGATAGACTTACAAAAGGGTAAGAATGTGGTCAACAATAAATGGGTATATAATCATAAGTTCAAGTCAAATGAGAGTATTGAAAAATACAAGGCAAGATTAGTATCAAAAGGGTATTCAAAAAAAGAGGGAATTGACTACACTAAAAAATTTTCTCCAGTAGAAAAGATTCATACTATGAGGACTATTATAGCATTAGTATCTCATTTCAAGTGGCCTCTTTGCCAAATAGATGTTAAAAATGCATTTTTTAATGGTTAAATTGATGAAGAAATTTATATGACTCAACCCTAAGAATTTGGATTTCTATGACAATTAGAACACTTGGTTTGTGAATTAAGGAAGTCTCTATATATGATTTGAATAGGCTCCAAGGGCTTGGTATGCTAAAATTGATGAATATTTCCAAACTCAAGGCTTCCAAAATAGTCCCCGTGATCAAAATTGTATGTAAAGGAATTCTCAATGATGGTGGCATAAAAATTATTATGCTTTATGTTGATGATTCTATCATTATAGGACATAACTTAAATCAAATCAGTGGTCCATAAAGTTAAAATTTCAAGATACATTTTAGATAACAGATCTTGATTTTCTACACTACTTTCTCAACATACAAGTATGGAAAAAGGATGATGGCATTCATCTCTCTCAAACCAAGTATGCTCTAGACTTGTTGAGAAATTTTAGGATTGAATATTGTAAGAGTGTGTCTACTCTAATTGCTTTAGGATTATAACTGAGCGTGGACATGGAAGGTGAATATGTTTATCCTATCGCATACAAACAATTGGTTAGTAGTATTGTGTACTTGACTCACACTCGACCAATTTTATTTTATTTTCTGCAGTAAGTGTGGTTTCAATATTTTTGAGTTCTCCTAAGGTTCCATATTGGATAGCAGAAAAAATAATATTAAGATATGTGCAACGGACTTTGACAATGGGTCCTTATTATTCATCTCATAGATATCTATAACTTATTGGGTATTTAGATTCAAATTGGGCAGGATGTGAAAATGACCGTAAATCTACTATAGGTTATGTTGTCTATCTTGGTTCAAATCCACTTTCATGGTGTGGTCAGAGAAATCTATTATTTCAAACTATCTAATATAGAAGCTAAATATACCACACCAAATAAAGCGGCTAAAGAAATAATTTAGCTATGGTCTATTCTATCACTACTCAAGCAACATCATGCATGACCCTCTTTACTTAATTACGACAATCTAAGCATCATCTTATTGTCCAAGAATCCAGTGTTAGAATAAATTAATTGCTTGCAATACAAACCAATGTTGGTATGGACCAAATAGTATCCATGTTGATCATGTGCAACTACCCACAACCATCTATAGCATCCCAACCATTTTTTTCAACTATATTTCATAAATGCCTAGACCTGATATTTAAGTGCTCAATTTGTGAATTTATATTGTATTTTTATCCTTTTATATTTGAACACATTATATTTTTCCATTAGTATACTTAGAGAAAAACATGATCTGCACCATTGGTTTACACAACACCGATAGACAAGGCACTGCACTACCCGACAACAAGGTTACCCGACAAACACTGATTAAGTGTTATCCGATGACAAAAAGGTAAAGGAAACCCGACGAGTAACAATAGTGCAAACCCGACAGAACAAGCAAAGAGAGGAACCCAACAGACAAAGAGAACCCGAAGAACAATTCAACAAACGAATGCGATAGACTTCAAGTTCAAACCGACGACCAAGAACCAATAGTCCACATCCCGCAAAAAGTAGATCTGACTTTCCACGTCAGATAAATAACTGGAGTTGTATTTATTCTTCTTGATTTGCTTTTAAATCTATTATGTGCGGAAGAAGCAATGTATTTACTATTTTTTTAATTAGTTTTATTGTTTTAAAGCATGCAAACTAAAGATCAAGGTCAAGTTGTAAGCCTTGGATCTAAGAGTTAACATTGTAATGTGTGAATTTAAAGATAGGTCAAATACTTGAATAAATAGGTGCTCAATACATTAAGACTAGTTGTTGTTCAATGAAGATAGTAGCCACGGAGAGAAACTAGAGACCAGACAGAGAATTCATGCAGAAGGACAGAAAAATAATTAAGTCAGTTTCAAGAACAGAACAGAGGCTACCAACAAGCATAGAAAAGGTATTCAATATCAATCACTTAAGGTGATATTATACTTCTGAGAGCTTTAATGGATCTGTAATCAGCAATTATAGATTGTATGTAGTCAGGGCAACATTTGTACTCATTCACAAGTGTAGTACACTAATGAAATCCTTTCAAGAAAGGTGGGCTTAACTATCCTATTGTAAAATCTCATAACTGAGTGCACACTTAAATCAGTGTTGCTAAAGCTCTTAACAGAGTAGATCTTAACAGGTCTCCACCTTAATAATTCTAACAGGATAGATCATCAGAAGTGATCAAATTGTAAGCCTTAACCGGCTCCCTTCCATTATGTAGATAGTGAAGTTTTGTGGGTGCCATCCCCACCGCATTTTTTACTTCCTAACAGGAGTTTTCTGCGATACCATATCTTGTGTTATGTGTTTATCATTTTCATGAATATTTCTATGAATATTTCTATGAATATTGCAAACTATTAAAGATTATGAATGAACAAAACATACATAAGAAAGAACAATAGTAATGGTTGGTAATGCAATAATGTATGATTACTTATAAATCAAGAAAGGTGTTAAAAGTTTTAGAGGTACTGATTCACCCCTCCCCTCTTAGTACTACTTCCCATTAATTTCAACAATTGGTATTAGAGCTAAGTCTCTTCTTGGAAAGCTTAAAGGCCTAAGAGAAAAGATCATACAATGGAGAAGTACAAACTTGATAAGAATATTGAGAACAAAAAGCTTGAGATACAAATTTTCTATGAACAATATAAAGAACCTAGAATCAAGATGAGAGAGTTGTTGGATGAGAGAAAAGGTATGGCTACCCAGAACAATGAAAAAGACTATCAAGAAGAAGAGATTCCAGATTTCTTTGAATCTTCAGGATCAAATGTAAGTAATATATCAGATACATCATAAGAGAACATCAAAAATCTAAAGGAGATCAATCCACATCTGACAGAGCAAATAAAGATGATGCAAATCAGTCAAGAGAGCCAGATGGTAAGCATGATTGATGTGATGAGTTCTGCTAGACACGCTGAAACAGAAAGAACACTTGCTATTGATGACAGAAGGAAGATTGAAGAGAAACTACAAGAAAAGGAAATGGAAATTCAAAGACATGTTGAGCATCACCATGATCTCATAAATCAGATTATTCTTATGAGTCAAGAAGCAAACAGAATAAATGTGGAACTCATTGAAAGAATACGGATTATTGGTGAACTAAGAGAATAAAATGAAAAGCTAAAACATGAGGTTAGAATTCAGCAACAACATAATGAGATTATCAGAAAGGCTGAAGAAAGAAATAAAAGAATGGATGAATTCTTTGAAATACAACGAAGAGTCAACAACAACAACGGTATAGGCTTTATCGAAAATAGAGAACCATCAAATCAAGCAAGCTCAATGAATGTCTATGAAAATCCAAGACCAAGAAAGCTGACATGCAAACACTGTGGAAAGCAAGGGCACACATCAAATGTATGTAGAGGTAAAATGAAAGGTATTCCTAAATCTACACCTACATCTTCATTCGTAGGATTCTGTTATAAATGTAACAAGAAAGGACATAAGGCTTATGAATGCAAGAGAAAGATAGAACAACCAAAGAAAGAAACCTACATGGAAAAATATTGTCCTACATGCAAGATGAATGGGCACACATCTGAAGAATGATGGAAAAAGAAAAAGAAAGCATGGAAGCCAAAAGGTAAAGAAGTTCCTTATCAACCAAAGAGAATCGGTAATCAATATGTATGGGATTACAACACTTGGACAAACTGTACAACATGTGGTAGATATGGTCACATTTCTGCAAACTGCATGAGAGCATGAACCAAAAGGTCTAGAGGCTGGTCAAACCCCAGAATGGCATGCTTACACTGTCATAAAGTTGGTCATCTCAAGAAAGATTGCAAGGACTGATTGACAGAAACAAGCACATATCCCAATGGAAACACCATTGAATATATCCAGAGGACAAGAGACAAAATGTGGATAAAAGCTTCAAGCAACAATGAAGCTAGACCAAGCAATGCAAATGGTGACACTCCATCCAATGGATCCGGTGACATCACCAACCCCACTTAAGCTAAACAAGTAAGTATGGAAGTGCATTACACCAATTCATATTATACATCAGTTCCATTATAAAATTGATAGAAAGTCAAAATCTGCATGAATAAAGATGCATATTATGTTACTTGTTACAATTATGAGAAATCAACCCCATCGGTATAAACACTTACCCAAAATCATCGGTGGACATAATGATGAGCCATTTACACTTACCAGAATTTGTCGATCAAATCATAAAATGGCTAAATTGCCAATTTAACCCGACGCCCGTTGGTAAGAAAGAAAAGTTCAGAAGTTGTCATGACAAAATACCGATATCTGTCGGTAAAAGCAAAATGGTTAACACTGCCCAAAGCATCATGTCATCATCAATGATGATTCAAAAAGTATGCCCGGTGAAACCCATCTTCATGTCTTGACGAGTCTTTGAGCATTTAATGCAAAGACTTAGGGAAAAAAGTCTATAAATAGTCGACAGGACAACTTCATTTTTCACCCGCGATTTGAAGAAAAAGAAGAGCGAAAAAAAAGTGATTAAAGAGAAGAAAGTAGAAGTGTCCCTAGATCAATTTTTGCACACAAAAAATAGATCTCTCTTCACTATTGCGAATTGAAGTAAGTACCAAAGGCACCGAAAGATCTATGTCATTGTTTTATCAAGAAAGCCCTAATTCCCAGAATACCCTAAAAACTTGAAATACAATGGCAACCACCTCAAGAACCTCTAAGATCAAGAATGATAAGAGGAATGTGGTGAAGCTGATCAAGAACAGTACATGTGTAGAGCTGAAGTATAATATCTGCCTAGAAATTGCACCAAAACCCAATGAAACTGGCGCATTTTCAAAAATTCCACCTAGGGTTTTGCTCCTAGAAGACATTAGGTCTTATATTCACTGCAAGATCGTAGAGATAGGTGATCTTGAAATGGATGAAGCTTATAAGAAGCTATGCAATGCAGAAGGAAAACTAAAGGAAGAGCATAAACACTTGGAGGTCAAAGGGTTAACTAATGCCCTATATTCTCGAGGGAATTCAAAACAGAATGGATAAGGTTAGTCTTGAGAAGAATGCATGCCAATAAGATATGGCTAGACCAACCCAAGCAAATAACCAAAGATGTTCTTCACGCTGTCACCGGTTATCCAATAACCGACAAGCCTAGGGCACACAAGCATCCATCAATGAAAGAAGTTGAAAAACTCACCAATGCAAAAGGAGACAATAGAGGTCTCAAAGTAAACACAATCACTGACAAAGAACTCAAATTTGGTGCATGTGTAGTTGGGTACAAAATTTTTCAAGCTAGCAGATTAAACAACATTTCTACTACATCAGTAAGCACAGCTTACAAGATTGTAACCAAAGGAATTCAGATGGATCTATGTGAGATCATGTTAAAACAACTTGATGAAAATATGATCAAAATCATGTCTGCAAAGACCAACACATCAAATTTTAGATCACTTATCATGTGCATCTTTTTCTATTTTCAAGAATACTTTCCTTCAGTAGGAAAAGTAGTATGGGACACTACCAAACCGGTAACCCAACAGATTAGTGAACTAATTAAGTCACTAGGAGACAGTTTTGAGTCTGTTATATCTACTTACTTCCTTGAGTTCAAGGAAAAGATGATGGAGAGGAATAGGATTCCTGAACAGCTAGTTGAAAAAAATAAACATAAAATATGTTTTATGGTGGACACAGACTTTACTCATATCAAACTGGTTGTACCAAGAACATCCTGGTTAGCTCAATGGATTATGAGATCAACATTGATCAAGCTACAAGTGCAATTGAGGCATTAATTAATGATCTCATTGATAAGAAACAACCAAGGTTTGGAACATATGAAGAGGACAAATCAAAGATAAAATAAGGCCTAGAAATCAAAAAGACTGTAAACAAAAAGGACAAAATGGTTAAGAATCTCAAGAAGATTCTATCGGTAACAGATGAGGAACTAGATCAACCAAAGTCAACTGATGAACAGGGCACCATTGGTGAGGAACAAGAAGAAAAGAAATCAAATTTTGAAAAGATTGAATCTGATACACCTCCACCTCCTGCAAAGAAGTAGAGGATGAGGAGTCAAACTACTGCAACTGATACAACGCCCCTCAAGAAAGGTCAAGTAAGGACCTACATAAGGAAGCAGCCAGCTAAGAGAACAAGGCAACAAACTGTCAAAACAACACCTCCAAAGAAGAGGAAAAGGTTGGTTAGGACAAAGGCTGACATAGATGATACTAAAGATGACGAGCCTGATGTAGAAAAGAAGAACTTTAGAAATCAGATAGTGGATGAAGTTAAATCCATTGCTACACATGGCACAGTGGGTGATAAGAAGATCAAACAATGGGATACACTGAACCCAAAGGATCAGAATAAGATACAAGAGGCAGTCATAAAGTCAATGATCAAGAACAAATATGCACCTGCAGAATTTGTCAGTCAAATACCTCAAGACTTAGGTAAAAGGATATACCAACAGTGGTCATATGTGCTACAAATAGAGAGAGAAGCAAGGGAAAGGGTACTTGTGAGACTAATGCCTCCTAAATCTAAAGTTGAAGAGATCAAAGAAATACTTAAAAAGCACTCAGGAAAATTTGTTGCAAAGATAAGAGCCTATAAAGTGCTAGAAAAAAAATTCATTGATCTGGATACTATGACAGAAACTAAATGGAGACAACTCCTGGATCTACCGGCAGAGTCAACAAGTGGTGAGAATCAACTACTTCTCACCAACACACCTCACAAAGAGTAGGAGATAGAAAATGCAAGTCCTCAGCATATTGCTCTAGACAATACTGAAAGTGATAATGAGCCTATTAACGTAGACATAGTCATGGATGATATTATCCAAGATATCACTAACTATGACTCTGACAAAGATCTGAAGAAGAAAGATGATGTCATATTTATCACACTTAAGGATCAAGAACAACAACAAAGCTTGAAGACATCAGATCGTACAATAACTGATGTTACTGATGAGATAGTACAAGACACTTCAGTCTTGCACTCAAAAGTACAAGACCCTGCAGAAGATACACAAAAATATGAGGATGTCACTGCTGACAAGGCTCAAACCGACGAGCAGGACACCACTATTGACAAAGCCCAAGCTACAACTCAAAGTAACATGCTTGTCTTAATGAAGGCAATAAACATACTAGAGGGCAATGATGGATCTAATGAAAAGGAAACAAGCACACCCGAGGACAAGGGTGATGGAGAAGCTAAAGAAACCACTGATACAAATCCATAACAAGCTGCAACCAATGATCAGAAAGATACTTCTACTGATCAGAATAAGAAGGAAATTCAAAAGGAAATAGGGGACAAACCAATGTAGAGAAAGGTGAATAAGAAAAGAAGGATGAGCTTGAGAAGAAATCAAAAGCACATTCTGCAGAAACACCCAAAGTTAATGAAGAGACATCTTCACATAACCGACAGGTGCCACTTGAGAAGAAGACACAAGAAGCATCCTCTACAAAGCCTTCACCAAGTAATTTAGAGAGAACACATGAACTAGCTATGGTAGTTCATACATCTGCATCCCCTCAAATCTCAAAGAAGAAGAAAGGAAAGAATAAGAATCTAGTAACTCTGGATGAAATCATTGAGATTCCAGTATGTGATCCAAGAACATTGGATCCAACTACATTGACAAAATATGCTAAGCTCTATGAAAGAAAAGATATTCAAAACAAACTGAAGAGTGAAACAAAAGAGGCCAAGGTACTAGAAGTAGCAAGAGGAATACTTCAACAGATTGTACCTGATATAGATATTGATCAAAAATCTTCGATGCTTGATCAACTGATCATACTCACAGATGCAATAAAATCTCAGAATATTGATGCTAAGAAGGTTATGGAAGAGATACTTGAACAAAAGTATGAGTTCAAGCTAGTCGAGAAAATAAGCCAGGAAGTGGCACTAAAAAAGGTCAAACTATCTGAATTGGTAAGTACAATTGATCCAATTATATCAGAAGCTATTACCTTAATAAATAAATTATGCACTTTAGATCAACTCACTCCGGAGTATACCGACAAGATAGCAAAAATAGATGTTGATCTTCAGTCCAATGCACAAAGTCTCACCAACACAGAAGAAGCACTTAAATTGCACAATGAACAAATCATACAGGCTAGAAAACAGAGACAGGACATACAGTTTGCAGAGATGAAGTACAAAGATAAGGTAAATGAGCTCCAAGTTAAGCTCTTACTGACACTTACACTCCTGCAACAACATATAAAATAGGAAAATACTCTAATTTCTACCTCAAAAATGTCTATCCTCGACAACATTTATGATATGCACGCAAGGCTAGAGCTGCAACACATGGCACTAGAACAATTGAAAGAACAATGGGAGAAAATGCTTGAAGATATCAAAATAACCCATTCTAACATATTTGACACATTGTAAGTTGCACATTTTTGTCACAATTTTGGCATATTATAAGTTGTACATTTTTGTCAGATCAGTATCAAAGAAAGGGCGAATTTGATATGTTCATTCACCTCAGTTAAAATGAGTAAATAATATGTATAGTAAAAGAAAGGGGAAATAATGTACATACAGAGAATGAATAGTATACATGTACATATACATACACTATACTAATGCATACAGTCAGGGGGAGTCATATGATGATAAGGATACAGACATGGTGTACATACTAAACACTTCAGTATTATGCACATATCAATTTTTTATACTAATGTCAAAGGGGGAGATTGAAGGCATTATATTTTGCCATTAGTATACTTAGAGAAAAACATGATCTGCACCATCGGTTTACACAACACCGATAGACAGGGCATTGCACTACCCGACAACAAGGTTACCTAACAAACACTGATTAAGTGTTATCCGATTAAAAAAAGGTAAAGGAAACCCAATGAGTAACAATAGTGAAAACCCGATGGAACAAGTAAAGAGAGGAACCCAATGAACAGTTCAACAAAGGAACATCGATAGACTTCAAGTTCAAACCGACGACCAAGAACCGATAGTCAGTTACATCCCACAAAAAGTGGATATGACTTTCCACGTCAGATAAATCACTGAAGTTGTATTTATATCTTCTTAATTTTCTTTTAAATCCATTATGTGTGGAGGAAACAATGTATTTACTATTGTTTTAATTAGTTTTACTATTTTAAAACATGCAAACTAAAGATCAAGGTCAAGTTGTAAACCTTTGATCTAAGAGTTAACATTGTAATGCGTGAATTCTAAGATAGGTCAAATACTTGTATAAATAGGTGCTCAATCCATTAAGAATAGTTGTTGTTCAATGAAGATAGTAGCCACAAAGAGCAACTAGAGACCAGACATAGAATTCATGCAGAAGGACAGAAAAATAATCAAGTCAGTTTCAAGAACAAAACAGAGGCTACCGACAAGTAGAAAAAAGGTATTCATCAGTCACTTAAGGTGATATTATACTTCTGAGAGATTTAATAGATCTGCAATCAGAAATTATAGATTGTATGTAGTCAGGTCAACATTTGTACTCATTCTAACAAGTGTAGTACACTAATGAAATCCTTTCAAGAAAGGTGGGCTTAACCGTCCTATGGTAAAATCTCATAACTGAGTGCACACTTAAATTAGTGTTGCTAAAGCTCTTAACAGGTATCCACCTTAATACTCCCAACAGGGTAGATCATCATAAGTAATCAAATTGTAAGCCTTAACTGTCTCCCTTCCATTCTGCAGATAGTGAAGTTTTGTGGGTGTCATCCCCACCGCAGTTTTTACTTCCTAACAGGAGTTTTCTGCGATACCATATCTTGTGTTATGTGTTTATCATTTTCATGAATGCTTCTATGAATATTGCAAACCATTAAATATTATGAATGAACAAAACATATATAAGAAAGAATAAGAGTAATGGTCGGTAATGTAGTAATGTATGATTACTTATAAATCAAGAAAGGTGTTAAAAGTTTTAGAGGTCCTCATTCACCCCTCCCCTCTTAGTACTACTTCTCATTAATTCCAACAATATTATGTTTTTTTTCTCTTGATAACAATTTAATTACTTAATTCCATGTCTTCACTTAATTCACATCGTTTGGATATAACAAAATATGTTTTTTTTTATCATAATGAATTGCCACTTTATCATCTTCCAAACAAATCATACTTAAAATGGTATCATTTCATGCATTAAAAAAAATACTGACTTTGATCAATCTCGGTGTTTAATCATTGAATCACACCTTGAGATTTTGCAAATGCCAACTTTTCTTTATCAATAAGTGGCATGATATTTTTACTTTTTGAGTTGTCCCCTTTTTTATTTGACTTAGTATGGCCTTTTAATTAATATCATCACCTTCTGTTTAGAATAAAAGATAGAAGATTAACACAAAATAGAGATTCAAAAGAAGACAACACAGATTTACAGTGGTTCACCATAAATGCTTACGTCTACTGTCAAACAAGGAAATCATTTTATTATCAACTATTTTTCAAAAATACATACAATGTAGCAATAGTATCCTTTTATAAAAAGACATTATTTGAAATACGAACATTTTTATTTTCTCTAAGGTTTATTTGATACAACGACCAAACCAACAATCTCGCATCAAATCAACCTTAGGGAAAATAAAAATGACTTTAATTTTGAAAAAGCCTAGTCACAAACACTTCTAATTAATCTTCTCTAGGCGAAATCAAAATTTACAAAACTTATGACTATTTTAATATAAAAAATAAATCCATAACCTGTAGACCTATCCTTATCATTTGCATGGTCTGAGTTATTCTCTTCCATTATGTATGCATCTACATTATTTTCATCACCAAGGAATTTATTATTTTCCATATTAATATATTTATAGTCTTCATACTGACACCACAGTGACTCTGTTATTTCCCCCAAATAAATGCCATTAATCTTTTTGAGATACTTCCCCAAAACCTCAGTTTGAGCATCAAACCTTGTTGTTGTAATTGCATCTCCCTCTAAGAAGCCATCATTTCTTTTTCATTTCTCATAACCATTTCAATACGTTTCCCGAGACTTTGATCATTAAATGCATCATTGTTCACATTCCCATCAACTATTCCACCCACGACCTTCTGAACTCTTTAATAGAAATCTAAGCATTGAATACTAGGATCCAAAGAAAAAAAGGGAAGGACATAGTCAAACCTTCTTTCATCATAGAACTTTGAATTTGTACAAATGAAAATAGTAGTGTAGTTAGCAAAGGCCTTGACCAACACTATATTGCTGGTATCAGGCGTTCTGTAGAGTAGCGCGCTGCAAGGAGAGTTAATTCCTATCTTATGTTCTTTCTTCACGTACTCCTCCTGAATGTTAATGAACTCCAACCGTCTCTCCAAAGACTTCATCTTGTTGTGCACGTCCTCTTCCTCCATGCTCTTTTAAGGGCTCGAACACTGCACTTCTAAAAACTATAGAATCTGTATGCTTAGATCATTAATTATATTACTCTTCTTTTCACATTTCTTTTCTAATTCATATATTGTCCTCTTTAATTTCTCATTTTCTTCTCTTATCATGTTTTCAACAGGAGGTTGTGAAAATGGTATAGAACAAGTTAGCATGGGACAAATAACTCCCACTTCAGTGCGACTTTCTACTACATATAGGCTACGCATTTTACTACGCCTAGCAATCACCAAAGCTACCTTCTTAAAACCTTCCATCTATGTGATTCAAACCTGATTTCACACCCTCGAGAACCAAGTTTCCTAGCTAAAATCAAATTGTGTTTGAGCTGGGAGAACATATCTAACTTCCTTTAACAACCAATTTTTCAATTTTAATAACACGTCTCCTTTACCTGAAATATTACAAGATTCATTATTACCCAAAATAACCTTATTGAAGTCACCAATTTGTAGGTTTTTAAAATACTCCTTTTGTGGAGTCTCATGAAATGATGCTCAAAATCAAGCGCCCAAACATGATTTGCAGTTTCTTCGGTGGTTAGAATAAGAATGAATGGAAATCCTCTTGGCATGCTACATTGGCTTGCTCTTCATTTTCAAGATCCAGAACCTTCTTATATGTCCGACAATTCTTTTCAACGTGGCCTGGCTTGCCCCAAAATCAACAACCAATCTCTCTACATCTAGATTTTGACCTTGCTTGTGATTTGTCACGGTCATTTGGATTCTTTCCTCTTTCTCTTGAATTGCCTCTGTCATTTGCAATAAAAGAACTACTTGTTGGTGTCTCACCCTCGCTCTTCCTACGCATTTCTTCACTTAAAATCACACCAACAACATCATCGAATTTCAAGGTATTTGAACCAGAAACATAATTACTAACTGTCATAACCACAAGTTATTCCAGCTTTCTGGAAAAGAGGACAATATTAACAAAGCCATAATTTCTTCATCAAAGGTAATTTTTACAAAAGCTAACTAATTAGCTACACATTAAAATTATTTAAATGTTATGGGATAGATTTACCTTCAAACATTTTTATATTAACCAACTGCTTAATAAGAAAAACTTTATTCAAAGCTTCAAGTTTTTCATACAATTTATCCAATATAATCATTAATTCAGCAGTTGTACTTGTTTTAGATATATTAAGTGCTACAGATGGAGACAAACACAACCAAACCACCCCTTTTGCTTTTCTATCTAAAATATCCCAATCTTCATCCAACATGGTTGTTGGTATCTTGGCTTTACCTTGTAATGGTTGTCACAAATCTTTTTGGTATAAAGAATCCTCCATCTGCATTTTCGATAATGCATAATTTTTCCCATTGATCCTTTTGACAGTTATTTCTTCAAGCTTCATTGCTCCCACTTAAAATTGAATCTCTCTTACTAAACACAATTGAGCACAACCTACTTTGATACCAATTATTAAGAATTAAAAACAGAAGATTAACACAAAAGAAGACAACACAGATTTACAATGGTTCATCATAAATGGTTACGTCCACTCTCAAGTAGGGCAATCATTTTACTATAAACTATTTTTCGAAAATACATACAATACAATAATAGTATCCTTTTATAAGCAAACATTATTTGAAATACGAATAAACAAAAGATTTGGAGGAAAACTTGACTATTAGGTTTCACATTTACACCTTCATTTTTCATGCTACATTAATATTATCATTGTTTAAAACATCTTCACTGTTTATTAAACAAACTTTCTCTTCATAATTTTAATATAGCTGAGGTCTTCTAAACAAACAAATCACTCCAACAAACATATTAGTAGTCGACCATTTTCAGCATATTAAACACTTCATACCAAGTCGACCATCCCCGAGTTGAGTGAGGTTTATTCAAAGAGGACTTTTATTGAGATTGGCCAACCAAATGAATATGAACAAAACAGTGTTATCTCAACAACGACCAAGGTTATGCATGAGGTTAGGGATATTTATCGATACATTGACATCGTCCATGACTCGTTGGTAGAAAACAAGGCTGAGAGGATCCCTGCATTCATGCAAATTGGGTGTGAAGGAGAGTTTTTCAGATGTTTTATCATGTATGGATGACCACGAGTGAAGATGGCCAAGATGTTGGAAGGAGACACGACCTAGAGACTGTTAAAATGTCTAATTTACGTCAGTAATGTCATGACTACAGAGAAATATTTCTCCATTTACACTGACAAATGGTTTCAATTGAGGAAGCCACATAGTTGAGAGATCAAGCCCTTTGACAGTAGCAATACTCTCAAATGATTTCCCACTCACTAGTATTATCCAAAATCCCAATAAATACTTCTTTTTATGAATGATTTTGATTTTGCTAAATAATACTCTTTCTTTTTTTAATTGTTTTTTGAAAAAAATTATCCATTTATCAAATTCTCTTTTTTTTTAATCTCCATTTCAATAATATACCATCCCCAATAAAATTGCTCTCTACCAACAAACACCTTCTAGAATATAACTGACTGTAATGGAGACACACATGCAACTCACTTACATGGACTGTCATGCTAGAGTGTAGTTAAAACCAATAAATGTCTAGTCACTTAATAGAAATAAACACTTAAAAAAATTAATCTAACTCTTACATTCTAGTAAGTTCTAATAGTATGGTACTTTAAAATTAAAAATCAATAAGAAGACATACAATAAAAAAAAATGGGACAGATTTGACCCTTTATTTATATCACTCAAGTCCTTGATTCAATTGTATACATGGGTTCAAACAAGAAGACAACATACCTACAAAAATAGTTCGCCAATATGATCTATTTACAATCAAATTTGACCATTTATTTGTACCATTCAAGCCCATGATTCAATTGTATACATAAGTTCAAACAAGAATAGGTTCAGACAAGAAGACAACAGACCTAGTGAATCTTACATAATTCAAATAAATGAAAACTCCAACCCTGTTTGTTTCCTGGAATTAGACTGGAATTGGCATTATCTAATTCCGGATAATGTCAATTCCATGTTTGTGTCCATCCAAAAAATTGGAATTGGAATTTTGAAATTCCAATTTTACCCCAAAATGGGAATTTGCATCTTCCACCAAAATAGGTGGAATTGGAATTTCAAACTCCAATTCCAATTTTTAGAAAATCAAATTTAATATTTCGTGGGATCCGTGACTAAAAAGATGTATATTATATTGCTATAAGGATGTATATATATACATGTGTGTGTATACACACGTATGTATATATGCATGTGTATATATATACACATGTGTGTATATGTGTATATATATACATAAATGTGTGTGTATATGTGTATACACACACATGTCTGTATGTGTGTATATATATACACGTGTGTATGTGTATACATGGATACACACTTGTATGTGTATATACACACATGTGTGTATATATACACACATACACATGTGTATATATGTGTGTGTATATACAAATGTGTATATATGTGTATGTGTGTATATGTGTATACATGTGTGTGTATATACAATCATGTATACACATATACACGTGTGTGTATATACACACATGTATATAGTGTGCATGTGTGTATATATACACACATATACACACCATATTCAAAGAAATTAAAAAATAAAGAATTAAAATTCCTTATGCATCTTCTCAGTCATCTTCCGGGTGAACCAAACGGTTCAGCACATATTCTGGATTTCATTTTGAGGATAAGCATCTTCCTGAATTTCAGCATCTTCGAGAATTTACCATATCCAGGATATGATATTCCAATACCCAAACGAGAATAGTTGTGTATCTACCTTTTCAACAAGACACCTAATTAATATAAATCAACCTCATTTTGTTCAAAAGTTTCCTTGAAAGCCTATAGACTACTTTGTCCATTTATAGAATGTTTAATTGTGTGAAATTACAGTTTCCTAGAAAGCCTATAGACTACTTTGTCATTTATGAAATGTTTAATTTCAGTGACATTACAGTTAATTTTCAAACAACCTTTTACTTCCTTGTGGGAACTTTTGCAACCATCTAACGTAGGCTTCACTCTAATTTTTCCCACCAAATCTGTGTTTTCCTACATTAGTCTTACTTTATTAAAACGGGTTTCAATTAATTCAACAGTTACCTAAAATTCAAACCTAGGGACCAATAGAATAGTGGAAAAGTACATCGTATGGCATTCTTTCTTGAGTGATTTTACAAATACCATAAAACAAATATTTCAAAACATTCTTATTAGTAAAACATCAAATATATTACTAAGGAGCTTCTACAGTGCTAGAAACTATCATAGAAATAGAGGAGACTCCACAGATAGTTTTGACTGGCTCATTATGTATTTACAAACAGGGAAAAAAAAACACAATAATTAGAGAACTAAAATGCACCGTGTACCTCTGGTTTATCAGACAAGATAGCTTCAAATTGCTTTACAAGTTCAGGTGGTAAAACCTCGTCAATTTCAGCTGCCAATATTGCCATTGGCACTTTAATCTCTGATGCAAGCAAGAAAAAGACTTACATATCCATCATCTAACAGCAAGAGCAGAAGAAAGTAACTATAGGTGTAAATAACATTAAAATCTGCAAGTTAGAGAAACACTCAGAAGTGTCATGACATAAACTTCTATATAGTAGAGATTCAAAATTTTAGGTTACCGTAGACATACAAGAACCTTACAAATAATCTTTTATTCTCACCTTTAATATCATCATTAGTAACAAATGCTGGATGCAATAATACTCCTGCTTTTATATATTCCTCCCTTTTTGCTAGCTCCACTACCCCCTTGGCTGTAACCAGAAATGCAGTAGAAGATTAAGCTCTTCAGTAGTAAGTACACATGTCAAGATCAGATACTTTTTAAATGTACCCCTTCCCTCACGGCACTGTATATGGGGCAGGAAATTTGCACCTTAGTAAACAAAATATGTTGTTAACACAATATGTTAACAACATGTGTGTTAGTCTATTGTATTTGTTTGCAAATTACTAACACGTGTTAATGCAATAGACTAACACACATGTTGTTAACATATTGTATTAACAACATATTTTGTTTATTAAAGCGCAAATTTCCTGCCCATAGACAATGCCCTCACTTGATTGCTATTAAAAGTCTATTTAAAATCTCAACAAAATTATAATACACATTGAAATATAGCATGATCAGAAGTTGAACATAAACAAAACTGTTTCTCACCTCCCCAACAAAAGCCACCTGCTCCAAACTTGGTTATACCCTTACTTTTCAAAACATCAATAACTTTTAGAGAGTCCTCAAATCCTTTTTCCTAAAGCAGTGAATACAGTGGAAATCAACACTGTCTTTCAATAATTTGGCATTGCAACAAAGAAGTAGTGATAATGTTATATGATTCAAGAAGCCAAAGAAACAAAAAACATTTTCTACTAATGCAATGCAGACATGTTGAAAACGGTAAAATCTAACATTCCATTTAAAATAATAAATACTAAGAAACATTACTGGTGGATGATTGTTGAGCCAGGCTTTAAGGATACTACTGTCAAATGGATCTCCTTCAAAAGGATTCCCATAAAAGTAGTCAGGAATAACCACGAAGTATCCAGCTTCTGCTATTTTGTCACCCAACTTCCTATACCCACATTCAAACATGGCTTAGAAATTAGAATGTCAAAAGCTTTCAACTGTCTTAACCTTATTCCAATTGACTTGTTATGAAACTCTACAAATAGGTATTGCCTATACAAATAATTATACTCTACAATTCCAATTGACTAATTACACAACTTCAAAAATCGATCTTGCTTAAACAATAATACACTATGATATTCAGTATTTTGTAGAGAGAAATGTTTGTTATAACTTTATCAGATATGAATAGAGTGATTTGCTGCACTAAGGGAACATATAGAGATTTCAAATTCTGCATCTATTCTAGCATGTGACTGCATTCTTATGCTGTGGGTCTTTGTAACACATCAAATTATAAAATAGGTTAGCGTGTCTACATTTCATGCTAGCCTATCGAAGCCAAAGATATCTATCTCCAGGTGTTGGTGTGAATAGGGTTTTCTTTACATCATCTAACTAGATATTAGTTAGGATTTTTCATAATACTTTGTTGGACAACATGCCAAGACTGAACACAAAGTCTCATAATAAGAAGTTGACATGTAAATTCATCGCAATGAAGATCAAAACAACTCTTAAATAAATTCATCTAGATAAAGCACCAAACCCAGATGGGTTTCAAGCTAGATTTTTTTCAAAAATGTTGTCATAATATAGGGAATGAGATTTTAAGTCATTAGAAGCTGCAAGGAATTCGGGTAGATTTCTAAGGCAGAAAAATAAACTCTTCATCTCATTAATACCTAAGAAGGATAAATCTCCAAGCTTAGATGATTTTAGATTGAAATTTGTGTGTAATACCATATATAAAGTCTGAATAAAACTTTAGTTAACAAGCTAAAAAAGATACTTCCTTTCATTATATCAGAAGAACAAATTGGTTTTGTGTCGGGAAAATCAATATTTGATGGAGTGAACATAGCTCAAGAATCTATCCATTTGATACAGAACAACAAAGAGCCCAGCATGATTATTAAGTCGGATATTGAAAAAGTATATGATAAGGTTGACTGGAGATTCCTTTGCAAATGTCTAGAAGCATTCAGTTTTAGCAGAAAATGGATCAATCTTTTTTTTACAATATCTCTAGCCCAAGGATTTCAGTTTTAGTTAATGGGACACCAGAAGGGTGTTTTGAAATCTTCAAAGGATTAGGCCAAGGGGACCCAATATTCTCCTTTCTCTTCATTATTATGGAAGAAGCATTAAGGAGGTCCTTGAAAAAGATGGAAAAGATTCTAAAAGTTTACTCAAAAGCTTCAAGTAAACAAGTCAGCCAGGTAAAATCAAAGATTTTTTTTTTTTCAATGTTAATCCTAAGATAGAGCTAGAAATTATAAAATTCTTGGTTTTCATTCTTGGGTTTCAAGGTAGGGAAACTACCATGTTCTTATTCTGGTCTATTAGTGAATAAAGGATCAATAACTACCAAAGTGTGGGATCTAATTTGTGAAGAAATGAAGAGGAAAGTGGAGTCATAGAAGACAAAATGGCTATCTTGGGCAGGTAGAGTAACAATGTTGAAGGTTATTCTATTAGCACTACTCATTTATTTGACGTTGAAGAAAAAATTGGTTTTGATTGCTTAGGAGAAGATATATAGGCCTATATTAGTAGTGGTGGGATTGAGGAATCAACATTAGCAAAATAAAGCTTTGGGGGCAAAACTATAAGGAAATTGCATAAGGATTATCACCTAAAATGCGT
This sequence comes from Thuja plicata, assembly GCA_018584345.1. NCBI lineage: Eukaryota > Viridiplantae > Streptophyta > Pinopsida > Cupressales > Cupressaceae > Thuja > Thuja plicata. The sequence goes on along the minus strand of MU224041.1, from coordinate 550,520 downwards.
TAGAATTCTTAAAGATAAATACATAGAATATATGAGCCTAGAGGATATTCTTAGGACTCCAAACACTAAAAAAGAGTCACGAGTATGAAATTTTATGTTAAAATGTAGAGAGTTGATTATAAAGCAGATTTCTTGGGATGTGGTTGGTTAAAGCACTCTTTTTTGAAAAAAAAAATATTTGGGGGGTTATGTTGCAATAGAAAAATTAATGAATACTAGCATGTTAAGAGAAGTTTGTGAGTGACAATGGGGAGTTCATGTTAGAGATTAGGTGGAGTTGCTTGAAAATGATTCCTCTTTGAGGTGGAAGTGAAGAACAATTGAAGAACTTCCTATTTAGAGAGAAGACTTAATACAACTTAAGGAAATTTTAAAAAATAGATTAGTGATAAGTAGGATATTTTCTACAACAAGTCAAATTGTGATATTTCTATTAGGATTCAACTACATAGTTGAATCCTGATAGAAATATTACAAATAGATTAGTGTCATTCTGGAATGGAGAGGATATACTCAATTGGAAGGGTTCTGGGATAGGGAACTTTAATTCTAAAGATGGATCTATAAAGCAATTGTTGAGAAGAAACACTTAAAAGAGTTTGAGATCGTGATTAAATTATGCTAGGATAAAATATGTCTATGTAAGGTGGGAATATTCACTTAGGCATCACTTCAAGCTAGAATTCTCACAATGGAATAGTTTAGGAAGATATAGTTTACCGGTCCATGTATTTGTTTTCTATGTGGGCATAGTGAAGAGATAGTTAGTCATATTCTTTTGAATTCTCCTTTATGCTCAGAGATATCTGCAATGGTTATGCGCAAAACTTGGTTGGGTAACTGCTCTTCCCAATGACATTATGATGAATATTTCAAGGTTGTCCCAAGTTGTATGTTTCAAGATTATATGGAATCCATTGGATTTATTCTCCCTCTCTACTGGTGTGGGAATTGTGGAAGGAAAGAAATGATAAGTTATTTCAGGATAAGAAGCAGAGTTGGGAGGCTTTATCTAATAATATAGAAGCCGCTATTGTGGAGGTAGTTAATAGTAGACTAACAACTTACTATCTTACGGAGGCCTAGTTCACCAGTTGCGATGATAAAATAAGGGGAAGATGGTTTGGGTTGAAGATACCTACCTTTGTTGGAAGTGGTGACAGAGAAGTAAGTCTAGTAGAGAGAAATGTGTTTAGTATCCTCCCAAAGCCATTTGGTTTAAGTTAAACTTTGATGGAGCATCTTGAGGAAATCCAGGAGCTTCTCGAGTAAGCTATGTAGTTCATTCTTGGGATGGAGAAATAGTTGTTAATTCAGCCAAATATTTAAAAGATGATGCAAATAATATAGCAGAACTCAAGGTCTTAGTAAAAGGTCTAGATTACTATGCAAAGGCTTAGGAATTAAGGTGGAAATAGATGGGGTTTCAGCAATAATCATCAATGCTCTCAGAGTAGGGTCAACCCCAAATTGGAGATTGAACTCAATCCTCATTAGAGCTCTGGAGCTCCTTAAGTTTTTTGAGGCTATCACCATTGATCATGTCTATTGTGAATCAAATAGAGTTGCAGAACAAATGAAAAACTTTGGAGTAGATGGCATAGAAATCAGACAAGTAGGATCCAACTAATAATTTCAAATTTTAATTCATATTAATGATTAGGTTTGAAGAACAAGGGAGTAAATTTGAGAGTCACTTGGGGTGTTATCCTATGAAGGAGGGCTAAGTTGATGGATCAACCATAGAGTTCAAAAGATGAGATAAAAATTAAAAATATAAAATATTAAGACTGTTGATTGAAGTTGGGGGCCAAGCATCACTGCTTAAGAGGATTTGTCACTATGTTTGGGTAAAGGACACATCATCCTAAACATCAGGTCAATTTTTATAAAATTTGTTTGAAGGATTGTCTAACATTATATCTTATTAGTAGAGAGAGAGTTTGGAAAAAAAGGAACCGGAAAATTAAAGTTAACATATAAAGGCTTGTTAGTTTAAATTGGTGGTGATAACAAATGCTTTTTGGGCCTTAATTGATTGAGGGTGGTTTTACGTTTTAGTCTTATGTGGAGGGGTTTGTTGACTTGGCATAAAAAGGTTCCACTTTCCATTTGTCTTGGTTATGTATGTTGCCTTGTCACAATTCCACCTGCTTTCGCGATTACTAAGAATTAAATTCAGTGTTTGGCAGTCGGGTTGCTAGTAAGGGTTAAATGACAAAATCTTCTTCGACAAAAAAGTTGGGCTCTTCAATCAAAACAAAGGACAAAATGCCATAATGGATTATTTTTGGTAATCTCTATTGAAAAGACAAGATTTATGGGGAACCCTTCCCTATAAACTATTTCTTTAGAGATAATTTTGTAGTATTTTTTACTTTGAGTCCTCTATTTATAGGTTTTCTTATTGCATCATTGCTCTCGACTATAATTGGCGCAAGGACGGAGGAAGATGGGGCCAAAGGCTCCCCCAACTACCAAACCACCTTCCAGACACAATACGGAAACAACAACAACATAGTGAGAGAAGAAATAGAAGAGATCCTTTTCATTAATTGATCAAACTCATTACATGTTGGGTTGTAAAGCCTTCCCAGTTTCGGCCATATACATTCAGTGAATTACAATTTGACCTTCATACATGCGAGGTCATAGACCTGCCTTCCAAATAATTCAATACTTAATCTTCTATTATCTGATATCAAAATCCTACCTCTCCACTACCCTAAAACTAAGAACAAAGAAACAAATATATACAAGAATCCACCAAAGAGTTCGGTGCTCAAATCCATAAGAGAAACTTAGATTTAGGTCCACACAGATACCAATGAGAGACCCCATATTAATTAAGCCACATAAATTAAATGCAGAAGTCAACCATCAGATCCAATTCCAAAATAAACAACTCGGGCCAAGGATGACCGAGCAACAAAGTGACTCAGGAAAAGAACACCCCGAGAAACAGAAAACAAACCTGAGCATCAGAAGAAATGAACTCGGAAACAAGCATGCCCGAGTGACAGAACCCGAGCAACAGAAAATGAACAATCATGCATGCGCGATAGAAACCCAAGAAACAAAGACCAACTCGAAACAAGCATAACCGACCGACGACGTACTTCTCTGAGCAACCTCCAAACAAGCTAATGAATAAAAGAAAACATTTTTTTGGTTGAGAAGGATTGTCAATGACCCAAGATGCTCCCGCATTAGACACCTGGGGTTTCAAGAAATGATTCCCTGAATCATGTATCAGGTCCAACCTGAAATGAATCCAACTTAGATTGAGAAATCCAAGATGAGTCCTCAATCGGTCTGTTCTTCCACTTTATAAAATACTCTATGTATTCCTTTCCTCTTGTGTTTCTTCCAACTATTTGTTTCAAAATATTCTCAACTTCCTCTATCTTCTTCTTAGGATAATCACTTGATACTGTCACTTCGTCATTAGGTTCAAGATATTCATACAAGTCTGAAATATTGAATATAGGTGATATATCCATGTCATCAAGTAATTTCAGTTCATTAGCATTTCCACTGTCAAAGCTTCTCAATATTTTGCAAGGACCAAATTTCTTCATCTTCAATTTTACATATGTTCCAATAGGAAATCTTCCTTTCTTCAAATGAACCATAACTGCATCACCAAATTCAAATGTTTTATGTCTTCTTGATATGTATGCACTATCTTTGTATTTCTGATTACTTTTCTCCAGCTTTTGTTTTACATCCTCATGCAATGTCTTCATGAACCCAACAAATTCCTCTGCTTCAGCACTTCTTTTCTCTTCTCCAACAATATCTCTCAAGTCTGATATACCTCTCAATTGTGTACCATGAACAATCTCAAAAGGTGTCTTTCTAGTACTTCTATTTACTAAACTGTTGTATGCGAACTCTGTTTGTGCCAACTTTAAATCCCAATTACTTGGTGTGTCTCCAAATAGGTAAATCAACAAGTTACCCAAACTTTGGTTTACCACCTCTGTTTGTCCATCAGTCTGTGGATGAAATGTAGAACTAAATTTCAACTCAGTATCCAGCTTCTTCCAGAGTGTTCTCCAAGCATAGCTTACAAATTTACTATCTTGGTCAGTGATGATACTCCTCGGTAATCCATGCAATCTAAAAATTTCCTTAAAGAAAATATCTACTACATGTACTGCATTTGATGTTTTCTTACATGGTATGAAATGTTTTATCTTAGAAAATCTATCCACAACAACAGATATGGAATCATTACCTCTTGTTGTCCTAAGTAAGCCAAGAACAAAATCCATGCTGATATCACTCCAAGGTTTCTCAAGAACAATAATTGGTGTATACAAACCAGTATTCTGACTCACTCCTTTTGCAACTTGACAGAACCCACAAATTTTCAAAAATTCCTGAACATCCTTATATAATTGAGTCCAAAAATACATTTCCTTAAGAAAACTCAATGTCTTATCAATACCAAAATGTCCATCCAATCCACTACTATGTTTCTCCTTAATCAAATTAGTTCTCATTAATACTCTCGGTATGCACAACTGAATACCTTTGAACAACATATCTTCCTGAATTAAATAGTTTTCATACTTACTTGATTGATTTGAATTAGGTGCTATGCACACTCTCCACTGCTCTGAAAAATCAGGATCACTTTTATACAAATGTTTCATGTCATCAAAACCAAGAACCTCAATTCACATTTCAGTCAACAAAGATCTTCTTCTACTCAAAGCATCAGCAACTCGGTTAGAAACTCCACTCTTATGTTTAATTACAAATGTGAAACTTCGTAAATACTCTACTCATTTCATGTCTTTGATTCAGTTTATTCTAACTACCCAAATATTGTAAAGCCTTATGATCAGTATACAACACAAATTCATTTGGCATCAAATAATGTCTCCATTTCTTCATAGCTTGAACAATAGCATATAATTCTTAATCATAGACAGAATATTTCCTTTTAGCATCATTCAACTTTTCACTAAAGAAAGCAACAGGTTTACCTTCCTGAGTCAACACAGCTCCAATTGCACTTCCACTTGCATCACATTTAACTTAAAATACTTTGTTAAAATCGGGTAATGCTAACACAGGTAATTCAACAACCTTCAACTTCAAAGTCTCAAAACTCTTATCAGCTCCATGTGTCCATTTAAATTCTCTTTTGTCTCCTCTCATTGTCTCAGTCATAACATTACAAATAGAACTGCAATTTTTGATAAACTTCCTGTAAAAACTTTCCAATCCATGAATTGATCTTACCTCAGTGACATTCTCAGGTGTAGGCCAACTAAGTATAGCTTCAACCTTCTCAGGATCCATCTTCAAACCATCAGCTGAAATTACAAAACCCAAATACACAAGTTCTTCTTTCATGAAGGAGCACTTCTTCAGATTTATCAACAACTTTTCCTCTTTCAATTTCTGCCACACTTGTCTTATATGCATCAAATTTTCTCTTCTCTAGTCTTACTAAATATCATAATACCATCCAAGTATACAATCACACATTTATTCAATAGTTTATTCAAAACTTCATTCATTAACCTCACAAAAGTACTCGGTGCATTAGTTAAACCAAAAGGCATAAGCAAACACTCATACAAACCTTCCTTTGTCTTGAAAGCAATCTTCCATTCATCACCTTCTTTGATTCTGATCTGATGATATCCACTTTTCAAATCAATTTTGGTAAAATATCTTGCTCCACTCAAACAATATATTATGTCATCCATTCTCGGTATAGGAAACCTATACTTCACTGTGATCTTATTGATTTCTCTTGAATCGGTGCACATTTTCCACTCTCCATTCTTCTTAGGTGCTAACACAGTAGGTACTGCACATGGACTCAAAATTTCTTGGATCAAACCTTTGTTCAACAATTCATGAACTTGTCGGTTAAGCTCTTCATTCTCGGTCGGTGTTAACCTATGTGGTAATTTGTTTGGTAAACTAGCTCCAGGAATCAAATCCATACAATGACTAATATCTCTTATTGGTGGAAAACCATCAGGTACATTATCTGAAATGATCTCCTTGTATTTAGTGAGTAACTTCTCAACTTCTGCGAATTTCATCTTCTACATTCTTACTAGGTTTGTTAGGAATCAAAGCATAACAGATATTGTTTTTTTTCAAATCCTTAACAAACTGTCTACCTTCCATCAAACAAACTTTCACAGATGTACAAATCTCACCAACAGATTCTTCAACCACAGGTAACAAGATTTGTTTCTTGCCATCAACCCAAATAGAATATCTATTCAATATTCCATCGTGTATAGCATGTCCATCATATTGCCAAGGTCTACCCAACAAAATATGACAACAATCCATAGGCATTATATCACACAACACCTTATCATAATACTTTCCAATTTTCAGATTCACAAAACATTGTTCACTCACCATTAATGTATGTTCATCCTTGATCTATGAGTTCTGATAGGGTCACGGATGCTTCATCCTTTCCAACTGCAACTTTGTGACCATCTCCTTAGATGCCAGATTCTCCAAGCTTCCACTATCAACAATTACCTTCCAAACTTTGTTTGCAACTCTACATATGGTCTTGAATAAATGTTTCCTGATAGGATCTTTCTTATCCTTCTCACTCCACAGTATCCTTCAGATCATGAGATTACCTTCCTTCTTAGCTTCATTTGGTGACTCCTCTTGTACCAAAGCATTTCTGCTACTACCAATCTTCTTTCTTGCATGTGTACATTCAAAGGATTTATCTCCTTCCTCTCCACAATTGTAACAAGTTACTTGGAATCCTCTTCTGTTATATCCACCTCGGGAGTAATTGCCTCTTCCTCGGTATGAACTTCCACCTTTCCATCTAGTCTATCCCTTGTCTTGAGATGTGTCTAAAACTAACTTGTCTGGTTAAGATCTACTGTTCTCACCATGAGATCTACCTCTTCCTCTAGGGACTCTACCACCTCTGCCTCTTTTTCTTTGCTCAAATATTTTGTTCAACTTCTCCTCGGCTTTTAGGACAAATTGATATGCCTCCTCAATGCTTTCCATCTTGACCAAACTGATCTCATCTTGTATAGAACTTCTCAATCCATTCCAATCTCTTGCTACTCTTTCCACCTCATCTTCAACATGTCCAGATATGATGTCCAATCTATAGAATTTCTCAATATAGTCTTTTACTGATCTATCTTTCTGCTTTAAACTTTGCATTCTCCAAACTAGGTTAATCTGATAATCACAAGGTAGAAACTTGTCTTTCAATTTGTTTACCATCTTATCCCATACCTTGATTTTTCCTTTACCTTTCTTCTTTCAATCCAATTGCAGATGTTCCCACCATAAGGATGCATGACCTTTCAACTTTGTTCTTGCAATCTTCACCTTCTTATCCTCTGATACATTCTCATATTCAAAATACTTTTCCATCTCAATAATCCAGTCGATCAATTCATCAAAATCCAGTTTTCCACTATACTTAGGAGGATTAAACTAAGGTGTGGATTTCAAACTTGTCAAAGTTCACAGGAATCTCTCGTCTTCCTAATTCATCACAGGTACAGGTGCAGCTTCACCTTGAACCTCTTCCAATTCATCATCAGTAACATCTTCAAGATGCCTTCCTCTGCGCTGGGCTATCTCAACAGCATCCAATCTAGCAGCCATCTGTCTAAGCATATTAGCTAGACCCAGATATGCATTTCCTCTCCCACGAACCATCTTGAATCCCTCTATAATTGTAGGTTTGATCGCAATCTTCTACCCCACAACAATATCACCAACTAGGGTTAGGGTTTACAAGAAGGAAATTAGATCTCACCAACGCTCTAATACCACCTAACACAAGGATGGAAGTAGATGGGGCCAAAAGCTATCCCAACTACCAAACCGCCTTGCAGACACAATGCAAAAAAACAACATAGTGAGAGAAGAAACAACAAAGATCCATTTCATTAATTGATCAAACTCATTACATGTCGGACTATAAGGCCTTCCAGGTTTTGACATATGCATTCAGTGAATTACAATTTGATCTTCATACATGTGAGGTCACAAACCTACCTTCTAGATAATTCAATACTTACTCTTCTATTACAATCTGATATCAAAATCCTACCTCTCCACTACCCTAAAACTAATAACATAGAAACAAATAGATACAAGAATCCACCAAAGAGGTCAACGCTCAAATCTATAAGAGAAACCCAGACTTAGGTCCACACAGATCCCAATGAGAGACCCCATATTAATTAAGCCACAAAAATTAAATGTAGAAGTCGGTCATCAGATCCAATTCTAAAATAAACAACTCAGGCCAAGGATGACCAAGCAACAGAGTGACTCAGGCAAAAAACACCCTGAGAAACAGAAAACAACCCCAAGCGTTAGAAGAAATGAACTCGGAAACAAGCATGCCCGAGCGACAGAACCCGAGCGACAGAAAATGAATAAGCATGCCCGAGCGACAGAAACCCAAGCAACAGAGACCAACTCGAAACAAGCATAACCGAGTGACAGAGCCTGAGCAACAAAGTATTTCTCTGAGCAACCTCCAAACAAGCTAATGAATAAAAGAAAACATCTTTTTGGTTGAGCAGGATTGCCAATGAGCAGGATTGCCAATGACCCAAGATACTCTTGCATCAATAATGGACTCTCCATTTTGGCTCTTAACAAAGAGGAGACAAACAACTTTTTTAGGGCATGTGACAGATAAGCGCATGCATGAGGTGTTGACTTCACATAAACTAGTGATGCATGTGGTCAAGAAAATTATTGGTAGTGAATTTATTTTCAATAATCATAGATATAGAGTTAACTCAAACATTCTAGTTGTCTTTCTAGCAACCATCCTAATAGTGAGCCAAAAAAAGGTGGTTGTGGAGGAGTTATGTTGTAAGGTTTTCAAGAAATATTTCTTGGGGGATCTTGAAAATGTGATAAAAAAATGTGGAGGAATTTAATAATTCCCTATTCCAATCACTACTTCAAGGGGGAATGGGCAGGCAATGAGGTCCTTCGGCTTCCTATTTTGACTGTTTGGGATGAAGTCACTGTGGATATTAGGAAATCAATAATCCTCATAAGTTTGAGCTTCCTTAAAAGGCTAATGGACTACATTGTGGGTGGTCTTTTGAGTGACATTATTGGGGACAAGGTAGATGAAAGGGCTAACTAGGTCTTCAAATATAAATATCTAGAAGACTTAGACTGATTGGGCAACTCAGATTCAAGAGAAGTTGAAGTTGGTGAAGAGCCAGAGGTGGAGACAAGAAACACAAGAATGTTGCCACTCGCAGAAGTTGGTTTTCATTAGGTTTCGAGGTCTACGACAACCAATCTTTCTTCATCTCATCAGGGGCTAGAGTAACCCTTGTTCCCCTCTCTCTTAACTTACATGTTCTCTCTACATATATTAGTGCATTATGTAGAAAAAAAACTAGAAAGAATGTTTTGTTGGTGGAATTCCACACTTAGTGTTATCATGGAAGGAAAGATAGATCTAAAATTGTAGCCAAATCTTGTATTTGAATGAAGTTAGGGGAGGATGGGTATTTCGCTAGAGGGCTTTGATGATAAAAGCTTTGATGAAGTCTATAATGGTTGTAGGCCCAAAGGTATGCTTGGTATATCTACAATCTTTGTAAATATTGGTTGTTGATACTTAATATAAATTCATTCGGCCTAGGCCTTTTACGGAGCCAAAAAAAAACCATGGTGTTAAAGTTAGATTTAATTATTGGTTTTAAAATGGAGGATAGTGTGTTGTGTATTAAGGACACCTCAAATTTCATTAAAGCGAAAATTACAAAATTAATAACAAATACAATTCCCCTCATTAAAGCCCTCCTTTAATTAAAAACCAAATAAAATTTGAATATATTTTTACATGCTCTAAAATAAAGTTACTGCAAATAGAAAATTGATGTCATTGTACAATTGTCCTATTTCAATTAAATAGATAAATTTATTAATTTTATAAAAAATTAAATGTTCTACTTACTATGGCTAATATAAAAATTGAAAAATATTATTTTAAAATAACAATTAAGATAAATTGTATAATTTTTGTTTGAAAATTATTAAAAAACTTAAAAAATAAAAAAAAATGAAAAAAAAACACCGACACTGTTATAACTTTTTGTAAACAACCTAAATTGCTACGTGGATACATCAAGCGTCCTTGATAATGACTATTGAAGAAAAATACCGTCAGTTGACAGAAAGCGGCTTTGCCTGATCGGCAAGGTGACGCCGTTTGTCAACGTTTTTCAATGAGATATTTTTGGCTATTGTTATTAAAAGTACAACGGACCAATAAGTAGAAAAGCAGATTTCGGACAAGATAGCTGCGAGGAGATTTGACAAATAGATGAAGACCAGTGATGAATTGATGAGGTGTATTAAATATTTAAAAAAAAATTTGATTTCTATATGTATTATTTTCAATAGTAAGACAAAAAATAATATTTTTATAATCATTTAAAATAGGAAATTAAATATAATTATAAAAACTTTTTTAAATGTTTTAATTCTACAAAATGATTGATAAAAGCAATTATAAAATTAAATGAAATGAATAAAATTGCTTTCATAGATAGGAACTAATAACCATAAGAGATAAGATAAGATAAGATAAATTTATTAATGTTCAATAACAGACCAACAAGAGTCTAAGAGACTGAAATGTACAGCAAAACTAACAGCAGAGTAAGCAAGAAGAACATACACAAAAGGACTAAGAATCATTTTCAGGTAGAAAGAAATCCAACACTAAAGGATAATGATCTGGATGAAAGAATAAAACAATTATTCATCTATCACAATTCTCAATTTTTCTATTGAAGTACAAAGAAATTCAACACTAAAAGATGATTATCAGAATAAGAAAATAAAACAATTATTCATCTACCACAATTCTCAATTTTTCTATTGAATTAATGTAAATTTAGATAAATTAAAAAATTATAAAAAAATACTGTGGCATCAGACTTTACCTCAAAAGTGGAGCAGTAAATCCTGCAACATAAAGCAACCAAACAAAATTCATGACTATCAGCTTGAGTAATGGAGACTTCAAATCGAACTCTATATACGTATAAATTCTACTGCATTTTCTCACCATTTATGACGTTCTTAAAGATGCATAAAATCATAGACTGAATCTATGTTGCCAGAAACAAGAAACAAGAAACTAGAAACGAGACGGCAACAAACAATATGACGAGAAATGAAATATCTAAAAGTTGCCCATAAGATACTTATTTAAGCAAGCCAAACAAAAGAATACATTTAATTAGCAAAAGAATGCATTCTTACAAAAATAATTGAACAATCTAAGATCTATAAAACCCTTATCAGTCAATCTAGTCTGAATCAAGCCAACTTATCTCAGTTAAACAACATTAAATCGAACTTTATGATTAAACTTATTTTTCCATACTGGGTTTCAGACATTTCCTAGAATTTTATGATTAAACTTACAAAGTTTCCAGAAGGTGAAGAGTTTGGGGCGAAGAATACCAAAAATGTCGGAGAGAAGAATGACGGCGCCGGCGGAGGCGTCAGGAGAGCCGGTGGTGTAAGCCGTCAAGTCGTGAAAGGCGTCGAGACGTCCAACGCCCACATGAAGATTATTTCGGAGCGGAGGCGATGTACAACACTGCGGACCTGCCATTTTCTCTTCTTTCTCTTACAAATACAAACCACTTCTCCTTAAACTCCCTTCTCTTTGAACTTTGTTTCACTGATTTTCTCTCTCCCCCATTATGGTATTATTTAAACAGGCAACAAACAAGAAAGGTTTTGGAATTTAATATTGAATTTAATGGGGTGAATCGCATGCAGATAAAAACATATACGTGTACGCCATACGTATATGCTTGACGTATGAAAGGACATCAGCATTGTCTTTTTTAAATGCATTATTGGTGAATTAATTACTGAAAAAATCTGTCGGCACATACATCCAGCCGCCCATGCATAGTCACTAGCACTTAATTGCAGGTCCACTTCTTGTCGTCCACTGTGATCTTCAGCAGTCCCACATTGATCTGGTTAATCTGGGCCTGTTTGTTTGGCAGAATTTGTGCATGCTGGAATTGAATCTATTTTGGAGTTCTGCTATTCTCAAAACGAATTCTAGAATATGAGCTTGTTCTGTTTGGTTTACCTAAGGCCCCGTTTGGGTACTGGAATACCATATCATGGATATGGTTAATTCAGGAAGATGCTGCATATTGAGGAAGATGCTTATCCTCAAAATGAAATCCGGAATATAGTCTTACCCGTTTGGTTCACCCAGAAGATGAATGAGAAGATGCATAAGGAATTTTAATTCTTTATTTTTTAATTTCTTTGAATATGGTGTGTATACATGCACACATGTGTATATATACACACATACACATGTGCATGTGTATATATACACACATGTACACATGTGCATGTGTATATATACACACATGCACACGTACACATGTACATGTGTATATATACACACATGCACACATGTGCATGTGTGTATATATACACATGCACATGTGTACATG
>MU224041.1:518529-536028 GCA_018584345.1 Thuja plicata | reverse complement strand
AACAACAAGAAGGCTCAACGGCGTGTATATAGCAGATAAATAATGACTCTGCCAACAAAGATAAATAAAAAGTCATGAAAGAAAGCGAACAACATAAAAAATGACATGTGAAAAATGAAAAACAACAAAAGTATGAACAATTGTACGAGTGTTTGGATGGTCAGCTAAAGTCAAACTAAAAACAATGCGATAAAAGATCATCGAAAAGCAACATTGAATCTGATGGTCCAAACCATTTCAATGGTCGTCCATGTCTATTAAGAAGATTGGACCATTGATTTGGAATTTGAGGTCATCCTTCCCAAATAACTCGACATTTTCTATCTGAGAAGAAGAAACTGATTTTTTAAATCAATGGCTAACAATGTCTAAGAGGCGTGGACGACCATTGGAACCATGGTTGCCATGGGATTTTGGAGTCATCGTTATTTGTGTTGCTTCACCTTTCCCTTCTCTTCTTATGTGTTCATCTCCACGCGTGCTAGGTGAAAATTGCTTCATTTCTTTTCCCAAAGATTAGATGGGTCAATTGTCAAAGTATGTGGGTTCGGAGAAAAGTGCTTCACGTAATACTTGTACAAATGTTTGTTGGTGCTTTTGTACGTTGATGCAAAATGTATAAAATATAAATGTGGCAAAGATGTTTTTGTTGAAAACTCAAAACAATGTTTATGTTGTGGCAAGAGCAGTGGTGACCAATGAATATATTAACATTATTTTGTGGTCTACGACAGTTTATGTTACGTCTTTGACTGCAATGAAAACATTTAACTCATATGTATTGTAAGTGGATTAACTCTTGGTTTATGTCATTTGGACATTATGAATCCACGTGTTAGTATCCTATGGTGGATTCCAAATAATTATGAAATATAATTTTGTTGGAAAACATAACAAAGCCAAATAATTGTGTGTACATTGGGGAAGTCTTAACAGACTGACCTAATTGCTTATTGTAAACTTGTATAAAGGAGAGTTGTTTTTTGGTAAGGAAAGCAAGATGTGTAATGTGGAAACTACGAGCTTGTAATTGTGTAGTTTGCTAGATGTACAACAAAGGTAGTGATTGTGATGAATTTCATTGAAACTCTTTAAGCAAAGCAAGTTGTTAGATAGTCAGTTCACTAGTTATTGTTACTCATATATTTGTATTTCGGACAGTGAGTCCAGAAGGTGGATTTAACCTTCACATTTAGGCAGTGTGCCTGGGTAGTGAGCCTCTTATTTCTCTTGACTCCTAACATGGTCTTTCCTTTAACAGGGATTGTGTGTTGTATGTAATAGTCAACTCCTAATAGGGCTAAATCTCCTAACAGTGATACTATACTTTCAGTACATTATTTATGGGTACTAATTCCCACTGGGTTTTTTCCCCTTAACAGAGTTTCCTCGACAACAATTGCTTGTGTTATGGTGTTGTATTTAATGTGTTCAGATTTTATCCTCATACGCTGGTGACCTTATCTCTTTGGGAACTTTCTATCTACTAGTTTCGCATTGTAAATGATGAGAGTTGGTCCTTAACTGAGTCATTTGAATTTTTGCTTTGCTTTTAATTGTGGAACCTAAATATTCTTTATCGCCGTGGTCCCACTTGGGGTTAAATTCTTTGACATAGTAAGTTTTTTTCTACCTTTATATTTTGTCCACGGCAGTTTTGAATTTATCTAACACCCACTTTTTTACCTCTATATTAGTGTTTGGGCACTTGTGGGAGTTTATGTTCCATTTGTTTAACCACTTGCTTATTTGTTTCTTCTATGTCTTTTTCCTCCATTCTAACTCCTCTGCCACTACCATCCTAGGCCAACGATGCATATCCATATTACCCACTTTTTTTAAGTAGCACAACAAGCGAATAATTGTTGAGGCCTCAATAGAAAACATACCATCCTCCGCCAAGAGGATCTCATATGGGACCGTCGACTTGACCTTGAGGTTACTAGTGATGAGATATTTTTGGATTCTTTCTATCTGCTGCCATTTGTGATTTAACATATTACTCCCCCAAACCTCACACCCATAGAGAATAACTGAGACCACCAAGAGACCAAAGAGAGTCTTCCTAGTCTTCCAATCCCACAACTCAGCTTTCCTACATCCATTCTGAAGGAGGTAAGAGGCTTTCCAACCCCCTATATTATTTTTGATCTGCATGTATCCCAATTTAACCTGTAGTTGAAATCAATTCCCAGGTACTTGTACTCTTCCACAATCTCTAAAGAGTTTCCCTAAAAAATAAAAGTATGTTGTTGTTTTTTTCTTTTTCAAAGAAAAGATCATGATTTTAGTCTTAGAGACATTAACTTGCATCCCCACCTCCTAGTAAAAAAGCTCCAAGTTTTTCAAATGCTCTTTCAATCCTTGGGCAAACTTTGCAATAAGAATAAGGTCACCAGCATACAAAAGCAGTCTCACCACATAACCCACCAAATGTATGCCATCCCCATTGGCCTTGTTTAACCACTCCTCCAATTTAATGATGTAGAGACCAAACAAATTAGGGGATAAAGGGAACCCTTGTTTGACACCTATGTCACTCCCAAAGCATGCATACAAGTACCATGTAGGGTGGGGATGCAAGTAAAACATTCAGTTTGAATCCTCACATTTGACATTAATATTTTTAAATAAAAATTATTTTAAAAACTACCACATTTATTTGCAATAAACTGGGGAAGTAATTTTGAAAATGATTATTTAAATCATTTTTTAAAATGATTTAAATAAAGTTTAATATTTTCCCTTTAATATCAACCCTTTGATTCCTTATGAGAGTTGGGCCTCTCGCGGGCCTGGCTTAAAATATTTTCGCTCTGAGATAAATTTTCATGGTAACTAATTTTAATATGACCTTATGTACACTTGGGGCAAAAATCGTCAAGTGGGAAGCCATTGAAACAAATTTCTGATATCTATGCACTGTGACCAAAAAAGATAAATGGTCTCTAGAATTGGCCCAAAAAAATTATCAAACGACCACCTAGGGCCAAGAGAACTGAAAGGAGTGCTCACTCATGATAAAAAAGTATGGTCACCAATTGGATATACTTGACTATATCACAACTATGAGAAATTAAAATTCAAAATGAGCCATTTCATTTATTCTGCAACCGAATGTGTCAAAACACATGCAAACCCAGCCAAGAAAACCATCTAAGAAAAATACCAAAAATGACCTTGATAATCCTTCATTAGGCATGATGATTCATTCATATACACCTTGCATGTACACAAAATTATTTTATTTGATTCAACCCTGTGTGTAAGCTACTACTGATCAAACTTGGTCCTTTTGTAACTTTTCTGAAAAAACTAGTGTGAAACACTGCAAACTGATTTTAGATCTGCTTCTGAAAAATACCAAACAATATCCTGAGGTCTTTCCACTGATCTTGGTGAGACATTTACATACATAGAGTACAAATAATCAACCCATTAGTCCTAACAGTCACCTCCAGTATCAAAATACTAACCCTCAAAGTTGGCTTCTTAGAGAAAATTATTACTGTGCAAATTGAAATCTGAATAAAATGCAAATGGAATCAGCTTAGCAAATAGACCAAATGGACTCATTGGGGCTTACAAATGAACATAGAGGTTCTCTTTCATGTATAAAAAATAATTTAAAGCTTCCTATCTTATGAAAATCAAGTGGGAGTAAGACATACGCCTTCAAAGTGGGCTATTTCATTATTTCTAAAAGTGCAAAATGCAGACGTGTGATCCCCTCAATTCAAGTGTCTCAAAAACTCACCAAAATTTACTATGGGAGGACATAAATGGTCAAGGATTCTTAATGATATGGGTTCAATAGATTTCCAAAGCCACTTTACATAAAAACCCTTGGGGATCAAACTTATGTTTCCTCAAATTAGCCTTCTTCAAACAAGTTTTTAGGGGTGCACTTCGATGCCTTAACAAAATCACTACATGTGCATCTCAAATTCCTTCATAATTTGAGAGCACCAACAAGGACTACTAGGTGTTGAAAAATCTGAAACTCGTTGAAAATCAACTTGGGAGATTTACTAAAGTCAATGAAGCTATTGAGAACATTATAGTATGTATGCTCATATTTTTATTTCTTGTAAACCCCAACCCCAACTACCCTATGTAATAGAATTATGGTTTAATGAAGCAGTTTGGTGGAAAGATAGTGGGGTGGAAGAAATCATTGAAAGCTATAATAAATGATGAGAAATGGTTTATTTAGTTGTGTAATGTATTAAGGATAAAAAAAGCAAAGATTTAGAATAGGACTTTTTGACCAACAAGTGAAATATATTAACTAATGAGAATGAAAATAGTGGTGAAAATGTGAATGCCTCTAGATAGGAAGTAGTGGGTTCTAGGCTTATGCCTCATGAAGAAACTCATGCATCAAAAGATAATACAAATGCTATTTTGGAGACACCTAGGGAAAATCCCACTTTATAGATGGTCGAGCACCAAGGTATTTCGCCTGACTAAGCAAAAATCCCTAAAGGTGATCCTCTAACTGACTCAGTTCAGTCGGGGCAGGATCTACCCGTGTTTCTAATTCTATGATTCACAAACCTGCATGAAATATTATTTTAACATACTTTTAAATCGAATTCAAAAGATCTATACTAGTTAATCAATTCATAAATGAAAGCAAATCAAGAGCGTATCATGGATCTCTAGCAAGAAGGACTAAACAAATGCTCTCAGCTACAAAGCAATCCTAAAGTGACAACCTCTAGAATAATAATTATGATGAGAATGATGTGAAGATGAATCTAAGATGCAAATTAAGATAAAAGCCCTATTCTAAATGCTCAATTCTACTAAAACATGGAAGAATTTCACAATTATGACGATGCTATGCATGAACTCAATCCTTGCCTCCAAAGATAGTACTGGATGCCAATTGACTATAATCCTGATGCTTGAATGAAATTAGATGTGAATGGATGTAAAGTTGTATTTTGTACATAATTATGCCTCCTATTTATAAGATCTCCCAACGTGTAGGGGGTAAGTCAAGATAACAATGGTCAAAGTATGGTTGAGGTTAAGGGTAGTGATGTGTACCCTTTGAGTGGACAAGATTAATTTATAAGATTGAAAGGTCAAGATGGCAAATCCTTTTAATGATTCATGTACTTTCTTTCCTTATTTCCCATTGGTTGGGTGATTTTTCATCACATAGTGGTCGGTTAGGGAAATTAGGATTAAATTAATTCAAAATAATTAACTACTTTAGCCATGTTTGATATATTGAATTGAGTTTAATCAATTGGTTAACTAAGTAATTAAATAATTAATTCAATTACCTAGTTATTTAATTTATTAATTTTAATTAATTCAAAATAGCTTGTATTTGATTGATTTTTGCTTTGACTTGTATTGACCAATTTTAGGTGTATACAAAAGCCCCTCTTTGAATCAACGTGTGACGCGCATTGGTTTAAAGAATACTTGATGTCCGATGTCTGATTTGATGCCTGATTTAATGTTCGTTATGATGCCTGATTTAATGTCTGATATGATACCTAATTTGATGCCTGCTATGATGCCAAGATGCAGATTTGGATGATGTGATGTTGTCTCTATGATAGTGAAACCTCGATATAGATCCTTGATTTTGATTTGAATGCTCCAATAATTATTTTGAAATTTTAGGTGCTTAATATCTCTGATTGTCTTGATTCCATTAAATTGACATTATGATGGTCGTATGCCCCCTTGAGAAATAAATCAAAATGTTATTAGATAATCTAGATGAGTGAAGAATTTTAAGAAATATCTAAAGTTTGAGAGATAATTATGCTTTTGATTCATTTGTTGAAATGTAATTTGGAATAAAAATGGCCCGCTAAAGAATTTTTGGGATGAAAAATAACACAAGTTGATGAAAAAGGTAAAAATACCCCTCAAAAAGGTGAAAAGTAGGTATAAAAGGGGTAAAAATGACCTTTTTACCATCTCTTTTTCACTTTCCTCTCTTTCCATTTGCCTCTTTGACCTAGGTTTGCAGTGCGAGTAGACACCATGATTGTGCTAATTCAAGAGCATAGATTCAAGAGTGGGAGGATATTTTAGCGCCAAGTAGCCTATGGAGCACTGGTATGTCTCAAAATCCAATTTGTACTTTCAATTTTGATCACATGTGGATAAAATTTGGATTTTTAGGCATGAATTTCTTGTTTTTATGCAATTTTTCATGTTTAGCGCCTATGTGCATAGTTTTAGTGCTAGCGCATATAGTTTAAGTGCTTAAAATTTGTTTTAGCGCCTACGCATATTATTGTAGTGCCTAAACTAGGGCAGTATTGATGAGTTATAGCGCCTGTAATAGTTTTTTAGTGCCTATACTTTGTTGGTGCATTTTACCCCTTTTAATAGCATTGGCGCAATTTGTTTTAGCGCCTATGATGCAAAATAACGCTTATACATTGTTATAGCACCTGCATCATTTTAAATAGTGCCTACACCATTGTTTGCATCGCCTAGGCCTTTTTAGCACCTATGATGAATAAAACAACACTTATGCATAATTTTGTCAATTTTGCATTTTTGACTTAGCATTTCAGCATTGTTTGGTTTGAATATCAATCTGATCAATGGATATGGATGAGGTTCTTGATACTACTTGTAAAAATCAAGTATTTTTGATGTCAGTCTAGACTTTCTAGTTGATGTGGTATTGATGTCAATCAGATAGGTTGATAGGTTGATGAGTCAAATAAATGTGATGTTTCATCCTCAAGATCTAGAGTAAGGAAATATGATGCATTTAGAAATGAGAAAGTAAATAATAGGTTGATTGATTCATGTTAGGTGATCAATTTTGATGATGTTAGCTGATTGAATTATTTGATTTTACAAAACATGTTTCCTTTCAGAAACTAGCAGTACGTGGTCTTTATCCATGGTCGTTTGATAGGATTCCCATTTTGAGTGTTGTTGATAGGTGGATTATATGATGATTTGGTTTATGATACTTGCTTGAGATGCCCTGGTTCAAGGTGAAAAGGGGTCTACTAACTGCTTTGGTCAAGCGGTGACACTGGGATCATAACACCTTCCACTGACCGATGGGTAAGATGATGATCATACCTGAGGATATATATAGGATTCTCCAGATTCTGACTATGGGAGAGCATGTTTACTATAACAAAGTATATAATGGGGAGTTGTTTCATCATGTATTTGGAGATCTGACTATAGGATATTAAACTATCCAATGGGGAGTGATGATGCAGTAGTATGAGCCACTTCCTTTAGTATTGGTAGGTTTTATTGGAGGATTTATGATGCCAGATAGGCGAGGGAATGGTTTTACAGTTGGATGGGGACGCATTCTAGAGGACATGATAGCACACCCGAGGAGATTTTCTTGGGGTTCCTGCATGCTTGCACATTTATATCATGATTTACATTATGTGGTATATAGGCATAATGTTGCACTTTCAGCTAGTGTAGTATTATTACAGGTTTGGTCTTGGGAGCATCTCCCTATAGCGAGACCCATTACAGATAGAGTTCATCATGTTGGGGTACCATATATTTTTGCATATCATGGTGTAATTGTACACCCTTGGTTGGGAAAATTAGATTACTAGAGTCGCATGCTTGATGACATGGATCAGGTATGTGGGAGACCATACATTGGGTGTGATCCTTGGGCCAAGGATGTGGATGAGGTACCCTTCATGTTCATGCTGACATGGGTGATTGGTCAGACTATCTTAGTGATTGAGAGAATTTTCTTTCTACATGTGTTGAGATAGTTTGGTTGACTGTAGTGCATTCCAAAGAGGTTAGCACATTATGACCGAGTTCAGACTGAATGGAATTTTTGGGGTCCTTGTGTTGATTTTTTAGAATTATATGAGGAGGTTTTGGGTCTTCATCTCATTCCATGGGATTACAGAGAAGATACATTAGATGGGAGAGTGACTCGCGAGTATGCACAGTGGATTACATTATATCCATTTCATAGATGTATAGATTTTGTTAAGAGATTTTGTTAAGCCTGTCCTAGATATTGATGAGTGGGATGATGATGATGATGATGATGATGGTGGTGGTGGTGGTGGTGGTGATGGTGATGGTGATGGTGATGGTGATGGTGATGGTGATGACGATGATGATGACGATGACGATGACGATGACGATGACGATGACGATGACGATGATGATGACGATGACGATGACGATGACGATGACGATGACGATGACGATGACGATGACGATGACGATGACGATGACGATGACGATGACGATGACGATGACGATGACAATCATGATGACGATGACGATGACGATGACGATGATGATGACGATGACGATGACGATGATGATGACGATGATGATGATTGAGGCAATGGAGATTGGGGTCCTTGATGATGGAGAGGACTGAGGGTACACGGTGGTAGAGTAGGTGCACAGGGTGGAAGAGTTGGTAGGAGAGCTCCCGATAGAGTTGTTTGGGGGAGAGGTGGGGTTATTATACATATTCCTAGGGGTGGAAATAGTCGGGGTAGGGTTGGTGGAGGAAGAGATGGTAGAGGGAGAGATGGTGGAGGGAGAGATGGTGGAGAGAGAGGAAAAAATGGTGGAGGTAGACATGATCCAGTGGGACAAATACCTTCGAGACTGAGGGTAGTGTTATATCATGGATGGGTAGGCCGAGGTCCAAGAGTAGGTCGCTCTAGTGTATAGGGTCATCCAGAAAAGGCCAGTACAAGGTCCTCTAGCTCAATCAGTTTCCCTAGCCATTCCATCTCCTCATGTGGATCCTCCCGCACCTAGTCAGGATATATGGGCATTATAGGCTAGTGTATCAGTGATACATGGTTTGTTGGCTCAGGTGACCAGTGTTATATAGGGGTTGGTGGCAACTATGGAACATATTTAGCACGGTCAGATAGCACAGGTGCCTAGACAGATAGATCATCATCATCCAGGCCTCCAATGTTGGTACTAGTGGTGGTCCACTATCAGGTTTAGGTGGATATATAGGGGCTAGTGATGGATAGAGCTAGAGTTGCTCCATATTGATGTGCTTATTGATGTATATTTTGATTTCCTCAGGATTATATATATATTTATGATATTTTATTATGTTATTTGATTATAGAATCTTTTATGGACTCTTTAATTATGGACATTTGATATATTTTCACCCTTCCTTTATGATTTATCTCCCTTGTGATGTCATGATATATTAGACTTTTGATAATTTATGCAGATGGATGCAGTTTGATATGAGTCTATCTATGCATGTTGTTTTCTCCTATGGATGCACTTATTTGATGTATATGTTCATGTATGGATGGATACATATGGATGTATTTATGTGACCGCAATGCATTTCTTAGATGTACCATGTATGGATAAATGTGGTATATAATGAGTGATCTTTATGGATGTTATGTTTTAACATGCTTATGATGTTGGATGTAATTATTTACGATATGCAATAATAATGTTGAACACTCTTAATGTTTATTATTATGAGATAAGCACCTGATTAATGAGATGATGAAATTTTTTTGATATTCATGGGGAATGAACATAAATGGAATGCAATTAATACACTTAAATTATCAATGAACCTAAATGAAATGCAATTAATGCACTTAACTAAAATTAAATTAATGCACTTAAATGATCAATGAACCTAAATGAAATGCAATTAATGCACTTAACTAAAACACAATTAATGCACTTAACTAAAACACAATTAATGCACTTAAATGATCAATGAACCTAAATGAATGATAGATAATGAAGCGATTTTGAATGAAAGATAATGATTAATGAGCTGAAATGTAAATGAAAGACACTTAATAATGATTAAATATATGCAATGATCTAAATGAACTTATATGAAATGCACTTGTTTTGGTTAAAGTCTAATATATTCCATTGAAAGGAGAAGTTTTTATGAGTTTTGACTTTCATGAGCTTTTCATCCCCCCCCCTGAGAAATCCCATAATGATTATTAATGCAAGAATTAATCTAACATGAATGCAATATGTGAATGCAACTAAATTGTTGTCACTTTTTAATGGATCAATATATTTTGCAATTATCATCATTGAGATTTTTGGTAGATCGTTGAAATTGGCACAACCCTCATTCGTTAGATTTGCAAACCATGGTGATATGAATACCGCTTTCATCAGATTCAATGTGACTAGTGTCATCATTAGGTTTTTGTGAATCATTGAAATTGATACAACCCTCACTAGCTAGATTTGCAAACTATGGTGATATGAATACCACTTTCGTCAGATTCAATGTTGAAAGTGGATCTTGGCATTAAGGTATGAATAACCTAAATGGCATAAGTAACCTTTTGCATAAATAGATAAAGAGTTATTTCCTTCAATATGCCAATATCCTCAATTATTCTTTGATGATCGTGTCTTTAGACTAATTAGCATACTTCTTTGAATCGATTCTACAAGTAGAAAATCAAGGAAATATCACACTTCATCATTTCTCCTCTCTTCAAAAGACATCCTAGAGTTTCTAAAAATATATGATGTCAAAAATCAAGTAACATGCATTTGAATCTCTTAGCCATTGTTATTTGATCCATAATTTTAACAAAATTTAATCCATCTTGTTCCATTTTGATTTTGTTCAAGTTTGTTTGATTTTATGTTTGGGTTTGATTTGATGTGTTGCTTCTTAATTGTGGTTGAAAGTTTGGATGTTTGAAATTTGAGATTTGGATTTGATTAAACAATTAAAATGTCATGATTCTTGATCTTGGTTAGGCTTGTTTTTTTTGTTGGTGTCTGCTTCAGTGATGATCTCCCAAATTTTGGTTTCCTACCCCTAGTTTGGAGTTTGAAAATGATAATGTACTAATACCATTTCCAAACCATGATAAAATATTGCTTGGATGACTATGTTATGGAACTTTTGGGGTTTATTATGAATATGTACATGGATGAGAAAATGCAGCTGGATATATACAAGGATGGAAGAAAATGCAAATACAAATGCTTGATAGATAAAGGAGCTCAACCTAGAGCAAGTAGCTCAAGTTTTCCATGTTTTCACTACTTGGATTTATTGCATTTTTTCTTTTTATTTTATTTTTTTGCTACCAAGGTGCCTATTTGCTATGTTTTCACCAAGGCACTTTTTCTCTTTTTTCAATTTTTTTGGAATTTTTTATTTTTTCCATTGTTTTTGCTTTCTTCGGGATCCATTTTTATTGTTTTTGATGTCTTTTCAGGTTCATTTTTTTCTATACAAATTAATACTCTCTTATTAGATATTCTTTCAATTGATCAGGTATAGAACCTCTTAAGATGAATGTTGTTTATGGGTTCTTCATATTCTTCTCCATCACATGTGGCTAATTTGTACGTTCCTGTGATATATGATGATGTGATCACAAAGGTTCATAGCCAATTTGAATCAAATTTCCCTATCTTTTCTCTTTCTGATTGATTTCTTGGGTTATCTCTTAGAACTAGATCACATATTTGAAACTCTCTAAGTATAATATTTTTGTTGTAGCTCCTTGACATCCTCTTTTGATATACTTTTAGGTGATCATATGCTTGGTGTTGATGCTCCTTGAGCAATTTTAGTTCTTCCAACCTAGAAAATCTATACTCTTCATCTGTCAATATGCCACGTAAAGAGACTCTAAGTGATGGAATTTCAACCTCCAATGGTAAAACTGCTTCAGCCCCATAAACTAGAGAAAAGGGTGTAGCTCCGGTAAGTGTTCTAATGCTGGTCCTATAAGCCCAAAATGATGGATTTAAGTGAATGTGTCAATCCCTTCCTGAATCATCCACTATTTTATTAAGGATCTTAAGGATGTTTTTGTTAGAATCTTATCTTGTCCATTTCCTTGGGGATAGTAAATGGAAGAGAAATTTTGAATAATATGGAATTTTTCACATAACTCTTTGACATCCTTATTTTTAAAATTCCTTCCATTATTTGTTATGATTTCATGTGGGATACCATATCTTCAAATGATATGATTTAAGATAAACATGGAAATCTACTTTCCAGTTGCAGCTGATAAGGTTACAACTTCCACCCATTTGTTGGCAAGTGATGTATTTTTGGAGTGATATGGGACACTTGAGGGTTTTCATTTATGGCAACACATTTGGTATGATGTTCGATTGGAGTTGTTTATAGTTTTGGAGATGCAGATTGTAAAATGACTAAGTACAATGAATATAAATACATAGCATATAAGTACAGTTTTGGACAGCGAAGATATTATACGATGACTGATGACATGCGAGCTTAGAGGAAGACATTTTTGGTTATGTATCAACTTTTGTTAAGGTCGCTTGATTTTTTGTGTTAATCAAAGTGAGTTACAGTGTTATGAAGACATGCGAAGATAGAGTGATAGAGATACATGGAAGATGAACAGTCGCAATGATTAAGGGAGTATGACATGGAATCCAAACATGCTAAGTTGGATTGGGATTTTGGATTGCCTATGCTTTGGTAGTATAAGATTGTTGACTTTGTATTTAATCTTTGCATTAGTATTAATTCTATTTTATAATGTATTACAGAGCCGACTGAATAATGTCATACGTGTATATATGAAGAGCTTTTTGTAAAGTGAAGTGTGAAAGTGATGAGACGATATGAAGCAGATGGAATGCATGGATGCATTTTGATGTTAGATAGATGTGAGCTACAAATGGAACTATCTAATCATAGCTTATGGTTCTATTGTTTATTTCTGAGATTGACTATAACAGAACTATTTCTGATTGTAAGAGCAGTGTGCTCAGAATACCTCTAACAGGGTTTTGTATTCCCCTAATAGGGAAATGTGTTATTGTAATATTCAGCTCCTAATAGGGATAGGTTTCCTAACAAGGACACTATAATTTTAGTATATATTTGTGGGTAGCATCCCCACGAGGGTTTTCCCTTGTCTAGGGTTTCCTTGACAACAATTCATGGTATTATGAGTTATGTGTTGTGTTCTTATGTTCTTTTCATTTCAATAATTATATGGTTAAGTTGGAATTTATTAAGTTCATGGTTAAAGTGTTTTAATACTAATTCACCCCCTCTCAGTATTACTTAATCTTAATAATTGGTATCAGATCCAGGTTCACCCTTGGAGAGAAGGTTTAACAACTTAAGGGAGATCAAGATGGATTCTAAAAGTTTGGAAGAAAACTTTGAAGCAACACTTGAAGATCTTGACAAAGCTAAAGCAGAGAATGGTGACTTGAAATTAAAATTGAGAAGAGAAGAGGGATTCATTAAGAAATTAAAATAATATCTTGAACTTTCCAAAATTCAGAGACAAGATCTTATGGTTAAGATAAAAGAGGATTTAGACAATGATAATTCAAATTTGATAATGCAGCTTGAGAAAGAGAAAGATACTTTGAAGCTTGATTATGAAACTACTTCACTACATATGGCTAAAGAGATTCAACAACAAAAGGATGCTAAGAATAAAATTTAAGAAACCTTAAATGATGCTAATAGTTAGATGGGTCAAATGAAGACTGAGCTTGAACACTACAAGAACAAGTATCTAGAATTAGAGACATATAATCATATCATAAAAGGAGAACTTGTTGAGGCAAAGAATAATATTGAGATACTTCACATGAGTACTGACTTGATCGATAAATAAAGAGACATATAGAAACCTAAAGGAGACATTACTGGCCTTGGCTTCAATGAAGATGAATGTTCAAAGAATCAAGAGGAAAAATTTGATGCAAAGATTGATGGAGAAATACCCACTCTTGAAGAACCTAAAGAATAGATCAGACCTTTCAGAGGTAGATGTTTTTGATGTAACAAGGTTGGACACATGAAGAGAGATTGCAGAGGTAAAGCCCCTTTCAAACCTTTTGCTAGTTATTTCTTTAAATGTTATGTATATGGGCACAAGAAAGAAGAATGTAGGAAAAATGATCAATTAAGATACAAACAAGATTACATTAGTGAAGAGACAATAGCTAAGACCACATGTTACAAATGTAATAACCTTGAGCTCGTAGCAAGGTATTGTAAGTTGTAGGTTAATAAGAAAAGATCACCTTCTATATGCTACAAATGTAACAATCCAGGACATATAGCAAAGTTTTGCAGGTATAATGGAACTGAAAAAAGAAGAGTACCACCTCCCATAATTATAAAGAAAAATATTGGTGATACTAGTAAGAGTCTTGTAGAATATAGGAGTGAATTTGACAGTTGATTTAGGAAAGCAGAAGATATCAGCAGTAATAAGGTATGGAAGGTAAAGGAGTCTAGTGAGGAAAAGGTTCAGGTAGAATCAGTAGATGCTACTAAGTCTTCGCCTAATGCTAACATTGCTACATCAACCTAGATGGCCAAGCATGGCCTTAGGGGGAGCATTGGAAGAATACATCAGAAATCTATCCAGCCCCTGAATTTGAGGAGTAATCTCTTGCAAGCTTAGGGAGAGCATGTAGAAATGTTTTGGAACACATATCTATGATAGCATGATTTTACAAGCCTATATCCCATGATCACCAAATTGTTATTCGACTAGTTTATGTGCAAAAATGAGTTTATTAGGAACTGTGTCATTTCTTCACTCAGTGAAGTATAAGGTTAATAGAAAGAACATAATTGAACATGATTTCCAGAGCAGAGCTTGAGGAGAAAAGAGTCTTGAGCAGAAGTAGAATTGGAGCAAGTGTGTTGAAGAGTTTGATAGGAGAAGGGACTCACATTTCAACAGTAAAGAGGTATTTAGATCAAATTGCAAAGTTTTGAAAATGGATACTCCTATTATTTTTTATGTTGTAGAGATACCTAGATAAAAATTTAAGAAACACCCTTTCAAATCTACTAAGGATGACCCTGAAGGCGCATTTTCTCAAACACCCTATGGATTTTAATATGTCAAAGATATTAGGGCCTACATACATTATAAGTATGAATCTTAGGGAGACAAAGAGATTTCTACAGATATGGAAGACATGATAGGTGACGATGGAAAGATGAAGGATGAATTCGCACACCTAAATATCTTGGGTATTATGAAGATAACCAAACTTCATGATTTTGAAAAAAGAAGAATGGATAAAGATTATCTTGATTAGAGTTTGTGATCAGTTCATATGGCTTGGAGATCAGCCTGTGAAGATCTATTGCGACATAATTCATGCCATAACAATATTGGACAATACTAGTGTAGTACCTATTTCTAAGAAGAACAATAAGAATATGGTAGAAACCCTAACGCATTCACAGTGGGACAAGAGAGCGATGACAGTAAATGATATATTCCAATAGGATGTATGATTGATTACTATGATTTTAGGCTATAAACTCCATTATATCAGTCAATTCAATTTTGTATCAGCAGGAGTAATCTTAATGGCTTATAAGATGGTCAAGGAAAACATTAAGTATAATCTTTGTGCAGTCCTAACACAGTAATTCTTGGAGAGTGTAAGGCGGATTAAGAAGGATAAGATGAAAGGATTCGGATTTGGATCTTTGTAGATATACATGTACATTCACATTGTTCACAAATTTCCTTGTATGCACCCTAGAGCATGGAAAGATAGTATACCTACTGGTATTCAGATTTATTAGAGTTATAGGAGACATAACAACACTTGGGTAGATGTTGAATTGTTTGTTATGATCAAAATCCTATAGAGAGAGGTGAAGACAAGGGAGAGAATTCCTGAGCCAGTGGTAGAAAAATACAAGGACTCAATTTGTTTCATGTTTGAAACTGATTATGTGTTCTTTGAGGCAGTTATTCCTAGAAAGAAGTGGTGCTATCCACTGGGCTATGAGGTTAGTTCTGAAATTTGGATTATGCAAGTAGAACACACCTTATCTTCAGATGTTGATTCATCAGAGGAGAGATGGGGTACTTATGAGGAGAAGTCTGCAAAGATTAGGGAATAACTGACAAGAGCATCAAGGAAGAGGAAAGTAGAGAATATAATTGATGACTATGCAGCCAAGGTAGGTATATCTAAAGAGGAAATGAAAGAAGTTAGGAAGAAGATGACTAAAAGAGCTTCTAGTTTGGTAAGCACCATTGTTGCAACCCTTCCACCTCCAGAACATGTGAAGATAATTAGTCCACTTTCTACTATGATTGATGTATCTACACCTTCACCACCTTAGCATACATCACAGGAAGAGACTACAAAGCAAGTACCTAGAAGAAACACAAGGTCCACTAAACTAGACCCACCTCTTAAGGAGTAGAGGATAGAAGGAGAAGAGAAGAAATTTGAAGAAAAGACCACTAATGTGAGACAAATTTGGAAGCCAGATATGAAAATGATACAGAAGAGATTAATTGAGCAAGGGAAGCTTGTTTCATTGACAAAATACTATGACAGGTATGAGGGATTTGACAAACTTCTAATTGAAGACATAGTGATTAAACATTTACTTATTTTTAAGAAGAATTTGTTAGAAATTGGAGGTAGCATTGTGTTCTAAAAATGTGTCACACTTCTATGAGTCATTCCATCCAAGGTTGCTCAAGAATGAGGCCTCAAATATTGACTCATAGCTCCCTAGTCATGGAGTGAAAAGGTGTGTGATGGAGGCCCTCAGATTGACCTAGTTGTGCCCTTGCAAGTACACCATGAAATGAGAGATTCAATGGATGAAAATGACAACTATTCTATATGATTGCAATGCATAAAAGGAAATTAATCTAAATGATAACAATGCAAGATTAATCTATGAAAGGAAATATGCAAGCTTAATCTATGGAAGAAAATATGAATTTAATCTAATATGAATCTAATCTACATGAATAGCCATGGATGCAAGAAGAAGACAAGAAGAGAGAAGTTGCAATATCCAAGCTTGAGTGCTCAAATTCTCCTCCAAAATTGCTCTCCAAACTTGCAGCATAACAATACAAAAAAAAAAAGTGGAACCTAAATGAGAAGGAGAGGGCTCCTTATAAAGAAAAGTGAACGGTTGAGATTAAGAGGAAAAAATAAATGAGCAATGGTGGAGATTAAATCTTGGTTGATCCATGTGCTCATTAAAGAAAAAAGCCCACCACTTAGAAAGATGTGATAAAAAAATATTTTTATTTAATTTATTTCCTTTTTCATCAAATAAAGTGCTTTAAGTGGGGATTTTTATTTATTTAATTAAAAGAGGGGTTTTGTTTATAATTAAATAAATTAGAAGAATTTTATTTAATTAAATGGAAGGAATTTAATTTAATTAAATAAGATAAATTTTATTTAATTAAAAGGGTGATTAAATCTTTTAAATAAAAATAAAATAAAAATGATCAAACCTTAGGAAATATTGAAATAATTGAATTAATTACAATTTGATCAAGGAGATTGATTTGAATTGAAAATGTTGCAAAGCATTGATTCAAGAATTTGATAAAATGATAAATGGGGCCCATAGTCTAGGCGACCATTTTAGGGTGCATACATTTGCCCCTCTTTGACTAATGTGTGATCATTCTGGGAACACATGTAGTCAAAGAATGCAGTTGAAGT
>MU224041.1:491433-518131 GCA_018584345.1 Thuja plicata | reverse complement strand
AGGTGGAAAGAAATGGAGAGAAGAAAGAGAATTTTCCTTAAGAAAGAGAATGCCCCAAAATCAATCAACTGTTTAAGATAGAAAATTTTGATTGAGATCACGAAAGAAGATAAGGAAATGAAGATCATAGTTGATTAAAAGTCCACAAAAACGATGAAGGAAAACCCTCTCAAACTCATAATGCAGCCTAAAAATGCAAACTAACATGAAGTCTAACAATGCAAGCTACATGAAAATGCAAAGGTGTACTTGCAATAGAGCAACTGTAACATAGGACATTCTGTTCATCATTCATTAGAGAATGTTAAGGAACTTATTTTCAACATTGGGCCATTATTAACGGACATCAGAAAATCACACAATCATCACTAGTCACAAGTGCAACTATGAAGATATGAATATGATTTATATCAGATTGGAATGTGGAAAGATTATAACATAAGCATCAAAGACATAAAGGTCAAGATGATTGTGATGTTAGCTTACCCAATTTAATGTAGCAAAACCACACTCGCATCAAGGCATAGAGGCCAGGATGACCAGCAGAATGGTTGTGCAAAAATAGTAAAGCATAAAGCAGGAAGAAAATAAAAACATGTTTCATGCCCCAAGTCCTCTAGCTATGCATCCCAGAGAGACTTTTTAAACAAGGACACTCAACAAAAATTAATAACAGCCAGCACACAAAGAAAAGTTCATGACATAGCTCAAGCATTAAGTGTTGCATTTTAAAATTTAAGTGTGTTAACTGATACTGAGTTCCGAGGATAAGGATTGAATGCTTTCAAGTAGGTAAGATCACATGACAAAAATGGGAAGACCAAACCAATAAGTGTTGAAAAACACTCTATGTCAAGGGTTGTATTGAAAAATACAGTTGGCGTGGTGTTGAAAAAAACCATTTCTGAGGCGTCCTAAAGACTAATGCATCCAAGAGACCAAAGCTAACACAATTATGCCCCCTAGACAAAGACAAAGACCAATTCCAAACCAAGGCAACAAGGACAAGGCATGATGGAGAAAGGATAAGTGTCAAGGACACACGCTAAGAAACAGGGTTGCAGAGGCCTCAAGTAGTGCTCGTTTCCAGGTTTTCACCACTTGAATTTTATTACAATTTTTTCTCTTTCATTTTTTTTCATTTTTTTCTTCTTTGTTTCAGGAATTTTTATAATTTTTGCTACCAAGTCCCCTGTTTTCAGGTTTTCACCAAGGCACTTTTTCCATTTTTTTTTGAATTTTTGAATTTTTTGATTTTTTGTATTTTTGGAATATATAATTTTATTGAGATACATCAAAGCGCCTATTGCTAGGTTTTCATTAAGATGATCATTTTTTCAGGACATTTTCTGATTTTTAGCATTTTTGACAATATATCATTTTTTGGGGATTTTTTTAGGATCAATAATTATGTACAAAGGATGCCCCCAGACAGAATGGACATCATGGATAGAAATTCTTCAGGTGCAAGACATTGATAGGATTAGGGAGCTTCTCTCCCTCTTCTATAGATAGTAAATAAGCACTTGTCCCAAAAGCTATTGTAATGATGTAAGGTCCAAGCTAATTAGGTTCAAATTTTCCCTTTTGATATCTATGCTATTGATTCTTAGGATTTTCACATAGGACAAGATCTCCTACTTGGAATTCTCTAGGGAGAACCTTTTCATTGAAGGCTTTAGACATGCACTTTTGATAAACCCTCATATGGTCAAATGATGCTTGATGTTTCTCATTTAGAAGTTCTAACTCTTGAAGTCTCATAGCGTGGTAGTCTTCATCTGTAACTAGACCTTTGAGGGAAACTCTAAGTGAAGGAATCTCCACCTCCAAAGGTAACACTGCTTCAGTGCCATATGCAAGGGAAAAAGGAGTAGCCCCAATAGGAGTACAATTACTCATTCTATAGGCCCACAAAGCCGGATTTAGCTATAAGTGCCAATCTCTACCATTCTTATAGACTGATCTATGTAATATTTTAAGAATGGCTTTGTTGGATGCCTCTGCTTGAGCATTTCCTTGCGGGAAGTAAATGGAGGACCAATGTTGTTTAATCTTGAATTTCTTGCAGAGTTGTTTAAGGTCCTTATTTTTGAAGTGGCCTCCGTTTTTAGTGATAATCTAGGAAGGCACTCCATATCGACAGATGATATAGTTCAGAATGAATAGAGAGATTATCTTGCCCAAGGAAACAAAAAGTGGGACAACTTCTACCCATTTAGTGAAGTAATCAGTAGCAGTGATAATAAACTTGTGTCCACCTGATGGGTTGGGATGAATCTTTCCAACAAGATCAAATGCCCAATGCTAAAATGGCCAATGAGATATAGAAGTAATGAGCTCCCTGCTTGGAGCATGTATCAGGTTACCATATTTTTGACACTTTTCACATGACTTTACAAAAGCTGCTGCATCAATCTGCATCGTAGGCCAATAGTACCCCACCCTAAGCAACCTTCAGGCCATGGCAAGACCATTGGAATGTCCCCCATAGATGCCCTCGTGGATGTCAACTAACGCTTGGTCAGATTCTTCCTTTTCTAAGCATCTAAGAAGTGTTTCATCTAGACCCCTCCTATACAAATCACCAACAATAAGGGAATGGCGAGAGGTGAGAGGCATTTCAGGTAAGGTTTCTACGTTTATATCGGTTAAAGGTTTTAGGAATAATGTCATCACAAAGGTATGAGTAAATGGCACCATAACAGGATGACTAATGACCAAGAAGGGTACAAATGACATGGCTTTCTTAGGAGTCTTAGATAGGGTGATCCAACTCTTCCACCAAGAATTCAAATCTTGATTCATGTTTCTCTAACTGAAGGAGTGAAGCAAGTGTATCCATAGCATCAGCTACTTTGTTTTCTACTCTAGTGAAATGTTGAAACATGACAAATGTGAAGTATCGATTCAAGGAATCAACCATTTGCTTGTAAGGTACCATTTTCTCATGTTTTGTTTGATATTCATCATTAACTTGGTTGATTATCAGCTGTGAATCCCCATAGATGTGTAACTCTATGATTCTCCATTCTATGACCATCTTAAGTCCATTTTCTAAAGCTTCATACTAAGCAATGTTATTTGTACATGGGAACAATAATTTGTAAGACTTAGGAATTGTGTACCCATGAGGAGAAACAAACAATACACCGGCTCCTGAACTATTTTGCATAAAAGATCCATCAAAGAACATCTTCCATGTTCTTTTAGTCATATACATGAGGTGCTCATCTGGGAAGTCAACTTGAATAAGTGTAGTGTCTTGTATTTGGAAATCAACCAATTGATCGGTTATGGCTTGTCCTTTTATTGCTTTATGCTCAATGTACTCTATGTCAAACTCTGAAAGTATCATCATCCATTTAGGAAGTCTACCTGTGAGGACAAACTTACCTAGAAAATAATTGAGTGGATCTATTTTTTCTATGAGGTGTATAGTGTGCTCAATCATGTAATGTCACAAATTTTGGGAAGCAAACACAACTGCAAGGCAAGCTTTCTCAATGCTAGTGTAGCTAACCTCATATGAAACAAGAGTACGGCTAATGTAGTATATTTCTCTTTCTTTCCCATTTTCATCAATTTGAGCTAGTAGTTCCCCCAAGGAAGATTTTGTCATTGAAATGTATAGAATAAGTGGTTTCCCTAGGATATGAGGCATTAAAATTAGAGGATTCACCAAGTACTTCTTGATTTGATCTATGCTCTTTTGACAATCCTCATTCCAAACACACTTGACTCCCTTGTGTAGGTTCTTGTTGAAGGGTTGAGCTCTATCCGCCAATTGTGAAATAAATCTCCTTATAGATTGAAGACGTCCTTGAAGAATCCTCATTTAACTAATGTTTCTAGGAGGTGGCATATCTATGATTGCTTGAAATTTTTCAAGGTCCACCTCTATTCCTTTTGCTAAAATGATAAATCTGAGTAGTTTTCCAGAGGTGACTCCAAAGGAACACTTTTTAGGATTTAACCTTCGTTGAAATTGTTCCATGCAATCTAGAATGACTTCTAAATCATCTAAGTGTGTGTGTCTTTGTTTAGACTTGGCCAAGGTGTCATCTACATAATCTTCCATGTTCCTATGTATCATGTCATGAAAAATGGTTGTCATAGCTCGTTGATAGGTGGCTCCTACATTTTTTAATCCAAAAGGCATAACGTTCCAACAATAGGTACCCCATGCACAACTGAATGCAATCTTTTCTTGATCTTCAGGAGCTATCTTAATCTTATTATACCCAGAAAAACCATCCATCAAGGAATAGATCTCATAACCCACAGTCATATCCACTATCATGTCTATATTGGGAAGTGGAAATTCATCCTTTGGGCATGCTCTATTGACATCTATGAAATCTGTGCAAACTCGAATGGATTTATCTTGTTTGGAAAGTGGTACAATGTTTGATATCCAGTCAGCATAGGCAATAGCTCTTATGAATTTTGCACCAAGGAGTTTATCCAATCATGCTTTGACTACGAGAGCTATGTGAGGATGCATCTTTCTCAATTTTTACATAACTAGTTTAACACTTGGATCCATGGACAAGTGATGCATGATAAGATTAATGTCCAGCCCTGGCATATCAGAATAAGTCAATGCAAAATTGATCTTCTTTTTCTATAAAAAACTAGTGTAAGCTTCTTTTTCTTGAGGTGAAAAGGACTCAACCAAGTGTACTATTTGTGGAGCCTCATCTGTACCCGAATTGGCTGCTTGTGTTGGTTCAATAAGTAATGAAGATCTATCTTGAAAATAGCTAGGGAGACGATCAAGTACCTCATCCTTAGGCACCTCAGAGAGGTTTTCACCCTTGGATACAATATTTATTTTTACTTTCTTTCGGTTCTGACAATGCTACACAGTGGTTTTCGCCATCAGAACTCCTATTCTTTTGATTTTCTTTTCTTTTTATTTTGTAACTAAGGTACTTGATGTCTGGCTTTGTCATGCGGGTAGTCGGTTCACTGGTGGAAGAGACTACAGGTTCAATGGCATTTAGGTAACAGGATATCTCATAATCATTTTGAAATGTTAAGAGCTTAGGTTCTTGATAGCGTTGCGACCAATCAATGAGGTCGGGATGAACAAGAGGAAATTCAATGGCTGGTTCAAGGTTATAAATGTGAATGATATTATTTCTGGCGATCGAAGAGTTAGAGTCTGTCAAGTATCCTTCTAAGCTACCCAAATCAGGATTTGTCCTAACAAGGTAAGAATCATCCACTAAGGCAACACGTGAGTTCAAATTCTCTAATACTACACGTGACTCATTGGCTATCTCAAGTTGAGAACTATAAGTCTGAATAACATCAATATCTCTATCAACTATGGAAGACTCTAAGAAGGAGTCCCATTCATACTCATGTGAACTTGTGTCTGAACTGTGACTAGGATGCTTACACCATGAAGGTTTTGGGCATCTTGATGTGGAAGGTTTCATTTCATCAAAGGTAACACCTTCTCTTTCTATTAAATGAGCAAGATTCTTTTGTTGGCATTCTCTATAAGGATCTTCAATATCTAATTCATTTTTTTCTAAAGTTGCAACTCACGCATGAGTGACCGGAATATTAGAATCTCCCCAAAGAAGATTAGTGGAAGGGACCCGATCTTCACACATGTCTTTTTGGTTTGTCAGATTAGGAACATATTTTGGTTCATTATCGCTATTTGATTCCTCAAAGATAGGATTAGTGCGCTGGTTATAATTCTCAAATCCTAGGCCAACCATCTTCTTAGACTCGTGTCCAAAAAGAGCATGATTAAGGGGTTCGGCTCTAGCATATAATCTATGACTAAGAGGGCCATGTCCAGGATAGCCCATCTTTGTGGGGAAATTATACCCTCTTCCATAAGCTTTAGGAGAGGGAGAGAAGTTCTCATTGTGCATATATTTGTCTTCTCTATAGATCTAGTCTCTAACAAACGTCTCCTCTTTCTCATCTTGGATAGGCACTGAGGACTACAAATGTGCCAAATAATGTCATAGCCGAAGAAGAAGGTTTATTTTCTTATGAAGGTTTTCCATAAGACCGAGGCAAGACTGGCAGTGTTGTGAGGGAGTTGAGTTTATACCCCCCCATGCCAAGATCTATGGACTTGAGCTTGTCTTTACATTTAGCTAAGGTTGCATCAAAATCTTATGCTTCTCTATTGAGGGGAACATGAGTTCCTGTTGAAATTGAGTTAACCAATAAAGTGTTATCCCCAGGTATACAAATCTCTATTATATTGTAGGGGAACTTAACACACTGATGATAGGTAGACGACACTGATTGCATATCATGAATCCATGGTCTACCAAGTAAGATATTGTACACAAGGGGACCAACATTAACTATTTGAAATAAAATATCTTTTTGAACAGGGCCAATCCTAACAGGAAGGATGACCAACCCCTTCGAACTTCTTTCTGCCTCATCATAGGCTTTGTTAGCCATGGATGAAAGAAGAAGACAAGAAGAGATAAGTTGCAATATCCAAGCTTGAGTGCTCAAATTCTCCTCCAAAATTGCTCTCCAAACCTGCAGCATAACAATACAAAAAAAAATTGGATCCTAAATGAGAAGGAGAGGGCTCCTTATAAAGAAAAGTGAATGGTTGAGATTAAAAGGCAAAAAGAAATGAGCAATAGTGGAGATTAAATCTTGGTTGATCCATGTGCTCATTAAAGAAAAAAGCCCACCACTTAGAAAGATGTGATAAAAAAAGATTTTTATTTAATTTATTTTCTTTTTCATCAAATAAAGTACTTTAAGTGGGGATTTTTATTTATTTAATTAAAAGAGGGATTTTCTTTATAATTAAATAAATTAGAAGAATTTTATTTAATTAAATAGGAGGAATTTAATTTAATTAAATAAGATAAATTTTATTTAATTAAAAGGGAGATTAAATCTTTTAACTAAAAATAAATAAAAATGATCAAACCTTAGGAAATATTGAAATAATTGAATTAATTACAATTTGATCTAGGAGATTGATTTAAATTGAAAATGTTGCAAAGCATTGATTTAGGAATTTGATAAAATGATAAATGGGGCCCATAGTCTAGGCGACCATTTTAGGGTGCATACAAGTATACCTAAGGATTTATATGAGAAATTGGAGATAAGGAAGAAATTAGTACAAAAGGAAGATGAAGTGATTAGAGAACAAGAAATTGAAGGCATGTTTCCTGTTGTATCTGTTAAATGGAAGGAGAGGACATTGAGTGAACTCAAATCATTATTGAGAACCAAGAAAAGATTAGTAAAGATAATGGGAAGGAGATATTATGAAGTAATTGAAGAGATATGTAAAGCTATAGAAAAGGTCTTGATGGGAACTAAAACTGAGGACATCTTGCCACCTAAGTCTCTTAAGCCCAAATCTATTGAGAAAGGTGAATCATCAAAGAGAGCTTAAAAAACCTTAATAAAGTTTTGAGCGAAGATGCTAGTCAGTATGTAAGCACTGTGAAGCAACCAAATTACTATGTTTCTGGTGTGCCTATGTCATTGGACACTTCACAGGATGTGAATGACTCGTTTGTGAAGGATACAAACATTGAAGGAATCAGTGACAAGGATATGACTGAGAAGGAAAAACATAAGGAAAACATTTAAATCAATCAGATTTCCATAATCCATTGAATTTAGAGCTGAATTTAGAGAGGAAAACATTGATGAAATAGTGGAAGATACAATGGATAAGGTTGAAGTGAAATAGGAAATTGTTACATATGATTCTTCACCTTTATTGTTGGTAAGTGGAGACAAGGATTTGAGCACTCATGTTGAAAACATGGATGTGGATGAGCTAATGAAGTTATCCTACATCACATTTGCTAAAGCTAAAGAAATATTTGAGCATTAAGGAGAGAAAAAGACTAAGGTAATGACAATAGAAGTTGACAATTTAAACAAACTACTTCTAGCACCTATTATTTTTCAAGGAAAAGATGATGTAGAGAACTTGAACAAGGTGCTAGATGAATTTGACAGTCACTATGAGTCATTAGAGAAGATCGTTGAAGAGAAGGCTAAGTAGAAATATCTCACAAAGAAATTGGAGGAAGTGTGAAAGTCTATTTCTTGGGACTTGGGCATACTGAATAAGACTAAATTAGAAGCCAAAATTTGTGTCACACAAGGAAGGAAGTTATACATTTATTGTATCAACCCTATCAGACATATCAAGAACATTGAGGACATAGTAGAAAAGGATAGAACTACCCTGGATAAGTTGATGGATATTTGTGAGACCTCCTCACAATATTTATTGGAGATAGACAGAGAGGTGTCCAAGATTTTGGACAAATTGAGTGTACTTGATACAGAAAGAGGGAGAGTTGTGGAAAGGTTTGGTTTGGTGAAGAGTTTAATCACTTGCAAGCTATCAATTCTTGAGGTCCATATCTCTGACATGGAGAAGATAGGTTAGGCCCTTACAGCTAATATTCCTACTGACCTAAAGGTAGCAGAGACTTCATTTTTATCCAATGGGCTGATTCATGTGAGTTAGATTTTGGTGAAGACCTGGACAGAGGAAGTGAAGATCTTTGAAGACTCTTTCCAAGATGTACTTAAGATGGTCTAATTTTTTGGTAGCCATTGGTACAATTTTGGTGCATACTACATTTTTGCATACATTTTCCATTGATGTCAAAGGGGGAGAAGAGAAAAGATGAAAAATGTATAGAGTAAAGGATATACAAAGATATATTTTTGGTATTGAGACTTAGTCATTTTTTAGTAAGCATCATCATCAATGCCAAAGGGAGAGATTGTTGGAAAGTTAAGTATTTTTGGAGTGATATGGGACACTTGAGGGTTGTCATTTATGAAAACACATCTAGTATCATAATCTCTTGGAGTTGTTTACAGTTTTGGAGATGTATCTTGTAAAATGACTAAGTACAGTGAATAGAAATACAGAGTATAGTAGTACAATTTTGGAAAGTAAAGATAGTATATGATGAATGATGACATGTGAACTTACAGGAAGACATTTTGGGTTATGTATGACCTTATGTTAAGGTCTCTTGAGTTTTGGTGTTGATCGTAGTGAGTTACAGTATTTTGAAGACATGCAAAGACAGAGTAATAGAGATATAGGTTAGATGAACAGTTGTGATGATTAAGGAGTATGCCATGGAATCCAAACATGCTAAGTTGGATTGGGATTATGGATTACCTATGCTTTGAAAGTATAAGTTTTTTGACTTTCTATTTAATCTTTGCATAATTATTAATTATATTTTGTAATGTATTAGAGATTCGAATGAATAATGTAATACATATATATGAAGAGATTTTTGTCAAGCAAAGTGTGAAAGTGATGATATGATATAAAGAATATGGAATGCATAGATGCATTGTGATGTCACACAAATGTGAGATACAAGTAGAACTATCTAATCATAGTTGATTCTTGTATTATTCATTTCTAAGATTGATTATAATAGAACTATTTCTAATTGTAAGAGAGGTGTGCTTAGTATACCTCTAATAGGGTTTTGTATTACCCTAACAGGGAAATGTGCTAATATAATATTCAGCTCCTAACAGGGCTAGGTCTCCTAATAGGGACACTATAATCTTAGTAAATATTTTTGGGTACCATCCCCACCGGGGTTTTCCCTTGGCCATGGTTTCCTTGACAAAATTCATGTTGTTCTGAGTTATGTGTTGTGTGCTTATGTTATTTTCATTTCAATAATTATATGGATAAGTTGGAATTTATTAATTTCATGTTTAAAGTGTTGTAATACTGATTCACCCCCCTCTTAGTATTACTTAATCCTAACACCATTTTGTAAAATATTCAATTGTCACGATAATGTATTTATGACCATTTGAAGAGGGGAGATAAATCATCCCAATCAAATAAAAACCCCATTGATAAAATACCCAAGGTGTGGTTAGTGGATGTATCTCTTGTGCTAGCACACATATCAAGTTCCCATGGTATTGATATTTTCGGAAAACCTTGACAAACTGGCACGCATCCTTCTCCATAGTGGCCAATAATATCCCATCCTAATAAGTTTCTTTGCTAAGGTAAACCCACTCGAGTGTGACCCATAAATACCCTCGTGAACTTCTTGTAAGGCATTTTTAGATTCCTCACCCTCTAAATATCTAAGAAACATCCCGTCAAGACCATTTTGATACAAAGTGTCAGCTATAAGGGTAAAATGAGAGGCTTGGAATATAAGGTTTCTATTTTCATTTCGGGATTGGTCCAAAGGTAGGGTATTAACTTTGAGGTATGTATAGATAGGACCATACCAAGTAGAGTCAGGACCAACAAGTAGGAAAATAATTTGAGAATAAGGATGGTCATAAGAAGGTTTAACCAATTATTCCACCAATAACTCATATCTTTGATTTTGGTCACGAACTTGTAGAAGTGAGGCTAGTATAGTGATGCAATCAACTACTTTATTTTCCACTCTTGGTATTTTTTAAAATGTTATCAATACAAAATATTTATTAAAGTCATCAACCATATTTTTGTAAGGTATGAGTTTTTCATCCTTGGTTTGGTATTCATCATTAATTTTATTAATCACCAATTGGGAGTCACCATAGATTTTTAATTCTGTAATTCTCCATTCCAAAGCCATCTTGAGTCCAATCTTAAGGGCTTCATATTCTGCTATATTGTTGGTGCATGGGAATAGTAGTTTATATGATTTTGGTATTGTACAACTTTGAGGTGTAATGAAAATAACTCCTGGCCCTGGGCCATGTTGAGTATATGACCCGTCAAAGAATAATTTCCCTATTTTTGGTTTAGTGTGAGAAGGTTTGCATCTAGGAATTCCATTTGTATAGTTTCTTCACTTGAGATTGGTGCTTCTTCTATCTTATCCTCTATGACTTGTCCCTTAATAGATTTTTGGTCCACATAATTAATGTCAAATTAACTTAGTACCATGACCCATTTATCCAACCTTCTTGTGAGAGTTGATTTACTAAGAAAAAACTTTAATGGATCTATCTTAGCAATTATCTTGATTTTATGTGCTAGCATGTAATGTCATAGCTTTTGGGAAATAAAAAAAATCAGTGCTAGACATTCCCTCTCTATAAAAGGTGTAATTGAACTCATATTTCACCAAATTCTACTAATGTATTAAATTTCTTTTTCTTTTCCTTGATCATCTTCTTGTGCTAATAAGGCTCCCAAGGACTTTTATGTTGCCGATATGTAAAGTATCAAAGTTTTCCCTGGCATTGGATCCATTAGGACAGGAGTATTCATCGTATATTTCTTCAAAAGAGAAAAGGCTTCTTCACATTTGTTGTCCCATTTGAATAAGATGTCCTTATATAGCAATTGGGTAAAAGAATGATATTTTTCCACCAATTGTGGTGTAAACCTTCTTATGGATTGTAACCTTCCTTGTAAAGACCTTAATTGGATAATGTTTCTTGGTGCCCCCATCTCCATGATGCCTTTGACTTTTTCTAGATCCACTTCTATTTCTTTGGCTGAAACAATGTACCCTAACAACTTTCCTGATTGGACTCTAAATGCAGACTTTTGGGGGTTTAATCTCACTTTGAATATTTCCAATCTTGTGAAGATTTTTTCAAGTATTGGTAGATGTTCATCTCTTGTATTATAGTCTTCCATGAATGTGCTCATCATGTCATGGAAATTGATTTTCATAGCTCTTTGGTATATAGCCCCAAAAATTTTGATACCAAATGACATTACATTCCAACAAAAAGTACCCCATGCACATTTAAAAGTATTTTTATACTAATCTTTAGGTGATATCTTTATTTGATTGTATCCTGAAAATCCATCCATTAAAGAAAACATTGAATGTCTTATTGTGAGGCCCACCATTGTATCAATGTTTGGAAGAGGAAAATAATCCTTGGGACATGCCTTGTTTAAATCTCAAAAATATATACAAATCTTTATGATTTTATCTTATTTTTAAATAGCTACTATATTGGAGATCCATGCTACATGTGCAATAGGCCTAATAAACATTGTATCCAAGATTTTTTTTCAATTCTACTTTAACCAACAAGGCTACATGTGGGTTCATCTTTGTCAACTTCTGCTTTACTGGTTTGACTCCTAGAGCTATATTAAGATGATTCACTATTAGGTTTGTATCTATTCCTGGCATATCAACACATGACCATGCAAATTTCACTTTTCTTCCCTTGAAAAGTCAATGAATTACTCCCTCTCTTCTTTGAACAAATATGTTGCTAGATTGATGATCTTAGGTTCT
This sequence comes from Thuja plicata, assembly GCA_018584345.1. Lineage (NCBI taxonomy): Eukaryota > Viridiplantae > Streptophyta > Pinopsida > Cupressales > Cupressaceae > Thuja > Thuja plicata. The sequence continues at coordinate 505,874 of MU224041.1, read as the reverse complement.
GCCTCAGTTCCAATGTTTATCTTCTTTGTTGGCTCAATCAATATAGCTTACCTCTCTTCATAGTGGCTGGGTAAAGTGTCATTCTTCTCATCCTTAGGTGCCTCGATTGGGTTTTCACCTTTAGATATGTCATTTATTTTTACTTTTTTCTGATATAGTACTGCCATATGGTGGTTTCACCACTAGATATTTTATTTTTTATTTTGTTTGTGTGACTAATAAAATTGACACTTCCCCCATTTCTACCTCTTCATATGATTCTTGAGTGAAAGATGGATCAAATTTATTGAGGTACATGACAATAACATAGTCATTTGGAAAGGTGTCAATTTCATTTGGCTCAATTTGATCCCAATCAATGAGTTTAGGATGGATAAGAGGTAAGGAATCATTGGGGGAATTTAGTTGTATGGGAATTAATGTCCTAACTTTGTTATAGTTATGATCATACATTGTATCATCGAGATCTATGATGTGAGCTTGTTCAAGATGGTCCATAGAGTTTGGATATATGTCTTCCTCACTAGAGTATTTGTGAATGCATTGTGGAACTAACTCTTCTAAAGTAAACCTAGAGCTTTGTCGCTCTAAGTGATGACCTTATGGAAAGACATATTGTCAATTAGTTCCAAAACACTTAGTCATCATAGTGTTGACTGAACCAGTAGTGTAACCCGAGCAGTGGTAGTGTTGACTGAGCATATAGTGGTAATCAGTATTAACAGATTGATCAGAGTAGCCCGAGTACATAGAGTAGCTTGAGTGCCAGAGAACATAATGTTGCCTGAGTGACAGTATAATGTCTGAGTGCCAGTGTATTTCTAGAATGGATTATTGGACCCGAATGATAGTTTTGAGCCAACTTAGTTTATATTATTAAATGTTTATTTATCTTATGGAAGCCTACTTGCAGTTGCATTTGGTTTGGATAAGGTATAAATATAAAGTATTTTGTTTATCCAAAGTGTGAGTGAGTATATGAACAGATGTGTAAGGGCATGTATGCGAATATGAAGAAGCAATTTTTTTAAGAGGCTACAACAGTATAAGGAACATACAAGACTCATCCATCATAGACAGGTGATTTGTTTATATCATTGGATCTTATTTAACAAATCAGAGTTGCATTGAAGATCATCTACTAGTTCATCCTAACAGGTGCATCAACAAAATCCTCTAACAAGGTGGACCTAACAGTCCTTTATAAATATCCTAACAAAGTTGCATTATTTGATTGTATTTTATCAAATCCTTTCACAAGGTAGACCTAACATTCCTTATTACGCCTAACAGGATGGGCCATCAGAAGCAGTTAATTATAAGAATTAACAGGATAAATTTATACTACTGTAACAAATCTTGTGGGTACCATCCCCACCCCAATTTTACTTTCTATTTGGAAGGTTTCTGGGTAACCAAATATTGTGTCAAACATTGTGGATATTTTATTTATTTTCATTTCATGCATACAATCAGATTAGATAATCTAATATTGGATTAAAAGGATTAAGTTTTATTGGTTCCTGATTCAGCCCCCCCTCTCAGTCACTTTGACTCAACGTATTTCCAACAATTGGTATCAGAGCATAAGGTTCTCTTTACAAAAGTTTAACAACTTGAGAAAAGGTCAGAGGCAATGGAAATATACAGACTAAAGAAAGCCATTGAAAATGAAAAGATATATCTACAAGTGGCCATGGATCAGATCAAGAAACTCAAGGAGAAGCTCTCTCTTTCTATGGAAAGAAGATAAGATCTAGCAATACAAATGAATGAAAAAAGTTACATAGAAGAAAGAATTGATGAATTATGCAAAGAAAGAAGTTTAGAAGAAGAAGATGAAGCAATTGAAGACCTACTTGAAAATAATCTCAATTTACATGAAGAAGTCAGAAAATTGAAAAGAGAACAAGAAATTCATTCAATCAGAATATGTGAAGTCATAGAACAAAAGAGTCAAGTAGAAAATGACAGAGAAATGTTATAAGAAGATAAAATATTGCTAAGTACAAGATTAGAATAAAAATAAAATGAAATCCATCATTTTTCACTTCAGCAAGAAGATGTGATAAATCAACTCAATAATATAAATCAAGAAGTTATCAATCTGAGAACAAAAAATGAAAGACCGCAGAATGATCTCAATACTAAAAAATAGACTAATGAGAGTATGATCAATTCACAAGGATAAATTTGTTATAGTTATGATCATACATTGTATCATCAAGATCTACGATTCCTTAAAGAGAGAATCACTAGGTTAGCCCTCCTAAGTTCAGAGAACTCCAAAAGGAAGAAGGATGAGAATCTGTATCTCACTGATGTTTTTTATTGTCAAGATCATAATTTGGCTTGTAAAACTCTATATTAAGTTAATTACTATCATCTGCAAGGTGTTTTATCAATTGATATAGTGAAGGATAATTAGCCAATAAGTGAAATCCCTAATACACTATTATAGATACTGAGAATCAGTAATCATTTAAATGTACACCTACCTGAGCATGTGGATATCAAAGTAGAAGGAGGAAATAGTCCTCATCAATTAGGCTTTGCATTGCATGAGTTATAAATTGGAAGTATAAAGAGTAAGGATTCATGCTGTATTAAGAACCTGCAAGAAAAGACCTAAAAATTTGGCGACTCTACTCGGGATAGAAGTAAAAGTCTTGAAAAGCCTTTCAAGGAATCTCTAGTATTTTAAAAGTTAAATCAAGTTTACAGTTGAGTTTGTCTATTTAAGTCACTCTTATAGTATCCATATTTGGTTGTGTTATATTTTTCCCAACTTTTTTTGGGTGGTGACTCTTGAAAGGAAATCTTTGTAATCAGCGCTAAAGTAATATTCAATATTAATACACATATTTTCAATATGAATACAAGATAAGGAGTGAGAGATAATCCTAAAGTTGATTTGGATAGTGGAATCCCAACCACTTATAGCACTAAAATTTCTTGGAGAGAAAAGAAGAACCAAGCTAATATAGATAATTCTTCTCTAAGAAAAGAAGAAGATAACACTAGAGGAAAAGATGCAATTCAATCCAATCATGAGGGGAACACCTCGGGATATGAAGAAGCCCCTAACCTAGGATTAGAAACATATACAAATACCAATACTTCTAGTGAGAAAGAAGGGACTGATACTATCAGTTCAGATTCTGAAGTTCCTTCTGAAGAACTTGCTGAAGAAGAAAGAATCTTAATGAGGTAGTCGGCCATTATTCAGTAAAAGAAGAGGGAAAAAGATTTTAAAAAGAAAAAACAAGATCAAAGAAATGTTGAAAAATTTAGAAGAAGATCATTAAGACCTCAAGTAGCAAAGAATGTTGAAAGGTCTCATAGAGATCATGAGACACTAGTCACTCAAAAAAAATTTGGTTCACAAGATTCTAGAAATAAAGGGAAAAACAAAGTTACTTGAAGTGAAATTGATGAACCAAAAACTCACAAAGTTCCAACAGAACAAATGTCTAAATTAGACATTGATCTTGAGAGATAAAAAAGAGAGAAAGTAACCATGGCTAAAATGCTAGAAAAGGTAGAAGCAGAGGCTGCTACCTTGGAGATGAAGAAGAAGATTGATTTCTTAATATCTTCTAAATATTCCTATGCTGGTGCTAAAAGTGTTACAAATTTAAAAGCCAAAGCTGCCACTTTCCAGGATGATGATAAATTTCAAAGGAAACCATTGCATCTAGAAAGGTAAAAAATAATTTACTTATATTGGTATTCTAGGCTACCCTAATACAATACCAAATGATATTGGGGAAAAACTCCCAAAGTTTTCAAGAAATAATGTTATTTCTTGTGAAGTACACTTGAAAATTTTATTGATATTATAGATGACATGAATATTAATCATGAAGATATCCTAATGAAAATCTTTGTCCAGTCCTTAGTAGAAGATTCTAGGGAGTGGTTTAGAGGACTGTCTAATGGTTTTGTGGCATCTATGGATGAATTAATAGACTTATTCAAAGGTCAGTATGGTGACAAAACAAATGAAGGATTCTTGTTAAATGAATTCAATAATATAAAGAAAAATTTCAATGAAGAGGTTACTGAATTCAACATAAGATTCCAAAGAGCCATGCACAAGCTATTTTAGAAGATCAAAATCGATGAAAAGGTATGTCTCGCCAAATATCTGAATTATTTTGATTCTAAGATGGGGTATGCTCTCAGAGACAAAAATCCTGGGAGTCTTATTGATGCATATAAGATAGTAGTGAATATAGAAATGAATAGAAGAGTGTCAGGGAAATTGGGTAGAACAGATGATGCGTGTTTTAGTAGGAGCAACCAAAAAGAACCTGAATATAAAGAATGTAAAGCTCCAAAAAATAATAGACCATCCTACAATAATTATAATCCAAATAATAGGATGCAGAATCATCCTTATGGTACCCATTTTAAGGATGGAAATCCTATTGTCCCACCAAGAAAAGATAAACTTGAAAAATAAGACCCCTGATCCTTTACACAAAAATTCTATAAACATATGCAGTGACTTATTGGTGTGAAGCTTTTCAAGCCCCACACAATCCTTATTTTTGTGTTGTGGCTCTAGACATAATTTCTAATGAAAAACAAGAAGGTGAAGAAGGTGAGATATGTGATCATAATCGATGTGATATGACTAATTCTTATGCATGCATTGATATAGATTCTGAAGATGAAGTTGAGAACCATGATATGTATGGTTCACAAGGAATAATAGAGTTATATCATCAACAAATACTATATGATAGTGAAGAAGAAGAGGTTGATGATATAAGATGGTATGCTCAGAATAGTCAGGAATCTACCACAATAAGAAAATATTCTGATGAAGAAAAGGCTAGAATCACTGCTGATCTAGTATATAAGGCAAGAAGTAACTACCACTTGAGAAATAGAGTAGTGGGTGATGTAGGTAGTCAACCAACTGGCATCTTTATCAAAGAAAACAAAGTAGATGCCAAGTATACACCAAAAAGAGAAGGACCTATGGAAAATGTAAATAAGCCGAAGGTCAAAATTGTAAGCAAATCTAATGATTCAAACATTGTACATGAGGGAATAGCTAAAATGCCAGAAACAAGTTCTTCCCCTTCCAAGGTTGAAAATAAGAAATCAAAGAAGGAAGAGTCTACTTTGAATATTCAAATAGAGGATAATAATATCATTGTTGAAAAATCAAAATCCTCTGATGTAAATTATACTCCTGTTGATATGGGTCAGTGTCTATCACAAATGAATGTCAAGGTCCCATTTCTAGAAATGATGAGAATAAAGGAACATAAGGAAAAGGTCCTTTCAGTACTAAACAATGTTTCTCTAATGAAACTCCAAAAAATAGAAGATGTTGAAAAGAAGTCTAACAACGAGGGAAAAGAGCCTAAGGGAATAATTTCTGAGATCCCTCATATTTATCTAAATAAAAATAATTTTGCGGGAATTGTTGATCCTTTTTTCTTAACATTGGTCATTAATGCTAAGATGCTTAAAAACTGTATGATAGATTCAGGAGCATCTAATACTGTTATGCCTACATAAATAATGAGATCCATGGGACTACAATTAGATACTCCTCATGGGAGATGTCAGGCAATGGACGCTAGAGAGATCCTTGTTGTTGGTACCATTGAAGCTTTACCTTATAGGTTAGCTATATGCCCTGACACAATATTGACACTGAGTGTATTGGTGGTTGATATCCCACCTCATTATGGCATGTTGTTGTCTAGGAAATGGAGTGTTTCAATGGGTGGCATTATTTAGTGTGATTTATCTGATGCTACTTTCAACATTGTTGGAAATAATGTCAAAGTGTACAGAGAAGGTAGGACACCCCATATGATTGAGTTACATGAATATACTGACATTAATTATTGTGTAGATATTGATATGGAGAACTTCATAGTGAAGAAAAGTGTTCATCGATGTAAGAAGGTTGATCCCTTAATTGAGGAGTTTAATACACGACAAGATGGTTTATGGCAGATGTATTTTGATGGAGCCTATTCTAAAGAAGGATCAAGAGTTGGTGTCTTATTTATTTCTCCATCAGGTACAACTTTCAAGTACTCTTTATTGTTATCATTCCAATGTAGAAATAACATTGTTGAGTATGAAGCTTTGTTTTTAGGGCTAGATATTTCTGCTAAGCATGGAATAAAATGTCTAAAATTTTATGGTGATTCTGAGCTAGTGGTATCCCAAGTTAGATCCAAATATGTTGTGAAAAATGATAGATTGAAAATGTACAAGCATGCTATTTGGGATCAAATTGAATATTTTTATGTCCTTAATATTAATTGGATAGAAAATTCCAAAAACATCATGGCAAACTTTTTATATAATGTTGCTTTGAAGACTGATGATTTGACCTTAAGTGGGGTATCAATAGTTGAAATTAAGATAAGACCAGTTGTCCCTGATAACATTTACAACTGGCAAGTATTTGAAGATGACCAAGTTATTCTTAGATTTATTCAATGCCTAGACCATTATGAAGACTAACATATAGATTGTAACTCTTTACTTGAGGTCATTAATGGCAGGGCAATGTTTTGGGGAATGAGGTTGTCCAATTGAGTTCTAATCAGATCCCTAAGGGACTGGTAGAATTAGAAGCATTGTTTAGTAGTCAAGATGAACATCTATAAAAAATGAGCAATGCTTAAATTAAGGATTTGGAAGAAATAAATTAAGGATTAGAGACCACTCCTCAAATAGTCTATATTGGAAAAGGATTAGATTCCCATGTCATAACAAATTTGATAAAATTATTAAGAAATTATAAGCATGTGTTTGCATGGTCTTATGAATATTTGAAATCTTATAGGGAAGACCTTTTTCAATATGAAATCCCACTAAAATCAGATGTTAAGACATTCAGACAAAAATAGAGACTAATCAACCCATTATTGTCTCCTAAGATGCAACAAGAGTTGATGAAGCTAAAAGATGCGTGGATTATTCAACCCATAAGACATTCAACTTGGGTTTCTAATCTTGTCCCAATGAGAAAAAAAAATGGTGACATAAGGCAATGCGTTGATTTCATAAATTTGAACATTGCATCTCTTAAGGATAATTATTCTTTACCTAATATGGAGGAAATGTTACACAAGGTTACTGATTGTGAGCTATTATCAATGATGGGTAGTTTTTTAGGATACAACCAGGTATTAGTTAAAGAAGTGGAACAATTCAAAACTACATTTAATACTCCGTGGGGGACATGTGTGTATATCAGAATACCATTTGGACTTATAAATGCAGGAGCAACTTTTCAGAGAGCCATGGATGTTGTATTCAAAGAATTTATTGACTTATTCATGGTAATTTATCAAGATGATTTGACAACATATTCCAAGAAAGCAGAGGACCATTATGGTCACTTAGAAAAAAAAATAAGGCTTAGGAATATGGTGTTTCCCTGAATCCCAGAAAATATCAATTTGCAGTGATAGAAGGAAAGTTGCTGGGACATATAGTGTCAAAGGATGGAGTGAGGATTGACCCAGAAAGGATAGAATCCATTTAAAAGGTCACTGCTCCAAAAAATATCAAAGGTGTACAGTCTTTCTTAGGAAAGATTGATTTTGTGAGAATATTTATTGCAAATTTTTCTAAGATTGTCAAACCTATAATTAAACTATTGAAAAAAGATGCAAAGTTTCAGTCAGGTGAAGAGGCTCAATCAGCTTTTGAAAAAATCAAGAAATCAGTTCAAGAGGCACCTATTTTGAGATCCCCTAATTCGAGTAAACCTTTTTCATTATTCTCTTTTGCATCTTTTCATACAATTGATGTTGTTTTACTACAAAAAGATGAGGAGGGTTATGATCATCCTATTGCATTTTCAGCAAATCCCTCCAAGCTGCAGAGTTAAATTATGAAATGATGGAGAAACAGGCATATACTTTGGTCAAAGCTATAAATTCATTCATACCTTATTTGGTATATGCAAAAGTGATGGAATATGTACTTCATGCAGCAGTTAAAGATATCCTTACTCAGTCGAAAGTGAGTGGTAAGCGGTGTAAATGGATCAACAAGAATCAAGAGTTTAAATTGGAAATTCATATTACCAATTTGGTAAGAGGACAAGGCTTAGAAAAATTAATGACTAAGGAAAACTTTGACTTGGTTCAAGTAAATGATACAAAGGTACATGATTCAACAATAACAAGTATTGAAAGACATTCTTTTTATGTTGACATCATGTATTATCTTAAAAATACTAAGTGCCCTGAGACTATGATAGATAATCTGAAAAGAAATCTCAGGTTACAAGCTTAAAGGTACACCTTAGTACAAGGAGAACTCTATTGGAAGGATATAAATGGTGTATAGTTACTATGTTTAGATTAGAGTCAAGCTAAAAAGGTCCTGGCAGAAATGCATGCTGGAGTGTGTGGAGGAAATTTCTCTACCAAGACAACTGCACATAAAATCTTGAGGGATGGTTATTATTGCCCTTGCTTGTTCAGAGATACTCATGCCTTTGTCAGAAAATGTGAACCTTGTCAAAGGTTTTCAAATATTTTGAAATTCTCAAGTGCCCTGTTATTAAATCCTGTAAGTGCTGAAGCACCTTTTGCCATGTGGGGGATTGACTTTACTTGAGAGTTTTCAGAACAATCTAGTAGTGGAGATAGTTGGATACTTGTTGCTACTAATTATTTCACAAAATGGATAGAAGAAATTCCCACAAATAAAGTAACTAGTAAAGTGGTCACTGACTTTCTGATAGAAAATATTCTGACTAGATTTGGTGTTCCTGCAAAATTGGCAATGGATAATGCCATGTGCTTCAAATCAGATGAAATTAATGATTTTTGTGATGAGTATGGGATCATGATGTCATATTCTTCCCCGTATCATCCCCAAGATAATGGCCAAGAAGAATCCAGTAATAAGAGCATATTGAAAATCTTGAAAAAGACCCTTGAGAAAAATAAAAGAGTTTGGCATACAAAACTGAAAGTTGCTTTATGGGATGACAGAATCACTATGAAAAAAGAAACAAGTAAGTCTCCTTTTGAACTTGTATATGGTATGCAATCTAGAATGTCCATGAATATTTTGCTTCCAGTATAAAAGTTTATCTAGGAAGAGGCGCTAGATATTTTTAAACCTATGCAAGATAGAATGATGTAGCTATCAGAACTAGATGAGATCAGAAAAGATAGTCAAAGGGAGAACATTAAGTTACAAAATAAAATGAAATATCTTTTTGACAAGAGAGCAAGTAGCAGAAATTTTCAGCCTAATGATTTTGTACTTCAGTGGAATGTAAGGGCTGAAGATAAAGGGAAGCATAAGAAATTTGAATCATTAGGGTTAGGTCCCTTTTTTATTTATCAAAAATTTGGAAAAGATTCATATATGTTGAAAAATATGAATGGAGAGGTATTTGAATTTCCAATGCATGGACAATTCTTGAAACCTTTCTTCAGTTAAAAATTTGATTTCCATGCACAGTAGGTATGTAGTATATGTACAGGTGTGTTTGTTTTTGTTGTGTGTTTGATTTCTACAGTAGGTTAGTAAGCATGGTCTGCCTCCCAAAGATCTTTGGTTCCTTCTATAAATTTGTATTTAAGCATCCTTAGATAGAGCCACTACTAGTTATATTTCCAGTTTTGAAATCTTGCTATTAAAAAATTTGAGTTCTCAGTCTTATCTTGCCTAGAATGTTCAAACTTGTCTAGAGGGCTATAAAAATTCCTACAAATAGTGATTTATGAGCATAAAATCTATTGATAATGAGGAAAACCTAAACCCTAGGTCATTGTTTTATCTCTTATCAAGTAAAAACCCCAGTTCTTCCCAACTTGTTTCTAATTTGCAATTACCCTTTTGTTGAGAAACTTAAAATTTCTTAAGTCATGTGCTTTATGTTAGTCACCAAGTCTCTTAAGAACTTTCAAATATTCCCTTTTGTTAAGAGACTTAGTGCAAGAGATTTGGTCATGTAATATCACAAGAAGAGGAATATAATGTAAAGGATTTAAAGATTAAACAAAGACCATTTGATCAAAGACAGATCCAGTGGATAAGGCTAAATCTCCAGAAAAAACTCTGAGTTAGGAAATCATCTTGCGACTTTAATTTTCTCCGATCATGAAGTCTCATAAATAAACCAAGGTTAAGGAATGGTTTTATATATCCTTAGTCGCCAGATCTCTGAAGAAACTAGGAGTTAAGTGAAATGTTGTGAGATCTAGTGCCCACCGTCAGATTTGAAATGATCTTGTGGCTTGCGTTTGATCGCAAAGTGAGATGGCAGATTAAGAAAAGAATAGGAGATTTCACACGAACCATTTGATTAAGAGATAATCAATGGTATTCGCATGATCTTAGAGAAATTTCCTAGAATACATAAATATTGTGAGATTCAGTGATAGTCGTTGATGGAAAAAAGGATAGGAGGGCTGGCATTTAATCTCTAAATGAACCTTGGTTTAAGTGTTTTATTCAGAGACAACAAGATTTAGTCAGTCACGTAGTCTCCATATAAAACATGGTTAGAAAGGATTAATTCAAGGTTGGGTTGAGTGAATTTTGCAGTTGGAAAATCTGGACCGAAGATGAGAAAAGATCCAAGGGACATTGTTAAGTCATTGATAGAAGTCAAAAAGTCAAAAATTATCCAGCGACTCAGAGATAGTAATTCATATGTTGCCACGTGTTTAAGTCATCCTGAAGATCTATGATGAAAATAGAGTTCAAAGTAAACCTATGGTTAAGAATTCATTTTGGAAACCTCAAAATAGCTTGCAGTCACGTAATCTCATGACTAGCTGGAGTTAAGGTTAAAACTTAAGAGATCTAGAGAAAACCGTATGATTAATCTAACACGATTCATTGATTTTAAAGTTAATCCAATGATGGTCGCGTGATCTCATAGTAAACTCATGGTTAATTAAAATCTTTCATGACTTCTATTTTTCACAGTCACGTAGTCGCTGGGAGAACTGGAGTAAGGTTGAGGTAAAGTTATGAGGGTTTATGTCTTGCGCCATGATGTATAGAAGTTAGCCAATAAAAACAAAGGAATTGTGATAGCATATATAAGGTCCACTGAGCTGTAGTAATAAGAACCAACCATTTCAAGTGGAAAGCTTACTTCACATATAATAATATTTTTTAACAAAAGCACTCATGATTTGTCCAAATTTCAGAATTTATCATCTATCGACCTCAGATGCCATGGCTATGAAAATTGATATCATAGCACGTAGAGTAATGAAAAAAGTGATTGAATAGCGAATTCCATAATCATGATTAGATTGGTGCATTGATTTCTTAGAAATAAATAAGATTGTCGTTGTTCATTCTATTTTACCAAAATTTCAATATCCAAATAGAAGAGTGTTTTTGAATTTCAGTATTGTCAGAGCAAAGAACACTAAATTCTAGAGTGAATTAAAGTCAGAAGTGAGAGCTTTGAGTAGATTTGTTCCAATATTGGTGAGAAGATGAGTCAGCCAACATCTATCAAAGCTTCAGCTAGTGGAATTAGTAAAGGGACAGAAGAGGAACATAAAGGAAAAAGAAGCTATTATGATATATTCATGGCCCTTCTACCAGGATCAATTCAAGCGAAAAAGGTAAGTGATGAAGTCCTTACTGATGAAATTTCATATTGTAGAGATGTCAAGACTCTTGATGTTTCCAAGTTCCATCTTTTTAATTACTTTCATAAGAATTGTGACAGTCTTGTTCCTGTTTCAAACCCTTGGACTTCAGGGTTAGCTAAGTTAATAGTTCCAGACATCTTTATAGACATAGTGATGCAGGAGCATCCTGGGTGTAAGGGCAATCTTGCATCACCCAAAAATTTTTTTTTTTCTTTTCAATAAGGGCTACCTTGTGCAGAGCTGCTATTTATGGAAACTTGCTTATTTTAGTAAGTTGGTCATACGATCTTGGAATGTTCTGATTTTGCATGTGGAGGTTCATCTTAGTCATATCAGCCTGCCAGTAAAGTTTCATGGCTAGATGGAGTCTGGTTTTGAAGATATTAAAAAATTTTGGTATTGAAAATAGGGTACAGAAACTTCAGGCTCAGTTTTGAAGGCTTTAGAGGCCACAGATGAGGTCGAAACTTGGGCTGAATGATGCTTGCATTATTTAGATGTTGTAGAGAGCTTCGTGGCATTTCTTAAATTGGGTTATAATAGTAAATCGGGTCAACTGGTGATGACTTATGGTCTCCAGAAGTTGGGCCACCTGAAATAGCAGAAAATAATTTTCCTTCAAAATTTTTGTTCAGTTTTCAAATGTTATTTTGAGCCGACTTTGATGTACTAAATTGAAAAATAAAATAATTCTAAGTTTGGTCGGCCCTAAGGGCTAAATTTCTGGAACCTTCTCGGGTGATGGAAATTGCCTATATAAAGAAGGCCTGTAGTGTTGTCTTAGGCAGTTGGGGAAAGTTCTGGGTAGATTTGGGTAATAATTCGAGGCTTTGTCCTACATAACATTGTAAGGGAAATGCCCATGTGGCTTTGCATATTGTAATTCTGAAAGTTTGTAATTCCACATTTGTGGAGATAATAAGCCCATTTTCTGTTCTTGCAAATTGTTGTTGCTTCTCTGTTTCTGTTATGTATTTGTGGCATTAAGGGGAGCACCCTTCATCAAGTGGTATCAGAGCGAGAAGTTCCTGAGTGTGTAAATAGATCACCGACTGTGAGGCAGTTTGCACCAGGACCGTGGTTAGGGTTTCAGCGTGCATCGCAAAAATGCCTCCACAAAGGGAACGTGGTGGAAGAGCTGGCGTTGTGACACCTGAGGTTAGAGAGCTCCAAAGACAAGTGCGAGCATTGCAAGAAGAGATTCACAGAGGAATGAATCTTAATGTTAGAAACGAAAGTGAGGATGAAGCCGAAGAAGGAATTGATGATCAAGAAGAAGTTAAAGTTTTGAATCCAGAAGAAGAAAGGCTTTTTCGATCCATTTCCAAGATTGGGAAAAGACCTAAGATTGAGGTTCCTACATTTTCAGGGAATCTTAACCTAGAGGAGTTGATTGACTGGATCAACGAATGTGAAGAATATTTTGAGTATGAAGATATTGAGGATCCTGATCGGGTAAAGTTTGCGAAGGCCAGACTAAAGGGTCATGCGAAGATCTGGTGGCAAGAGATCCTATTGGAGAAAAATCGAAGAGGAAAGGATAAAATCCCAAGATGGGATCGGATGGTCGATAAGTTGAAGCGACAGTTCATTCCTATTGATTATGAGCTTAACCTACTGAAGAAAATGCAAAGTTTGAAGCAAGCAATAAAATCTGTCCAAGAGTATACAGAGGAGTTCTACCGAATCCTCATCCGAACAGGCCATGCGAAACCTGACAAGGAGAAAGTTGCCCGTTACCTTAATGGGTTGAGGCCGAGCATTCAGGAGGAATTGAATCTGGTTCGAATGAACAGTATTGAGGAGGCATACCAGTTTGCCCTGAAAGTAGAAGGAAAGATGAACAAGAAGTTTGAGAGCAGGCAAAATGGAAGAGGTCATGGTGGAAAATCTGGTGGACGGTCATATGGTGGCCAAAATGAAGATTCGAAAAAGAAGGATGAGGCCAGTAACAGTTAGAATCAGCGAGGAAACAATTCCAATCATTTCCAAGATCAGAATAATAGAGATCAGAGAGGAAGAGGAAGAGGACAAGGATCTGGAAGAGGAGGCTTTCGTGGAACATGTTTTCACCGTGGAGAAGAAGTTCATAGGGCTTTTGAATGTCCTCAGCGCCAAGGAAGAACAGACAAGAGAAATAAAGGCCAGGCAAGAGTTGCACATGTAGATGAAGATGCCAGATCGTCACATTCTGAAGATGCTGAAAGAGGAGAAAAACTTATTAACAGAAGAGTCCTGCTGAGTGGTGAGAATGAACCTAAACAAAGGAGGAACCTATTTCACACCAGGTGCAAGTGTGAGGGTAAGTGTTGTGATGTGATTATTGATAGTGGAAGCACTGACAATTTGGTGTCAGAAGAGATGGTGACAAAGTTGAATCTCAAGAGACTAAAACACCCACATCCATATCGGATTGCCTGGGTACAGGATGACCACAAGGTCATGGTCAATGAAAAATGCCTCATGAAGTTCAAGATTGGTGGATACCATGATGAGGTACTATGTGATATCATATCTATGGATGTGTTTCATATGTTGCTGGGTAGACCATGGCAGTTTGACAGATGTGTTGTACATGATGGTCGTGCAAATACCTACTCCGTGACAAAGAATGGAATGTGACATAAGCTAAAAGCCATTGAATGACATAGAAGAAAAGGTATGTGGTAGTCCAAGAATAAATTTTTTTGATGGAAGAAAGTTCCTAGATGGTATGAGGCATGAGCATGTGTGTTTTTCTTTAATTCCAAAAGCTGGTAAGGAGGAAGTAGAAGATGTTCCTGTAGAAGTTGCAGATTT
>MU224041.1:465280-487879 GCA_018584345.1 Thuja plicata | reverse complement strand
CCTACAGAACATTGTAAGGGAAATGCCCATGTGGCTTTGCATATTGTAATTCTGAAAGTTTGTAATTCCACATTTGTGGAGATAATAAGAAGCCCATTTTCTGTTCTTGCAAATTGTTGTTGCTTCTCTCTTTCTGTTAGGTGTTTGTGGCGTTAAGGGGAGCACCCTTCATCACATAGATTTATTGTTTGAATTGGAAAATAGGTATGATACCATCTCTAAGACTATCAAGAAGAATTATGGAACAACCTCAGTTACTATAGATAGGGCATCTTTCATGAAGGCTTCAACATTTACAACCCCTGCACCACATAAATTAACTTGCAAAAACTAGAGAATAGATATGTTAGGGAAGCCTCCATTGTGGCTAATTTGATTCAACATCATGTTCCCAAAGGTACCAGAAACTATATTACTGCCATGCCTGGCACTTCTCCTTATTTCTACAAAGATTTGAACTTGTATATGAAATATATTTCTTATGGATTGTGTAGAGTGTTAGGAGTAGATGGGGGAAACAAGATGATATCTGCTAATATTTTGATGATTGTTATGGATCTTCAGAGTCCATATGTTATTACAGATTTTGATTATATCTAGTACATTATTGACAAAATGCATCAAGGGTTCATAAGCATTCAGAAAAAGGATTCAAACCCTAAATTCTTACACTGTTCTATTTTCATGCATTTTATTTTGTTTTTCAACTTCAATGTCATGGACTTACAAAATTTGAGACGTAGGAGATTCTACCAGAACCAGTCCAACCCTGTACAACTATGGGTGAGGGTTTGGAATTACACATCAAGGGAAAATGCATTTATGGAATTCTAGAACTGGATGGTATATCCACTTTTAAGTTGTTTGGGAGTAGATATGACAAGGTTGTCGGTCAAGGTATTGTAGCTTCTTAGGCCCTGTCAATTTGTGGACAAGTGGAGTGGAGACCATAACTGGGGAGATTTTTATCATGAGAAATATTTTACTTTAATAAGGGTTTATGGTTGTTCCTAACCACCAAATATCCTTCCTTTCTGTGTGCCACCAAGGATAGTAGTTGTGGAGTTCATCTAGAAGTTGATGTGAACTGATAAAGAGAATTTGGATCCACATAGAAAAGGAACATTTACACCCGAGCAATTCAAGATTTACAGTTTTACAATTGGAAAGAGGGAAATAGATGTAATAAATGGATGGTTGAGGCATTACAGAATGAGTTTAGCCTTGTTTAGGTACATTTATATGAAGGGTTTCATAAAAATTTCCAAGAAACTCTTGACACCATCCATCCCAATTACTAAAGAGCATGAGCATTGTGAAGAGGAGGACATCATAAGGAATATCCTAGCAGATGATGAAATTAGAAGTAGGGAACAAAAGTAACAAGAGCTAATGGATTTGGAGCAGAAACTTAGAAAGAAAGGGATCCCTTTTGGAGGTTACTTCCCAGATATCCCTTACTTGGAGAAACTTGATAAGATGATATAATCTTATAATACTTTGTGCAACCAGCTAGAAGATCAAATAGAGGAAAATGAAAAAGGCAATAAGAGACACTCTTCTTTAGAATATGAAGAAGATAGTGATGGATATTCGGTCCCAATCCCTCCTCCCATGGATCAACCACATACTATAGAGGAAAACATAATAATAGACCTTACAAAGGTATCTTATTTTGAGGTCACTAATGAACCTCCAATGAAAAATAAAAAAGGACAATTAGGGGAGCATTCTCATGATAAGACCTATGAGAGAAAGAAAGATAAAGTAACTACTTTGGTCACGGGTCATAGGGAATATGATCATCAACTTAGGAATTTGATAAGGGAAGGAAATAAGAAAAGAGAAGATGAAGAGGAAGAAGTTGAATTACCTATGTTGCTGTTTTAGGATGAGAGAGAGTTATAGCAAGAAAAAAATTTGGTTGATGATGAGTTTATAAAAATAGAGGAGTTTAAGAGCTTTTTGATTTGGAAGAAATAATAAGATGTGGTTTCATAGCTGCAGATAATAGATGGTGGCCAGGTGCCAAATGAATCCTTGCAAACATTGCAGGCTTATGATCCTGAATCAGAGAAGTTGACTCCTGAGGAAGATTGACAATTAGTTAAGTCTAGTGGGATATTATTAGTGATTGGCTAGGACCTTGCCTCATCATTCATTATTGATTAGATAAGAAGGAAACCTGATATCAAATTATCTTCAGAGACACAGGTAGGGGAGATCATTAAAGGATGTGGATACAATGCACAATCCCAAACTCTAGCCATGTGGGCTCTAGCTCCCAAGACCCAAAATCCATCACTAATAAATGTACAAGAAAAGATGGATGGAGACAAAATAAAATGGCCCATCCAAAATATAGGAGATTTGGAAATTTCACAGGCTCTCACTCACTTTTCTCATCTAAATGAAGAAAAAGATGTACAGATGTCAAATAGATATCAAAATCTATTTGATGAGGCAAGTCTTGTTGTGAAAGATAGGGAGCTAGGCTTAATAAAGATTAATGCACTGGAAAAGCTAGTTGTAGAGCTAAATGATAAGTTAAAAGAGATCCCTGAGACTACTCTTGTTGAGCCAAAGCAAGTTGCAAATGCATTAGTGAAAATAGAGGATGCATGGGATATTCAGAAGGAAACAGACCAGAAGGATAGTGAGCAGAATAAATTGGATTTGGAAGCCTTTTTGAATATTTTGCAACACAGGATCAATATCTTGAAAAATAAAGTTGATTTGGTACATGGTGCTTATAACAAGTTGCCTAGTTTACAAATTGAGGTAACTAATTTTGTTTCAACTTTGAACCCCTATTTTGGGACCCGGTCAGGAAGGACAAATTTATTTGAGAGATTAGCATCCCTACAGCCACTAAGGGTAGATCTCCCAGAAATTGTAACACAAGTTGGTGAGGAGATTGAGAAAATTTGGGTAACTTTGTCTATCTTTAAGGGCAAGGCAAATCAAATTGAAGCCAGAATTAACATGTTTGGATCAGATTTTAATAAGTTTATTCCTCCAATAAAGGGAGAAGATGATCATATCAAGGCAATAGAGGTATGGAGAGGATAATTTGATTCATTACTTCCTAATAAAGAGGTATTTATATCTAAAATTGATGAATTAGATATGGAAAGGTTCAATAAAACCTTAGATGAGGCATTTAAGGCCGAAATAGACTTTAACAAGTTTGTGACAAATGTCAAAAGCATAACATGTGCTAGATGGGAAAGACAAAAGGCACAATTGGAAAGAATTCAAAGCTTTAATTGGCATACAGGGGAAGATGTTGCAACATGGGATGTTCTCACTAAGCCCAAGAAAAAGAAACCTGCAACAGCTGACCTAGACATAATGGACGAGGAGTAGAGAGACACTTGGCACCTCATCTTTGAGCACAGGTTGGTTAGTCATCAAAAATATTAGTGTATGTTAGCCTATAATGGTGGTCACTAAATCTCACAATAACTATTGGAGGCTATCCAGAATATCTTAAGACAAAGGTGCCAGCTATCAAGGATTTGAAGATCAAATTTGATTGTATTCCTCTTTTGTCTTTCCACCACTTAAGGTGTTTTTCTTTTTTGTCTTCTTCTATCTCTTAGGGTTAGGTCTAAAACCATATAAAGCTTGTTGCATCCTTATTCTTTAAGGATTCCAAGATGGTTTAGACTCTATATAGAGAAAGTTGTAACATTTTTGTAAAGGAGGTGAAATATAATTGTAAGGTAGACTACTCAATTTTGTCTGAGCTTTGTGCTTTTTGTCTATCAAATGTATTTGAAGCAGTAAGATATTAATAAAATACATTGTAGTTTATGTTCTATATATTTTTTTGTCTCTTTACATTTATGTTTAAGCTCTTGTATGTTTAATTTGCAAGGCATCTTAGATATACCAGTTACAAGGTGATTGTGCAATTACTTATAAGTTCTTTCAAGGAAAGTGTAATTCTTTTAGGTGATTCCAGATAGCTAAACATTGGTGTTAGGATCTGATAACATGGGTATGGGAGTGAAAGGGTAGTATTTAAGGCATTATATCTAAATTTCATGTGTTTTCATTAATCATTTTATTGTTTATATTTGATATTGACTCTTTGCACAAGAATTAGGCACTAGTTTATGGTTTTTCAAGCAGTTAATCATCATCCAAATAATTAAAGCAATCAGTCATTTACACTTCAGTTACAAAGATTATATATGTTTAAGAAATTGTATTAGAGAATACAGTTCATTTTTTTGATTCCTTAAAGAGAGAATCACTAGGTTAGCCCTCCTAAGTTCAGAGAACTTCAAAAGGAAGAAGGATGAGAATCCTTATCTCACTGATGTTTGTTATTGTCAAGATCATAATTTGGCTTGTAAAACTCTGTATTAAGTTAATTACTATCATATGTAAGGTGTTTTATCAATTGATATAGTGAAGTATAGTTAGCCAATCAGTGACAGCCCTAATCCACTATTATAGATACTGAGAATCAGTAATCATTTAAAGGTACACCCACCTGAGCCTGCAGATCTCAAAGTAGAAGGAGGAATTAGTCCTCATCAATTAGGATTTTTCTTGCATGAGTTATAAATTGGAAGTAGAAATATTAAGCATTCAAAATATATTAAGAACCTACAAGAAAAAGACCTAACACAATCCATGTATCATACTTTGGTCAATCTTGGTCAAATAGGACCTCCCATCAAGTAAAAATTCTGTCATAACCGCTTGGAACCTCTTTCTAATCAGATCAGCTTCTTCTTGCATCATGTTATCAATCAAATTTCTTCTCATCACTGGGGCACCTATCCATATTTTATTTTTCTCCTGAGGGGGCAGGATTAGGACATCAACATTCCAGTGATCATAACCTCATTCAAAACCCTGTCGCTTGGGGCATCTCATCTTCATCGCATCAAATAAAGTTAAGATCATCTTAAATAAAAGGATATCTAATCAATGGTCTTATACAGTGGTGAACACACTCGAAACCAGATAAGATCAGTCTTAAATGAGCTATTCATTATTGAAACTAGATACATTGATTAAATTGACTTCATCGCTTCAAATCAAGTCAATTTTCTTGTTAATCAAATCTCTTAACGGTAATTAGTTTCATCGCTTCAAATCAAACTAATCATTTTTTTATATCTTTTGATCGATCTTCATCCAATCAAGCTTGGAGTCAGTCTACTTCAAAAGAATGGTTTCATTGCTTCAAATCAAACTAATCATTTTTTTTTATATCTTTTGATCGATCTTCATCCAATCAAGCTTGGAGTCAGTCTACTTCAAAATAATGGTTTCATCGCTTCAAATCAAACTGTCCTAGGTCTTCTCGCTAATAGGTCTTTGAATCGATGTGTTGATCGCACATCAATTCAAAGAGGGGCAAATGTAATGACCTAAAAGTGGTCACCTAAACCCTAGAACCCTAATCTTAGTCTCATATCAAGAAACCCTAATCTTGATTATCTCAAGTCCTAAATCAAATAGGCAATTCATCAAATGCAAGCTAATCCGATCTGAACCCTAGGTCTTAATCAATCATCACACTTGATTAATTAATTAATGGATAAAATATAATATATTGGAAAATAAACCTTAAGTTAATTATTTAATTGATATTCTAATATATTAATTAAATAAAATTACTAAATTGTCAATAAAATTCAAAAGGAATTAAATTAATTAATAAAAACAAAATATGCATTTAAAATCAATTAAATCTTTAAAAATGCATATGATGTCATCAACTGATTTTTGAATTAAAATATGCATTTAAATCAATTAAATATTTAAAAATGCATACGATGTTATCAACTGATTTTTGGAAATAAATTTGTTTTATTCAATTTATTTAATCTTATATTTTCTCAATTGGAAATAAATCTGTTTTATTATGTTGATTTAATCTTATCTTTTCTCATTTTGGAAACAAATATATTTTATTTAGTTAACTGAATCCTATCTATTTATCATTTTGGAAATAAGGAAGCACAATCCATGTGTAAGAAATTTGATTGGTCAAAAGATTCAGTCTTTTTGGAAACTTCCAAAATCATTTTTAGCTATTTTTATTATGTAGTTTTCATTTCTTAAACTTTCAAGCATTTTAGAATTTCATATCTTTTTGATTGAATGATTGTTAGTTTACTTTCAATCATGCAAAGCATGATCTAGAGTACATTTCAATTTGGTGCTTTAAAAAGAATAAAAAAACATTTCAAATTGGTGTCATAAAATCAATCTAATTAGCTTGGGATCAATCTTGCATTTGCATAATCATTCTAGTTTCAACATTTAGCTTTCTTTAAATCCTTCGTTTAGGATCTGGTGTAGTCGTTGTTTCTTTCAATGACCTGAGAGCAAGATTCAAACTCCTGCCTACTAGAAGGCAATAGATCGATTTAGGTTAGTTTTTTATTTATTATATTCAATTTAAGCTAACCATGTAATGATCATTGAAGTGTGTGTGTTTGCAGCTGCAGGAATAGATACCCAAAATGATGATATTTCTGTTGAAATGGAGTACATGACTGATAATGGTATAATGAGAGATGAATTCAAACATGTAGCTGAGTCAAACATTATGAAAATTTTGGACTTATACGAATTCAGCGAAGAAGAATAGTTTAAGATATTACTGAGTAGAGTTCATGATCAGTTTATTTAGATAGGTGAACAACCTATGAAGATTTGCAGTTAATTGATACATGAGATTACTGGACTAGACAATACTATAATAATCCCTCTGGTAGAGAAACATGTTAAGAATCAATTTGAAACCCTAACACACTCAAAATGGGATAGGTGAGCTATGACAGTGAATGAAATTTATCTACATGATGTGAGATTGATTTCGATGATACTTGGTTACAAATTCTACTATACTACTAGACCTAATTCAGTATCTGCTGGATTTATTATGATGGCCTATAGAATGGTGAAAAAAAATACTAAGTATAATCTATGTGAATTATTGGCACAATAGTTTTTGGAGAATGTAAAGTTGATAAAGAAAGACAAATCCAAAACCTTCAGATTTGGTTCACTACTAGTTCACATGTACATTCATATTGAACATAAGTTTCCAGGCATGCACCCTTATGGTTGGAGAAAAGGGATACCTACTGACATTCATATTTCTGATAGTTATCAAAGATATGACAGCAAATGGGTTGATGGAGAAATATTTGGAATGATTAAAATTCTTCAGAGGTAGATCAAAGAAAGATACACAATTCCTAAAATCTTAGTTTAAAAATATAAGGATACAATATGTTTTATGGTTGAGACAAATTGTGTATGTTTTGAGGGAGTTGTTCCAAGGAAGAAATGGTGTTATCCTATGGGATATGAAGTGAGTTCAGAAGTGCTAACTATGTAGATCAAACATGTTATGGCATCTGAAGTAGATACATTTGAGGAGAGCTAGGGTACTTATGAAGAAAAATTAGCTAAAGTGAGAGAAGAACATACCAGAGGCTTGAGGAAAAGGAAAGTGGAGAACATTATTCATGAATATGGAGTTAAGGCAAGATTGACTGAGGAAGAGTTGAAGGAAGTGAAGAGGAAATTAGCAGAACGTTCTTCTAGATTGGAAAGTACTTTAGCCCTTCCACATCCTGAAGTTGTGATGGTAGCTACTACACTTACTAATATTATTGATTTAGCCACCCCTTCATCATCTTTGAAGACCTCACAAGCAGTAAATTTGGTTCCTAAAGTGAACACTAGATCCTCCAAATAGAATTCACCACCTAAAGAACTAAGGACTGAGAGAGTAGAGAAGAAAGATGAAAGTGATAGACAAGTATGGAAACTAGACTTTAAAATGATTGAGAAAAGATCTATTGAGCAAGGAATGCTAGTTACAATAAACATGTACTATGACAGGTATGAGGAATCTGATAAGCTTAAGATTGAAGATATTATGGTAAATCATTTACTTGTTTTCAAGAAAAATCTGTTAGAGATAGAGGGAAGTGTACCAGAAGATTTGTATAGGAGATTGGAAATAAGAAAATAATTAGCACATATTTAAGATGAGACTATCAGAAATCAAGCAATTGATAACATGTTACCGATTATTTCTATGTAAGAGAGAGATAGAATATTCAATGAACTAAAACCATTATTGAGGACTAAGGAAAGGTTAGTAAAACATTATGGAAAGAAAGTATAAATAAGTTATTGAAGAGACTTAGAGAGCATTGGATCAGATACTAATGAGCATTATTCCTAAGAAGGCTTCACCTCCTAAGACTACAATTCCCACACCCTTAGAAATGGGGGAGAGTTTCAAATCAGCTGAGGCAAGTATTGAGAAAAGAAAAGATGACATGCAACCAGATTTCTATGTTTCTAGTGTGCCTATGATACTTGACACTTTTCATGATGAGAACGACCCATTTGAAGGAAACATTGACAGTAAAATGGATGAGGATGAAGGAAAAAAAGAGGAAGAATAGAAATAAATGGAGTAGAAGGATGAATAAGCAAAATTTGAAGACAAAACCAAAATTGACACATCTTCTATCTTATTTTTGGAAAATAAAGAAAAACCTATAGATGTTGATGTTGATCGCATGGATGAGGATGAGTTAATTAGTTTATCTTTCACCACACCCACTAAAGAAAAGGAGAGATCTAAGCAAAAAAATAAAAAGAAGACTAAGGTAATGTCTAGAGAAATTAATACTATGAATAAATTTCTTCCAGTGCCTATTGTTTTCCAGAGTAGAGATGATATAGAGAACTTGAAGATGACAATTGATGAGTTTGATGGTCACTATGAGACTCTAGTGAAGATAGTAGAAGAAAAGATAGAGAAGAGCTACTTGGAGAAGAAACTGATGGAATTTTTCCAGTCTATTTCATGGGACTTGAGCATTCTGAAATTTGTTATAGCAAAATCAAAGAGTTGTGTTTCACATGGTAGGATACTAATCAATTATTGCATGAACCCTATCAGACATGTTCAAAACATTAGAGACATTATTTCTAAGAACAAGGAAACCTTGAATAGTATGATGGACAGTTGTGAGACCTCCTCACAATCTTTGATGGAAATAGATAGAGAAGTAACAATGATCTTGGATAAGCTGAATGTGTTAGATATAGAGAAAGGGAGAGTCATGAAAAGGTTTGGTTTGCTAAAGAGTTTAATCATTCCTAAGATATTAATTCTTGAAACTCACTTATCTGACATGGATAAGACTGTAGAATCATTGACAAACTCTATGCCCATAGAGTTGAAAGAAGTAGAGACAACATCATATGCACTGAATGGACTAATTCATGTTAGTCAACTATTGGTTAAGTCATGGAGTGCAGAAGTGAAGATCTTGGAAGATTCTTTTCAAGATATTCTAAAAATGGTGAGCAAGCACTAGTTGTATTTACTTTCTATGCACCTTTGTCATTATTTTCAAAGGGGGGAAGAGAGAAAAAAAAATTATGAGAGAAAAAAATAAGTGGGGAGAAGAGTGAAAATGAGAAGAGAGAAGAAAATGAATAAATGAAGAAGAGATAGTTTTTTGTTTTGTTGGAACACTTAGTCATTTTTTTTGTTAAGTGTTGTCATCAATGCCAAAGGAAGAGATTGTTGGAAAGTGATCAATTTTGTATGTGTTACATCACTTTTTTCTTGTCATTTATGGCAACACATCTGGCATATTGATTGATTGATTTGAAGTTAAGTTTTGGTAATTCAATTCTGGAATCGACTAAGTACAGAAGCAAAAATACAGAGGTATTTTGGGTATCCAAGATCGATATTGATGAGTTATGATGAGAGAGATTAGAGGAAGATATTATGGGGTATGTAAGACCTACATCTAAGATCTATTTGATTTTGGTGGTGCTTACAAAGACTTACAGAGATTTGAAGACAGGCGACAGCAGTAGAACAAAGATACAAAGTAGTTGAATTGAGGTGATCATTTGGGGAGTATGACGTGGAATCCTAGCAAGATAAGTTATATTACGATTATGGATAATCTATATTTTGATTATGTAAGAGTTCTAAATATGCATTTGATATGTTCATTATTAATTTTATTTTTTATTGAATGCCAAGTATGTAATATTTGGTTAAGAGAGCCGACTTGGTAAAGAGAAAAGATATATATGGAGATATTTTTGTAGAGAGAATATATGAATTGATGTACTAGATGGAATAAGATATATGTGTGAATGGAAGAGTAGAGGATGATAGAGATCATTGCATAGCTATGACTGGGACTATCTAAGCATTGAAGATGCTTGTTTTGTTCATTACTAAGAACACTTTGTAACATAACTATTATTGTAAGAGTTGTAAGCTTAGTTGGCCGCTAACAGGGTGTTGTATACCTTTAACAGGTTTCTATTCCTCTAACAAGGAATTTTACTATGTAATATTCTACTTGTAATAGGGCTAGGTCTCCTAACAGGGGCATTATACTTAAGTGCATGCTTGTGGGTACCATCCCCACTGATTTTTTCCCTTGGTCTGGCTTTCCTCGACACCAAATAATGGTGTTATGATTTATGTGTTATTTTCTTGTTTTCTTTTGATTATAGTATGCTTATGGTTTATGTGGAATTGTTTTAAAGTTTATTTTAAGTGTTGTAATACTGATTCACCCCCCTCTTAGTATTACTTAATCCTAACAACTTAATGACAACTGCAAACATGCATAAGTGCAGATTTAGATCAACACCTCCAAATGACTTTCTCCAAAACACATTAAATCTGAATTCTAAAGGTTGAAACCCACTATAATTTCTCTATGAAAGGTGCTAAACACACTCTCCAAGCAATTTCTCAATCCAAGCGTCGGGTCTCTATTTACGTGCATTCAAAGTAGGCCCTTTCAAAATAATTTTTAGGGCCCAGTGACTTGTGCCTTAGAGAAAATTTCCACTTAGCCACTCTAAAATTTATCTCAAATTTTAGAGCTCCAACAAGAACTTCATGAGAAGTAAAATTTCAAGAATTGTCTATGAACTGGAAATTCCAAAATCTTTCCAGTTAAGTCCTTCGATAAATAAGAATTTTGTCTATATATTTCATGAACAATATATGGCCCTAGCCAGATTTGATAAAAATTTCCATGTTTTCCTTTATCTTCCAATTTGGCATTTCACATCAACACAGAATCTCCAATATCAAACTACCTTGGCATTTATTTTTTATCATACAGATTCTTCACTTGTAATTTGAGCTTAGCATTTCTTGCAGGGGCATCCCTCCTTATTTCATCCAATTCAGTCAGGTCACTGATTCTCAACTACATTTCATTGTCAATATCATCATCATACATTTGCACAAATCTGTACATTTTCATCAAGTTATTCTGAGGCAACCTAGCCTAGATTCCATACACCAAATCAAACGGGGCACATCATATTACTTTTTTGTAGGTTACCCTATCTTTCCAGACAACCAATGTCACTTTTGAATCTCAAGCCTTTTTTGTTTTTATCGATGACCCTTTTAGTGATCTTGAGAAAACTCTTATTGCTAGACTCAGCCTTGTCATTTCCTTGTGGGTGATAGGGTGAAGAATAGGATGTCTAAAAACCATAATCAGCAAAAAAATTTGTGTATTCCTTAGACCTAAAACACATGGCATTATCTAACACAATTCTCTTTGGACACCCAAACCTTGTAACAATGTGATTAAACAAGAAATCAATCACTACTTTACTACTTGCTTTTTTGGTGGGGATTGCTTCTACCCATTTAGTAAAGTAATTAGTAGCCATAATTATCCAAGAATGCCCCCCACTAGATTTTTTTCTATTTCTCCTATGAAATCAATACCTAATTTTTGAAAATGCACTTGTACTTCCAGTTGTCTCAAAGGTATATTTCCAGATAATTTTAGCTTACCAGAGGAGCACTGACAAGAATCACACCTTTTAACTAGTTGATGAGCATTCCTAAAAATAGTGGGCCACCAAAATCCTTCTCTCATAACTTTGTGTGCAGTAGTCTTTGCCATATAGTGGCCACCACATACACCATTATGCATCTCTTACAAGATTTTGTCAGCTTGTTCTTCATCTACACATTTTAACAATACCCCTTCAGGATTTCTCCACCATAACTCATCTCTGATCAAAGTACAATGGATGGCTTGTAAATTTAGAGTTCTTCTTTTGTTTTCATCCATTCATGTAGGTTCATTCCTCCTTTTTAAATAATAAATAATTTTTTTATACCAATCGCAATGGTCAAGAGTACATATAAAATTCCTTTGTTCCTCCTCTAAAATATTTATGTGATTGGAATCCAAGTTTGTATTAGCCATCAGCTTAGCTAATCCCATTCCCCTGACTAATTTTGTGATTTGTATGTTAATGTCTAACTCCTGAATCCTGTTTATCCACCTGCATCTCTTTCTGGACACCTCTTGTTGTGTAAATATTTCTTTCACTATAGCTGAAGGAACATAAGCAACCACAATTGCACCCACTAAATAACATCTAAAATCTTTAACAACTTTTACCAATGCATATGCTTTCTTTTCATTGATATCGTACTTAAGCTCTATAGCTTGTAGTGATTTTCTGAAAAAAGCATTGCGTTGTACAAACCCTTCTTCATTCTTTTGTAATAAAACAACAAAAATTGTGTGGAAAGATGGAAAAGAAAAAATATTCATTGGTTTAGAATAGTCATGAGTTCTAAGCACAGGGGCATCTTTTATGGCTTGTTTGATTTCTTGGAAATCCTGGGTTGCTTCTCCATTACATTCCATCTTAGCATCTTTCTTCAACATCTTGGATATAGGCCTACTTATCTCAGCAAAGTTGGTAAAAAAATGCCTTAGAAAGTTTACCTGACCAAAGAAAGACTGTATGCCCTTTATATTTTTAGGAATGGGAACTTTATCAATAGAAGCAACCCATTCTAGATCAATCCTAACCCCTTCCTTTGAAACAATGTGATCTAATAACTTACCCTCAGTTACTCTAAAAGTACACTTTTTTGGATTCAAGGAAATCACATATTCTAGAGCTATTTTGAAAATCTTCTCCAAGTGTTTACAATACTACTCTTCTTCTTAGAATAGGTTGTAAGATCATCTTGATAGAATTCTAAGAATTTTTGTAAGAAGACTGAGAATGCAACATCCATAGCCATTTGAAATGTAGCCCCAGCATTTATAAGACCAAAAGGCATTCTGATATAGACATATGTTCCCCATGGTGTAGTAAATGCAGTTTTAAATTGTTCTAAATCTTTCACCATTATCTGGTTGTATCTAGAAATACCATCCATCATGGACATCAATTCACAGGCAGTAACCCTCTATGACATATTTTCTATATTTTGGAGAGCATAATTATCTTTTAGTGAAGAAACATTTAAATTCATAAAATCAACACATAGCCTAATGTATTTGTTCTTCTTTCTAGCAGGTGCTAAGTTTGAGACCCAGGAAGAGTTTTTAATAGACTTTATTATCCCTGCATCCGTCAACTTCATTAGTTTCTGCTTCATTTTAGGTCTTAGTGTGGGATTTATAGGTCTATGATTTTTTTTGAAAGGCTTAGGATCTTCTTTCAAAGGATCTCTTATTGGAATAATTCCTCCCTATATGCTTTGAGATCATCATAAGTCCATGCAAAAACTTACTTTTATTTCCTCAAGAGATCAATCAGATTCCTCTTCACCTGAGGAGACATTTTCTTTCCAATAAATAATTTTTTAGGAACTTCATCTTCTCTTACATTTACTTCATATTTTCTGGATTGTTTAAATTTTTATCAAAACAAGATTTTTCTTTATTATCAAAGGCTCTTTCAAGAACAACCAATCCTTTTGGAACCTTATGTGATTTCAAGTGTAGGATCTTGTATGGGGAGCTCTAACTCCTAAGATCTTTATTGCATTTCCTAAGGCCTTTCCTATGACCTTCCTAGGACACTTATCACTTCCCTAACCATAGGAAACCCCTATGGTTCCTCTATACCAACTAGAGCTCTCCACCAACTTCAAACTCCCTTCCAACCTTCTACTCTCAACTGTGCATCCATAGGCTTCACTTCAAGCATCCATGATCCTAAACTCTTGTTATCAATGGGAAGGGGGTTGGTCACTATTCCCCTTCCAATTTACACTATTATTTCTCCATTCCTTTGGACCCTTGCTTAGTTTTTCAATCGAGTTCCAAATTTCCTAGTTTTAGGCCTTGTAGCCTTTTAGCCAATTAGGCCTCCTAGAAACTGAATTCTTGGGTTTTCCTTCCAACTACCCTTTACAACCCACTATACTAGCTATGGATTCTTTATAGGTCCATCCTAGGCTCTAGGATTTTCTAGGTTGTAGGTTCCCAAGTTGTCTGTACATAATATTTTCACGAAATCCCTATTTTCAAGGGTTTCTTGGGCATGTGATCCAGTCTGGTTTCCTTGCCTTCAAAAATTTCTAAATTGAACTCTTTATCTCTCCTCCTTTCATACACATGTCTAGGGAATATTACCCTACACCTCTCCACCATTTATTTACTCAAACCAATCCATCTAGAAAGCTCTCTTGCTTCTTTTTTGTTCAAGATCCTAGCTAGAATACCACTATACTCGCCTTGGGCTTGATGGAAAAATTAACTCCCCTACACAAAAAAACTCTAAAATACATATTTACACTACTTACATATTCCCCTACTTGATTCCAAGTGGTCATTGAAGTTCAACTATGGGAACTCAAGTGGGACTCATTTCTACATGACTGGCTCTAAACCAGACAGTGAACCAGTGAAACTTAAAGAATTTACAAAATGATTAACAAAAATGCCAAACTACCAAAATAACACCACATATCATAATTACATAACAATTATTTAAGGATCAATGCATTAGACCAATCCATTCAATCCATTAAAGGTCTAGATGAAGGCTCTGTTACAAAAAAAAGTCCAAATCTTTCCTTTCCAAAACACAGTCTGTACAATAACACATCCAACCCTTATATTAGGGTTTTTCTATGCTTAAATAGTCTATCCCCACATTTTTAGACCCCTAGGTTGGGATTAGAACATGATTAAAGCCATTTCCTATATTTAGGAAATGTTGTCATGAGAAACTTTTACAACTTTTGCTCATTTGATGTTCCACTTACCTAGCTTGCTCAATTAGACTATAAATCATTCCATTAGACCTTAAAACACTTAAAAACATCAAAATAACAATTCCCTCTCCAATTTGGGGTCTTTTCCAATGTTTGACCATCATTTACTTTTCTTAGCACTACAAGCATTAGACCCTATTGCAATACACCAAAACATGACCCTTAAGACTCCTACCTATAACACACCCTTCTAAGAAAACTTGAGACTTCATCCCTAGTCCTTATTACCTTGGTGATTGGATAAAACAACCTACAATCAAAAATTGATGAATATCTTCATTAAGAATTTAAGGTGCTCCTACACCATTCTCCCTCTGCAACAAGAAATTTAAGGTACCTGAGGTGTGACAAACTCCAAACTGATGTCATTCTTCTTAAAGTAACTCTCTACTACCTAAGTAGCCTCTAACTCAGGTTGTTTCTCCCACTTGACTATATTCTCCATATATTTCTTTCTCCTAGTCTTCTTCTTCACTCTTGAATCCAAAATGTTTTCAACTTGTGGCTTAGCTTGGATAGTAACTCTGTTTTCTTCCACGTCCTTTTCTATGTATGTACTGCACTCCTCCTTCACATTTGTTCCTCTGTATCTTATTAGATCCTTCAAATTGAAAAATAGGAAAAATAGACATCTCCTTGGGTAGATCCACTTTGTAGGCATTGGAGCCATACTTAGCTAAAACCTTTCATAGTCCAATCCATTTCATCTGTAGCTTTCTTGGTATTCCCTTCTGTAGCCTAGTCTTGTTCAAGAATACCATCACCAAATCTCCTACCTCAAACTGTAATTCTCTTCTCCCTTCATCCTTCTTAGCTTTAAGCTTTTTATTTCCCTCCATTAGGGTCTTATTCACTTTCTCATGGACCTCTCTTATTGATTGAGAAAATTCATCTACATGACCATTGATCCCTTCATAACCTTTTAGAGCTCTAAGCTCAAAAACACCCCTTGGATGTACTCCATACACAATCTCAAATGGACTCTTACCAGTACTCCTACTTGCAGTGTCATGATAAGAAAACTTTGCTTGTGTAATGACTTGTACTCATCCTTGTCCATACTCCTTGTTTAAACATCTTAACAAGTTGCCAAGAACCCTATTAATTACCTTTGTCTAACCATCCATTTGAAGATGATATGTAGAACTATGAGCCAAATTAGTACCTAGTCTTTTCGAGAAGGTCTTCCAAAAGTGTCCCATAAATTTCACATCTTTGTCTACAACTATGCTCATTGGTAAATCATGTATCCTTACTATCTTCTTGAAGAAAAGGTGGGCAATGTGACTGGCATGATGTGTTGTTTTACATGGGATAAAGTGACTCTTCTTACTGAATATATCCACTACACAAGCACACTATCCAAACCAGTTGGCGTCCTAGGTAGCCCCACTGTGAAATCCATACTTATGCACTCCCATGGTCTATTTTGGGATGGGAAATGGTTGGTAAAGACCTACATTTGATGATGTCCCCTTTTCCTTCTGACATACTCCACATTGCTCAATATACCTCCTTATATCTTTCTGCATTTTAGGCCACCAATAGAATCTCTCCACTAGGTCTAGGGTATTGTTTAACCCAAAGTGTCCACTCAAACTGCCAATGTGCTTCTCTTGGATGAGGTTCTCCCTCATGGAGCCCCTTTTAATACATAGTTGTTTCCCTTTAAACAGTAAACCATTTTGTAAAGTATAGTCATCATATTCACTATGAAAATGATTTTCAAAATCATTACATACCTTATAGATCTCTCAGAAATCTACATCTCCCTCATAAAGATCCTTGAATCCTTCAACCCATGTGCTCTACAAATGTATCTCTTGAACAATAAGCAACCTCCTACTAAGTGAATCTACAACCTTGTTGTTTACCCCCTTCTTGTGCTTGATTATAAAGGTGTATAATTGCAGAAACTCCATCCACTTTATATGCCTCAAACTGATCTTTTCTTGTGTGTTTATGTAGCTTAAGGCCTAGTTATCAGTGTATACAACAAATTATTTTGGAAACAAATAGTGCCTCCACTTCTTAAGATCTTGCACCAATGCATAAAGCTCTAGATCATAGGATGAGTACCTAGACTTTGCTTTATTTAACCTTTCACTAAAGAAGGCCATTGGTCTTCCTTCTTGGCTTAGTACTATGCCCACTGCTATGTTTCTAGCATCACATTCCATAATGAATAACTTATCAAAATTTTACAACGCTAGTATAGGTTGGGTAGCCACTTCCTTATTCAACCTCTCAAACCCTTCATTGGCTTCCTTGGTCCGTATGAACTTTGTCTTCACTCCACCCTTTATGGTATTTAGGACAGGTGCTTAGATTTCACTGAATCTTCTCACAAACTTCCTATAGAATTGAGCCAACCCATGGAAGCTTCTCACTTCAGTCCCTATCTTAGGACTAGTCCAACTAAAAATATCTTCAACTTTATTCTTATCCATCTTCAAGTCACCTTGGGATACTACAAATCCTAGGTAGACTAACTCTTGTTTCATGAATTCACTCTTCTCAAGGTTTATGGTTAACTTTTGTTCTTGGAGTCTCTTCAACACAAGTTCTAGATGCTTCATGTGCTCTTCTTTTTTTCTAAAGATGAGGATATCATCTAGGTATACTACAAAAAATAGCCCTATGTAATCCTTTAAGACTTTGTTCATGACCCTCATAAAAGTACTAGGTGCATTTGTAAGCCCAAATGGCATTACAAACCACTCATATAATCCCTCTATGGTTTTAAAATCTAACTTCTAGTCATCCCCCTCTTTCATCCTAATCTAATAATATCCACTTTTAAGATCAATCTTTGAGAAGCATTTAGAACCCCCTAAGCAATCCATTAAATCTTCTATTCTAGGAATAGGAAATCTATACCTTATTGTTATCCTATTTATTTCCCTATAGTCAGTACACATTCTCCACTTGCATCCCTTCTTAGGAGCCAATACCACTAGAACAACACATGGACTGATGCTCTTTCTTATAATACCCTGGTCCAAAATCTCTTGCACTTGCCTTGCAATCTCCTTGTTCTGCTCTAGTGTCATCTTGTAGGTAGCCTTGTTAGGTAATGATGCCCCTGGCATAAAGTCAATTTGATGACTGATTTCTCTTTTTAGAGGTAGTGTAGCTAGTGTCCCTTCACATATGATCTCTTGGAACTGATCTAACAATTGTCTAACTTTTGCAGGCATAGGTTATTGATTGGGTGTCTCCTCCTCCTTTGGTTTCAACAAGATTTCATAATCAATTCCTTCTTCCTCCTTCATGTATTTTAGTAATTCTTTCCCACTTATTAGAAGAGTATTGGAGTCCATCTTCTCCACTATATCTTCCTCTATCAAAGACTACATCTTATAAGTTACTCCATTCTTCTTGAATGAGTACTTATTCTCCTTGCCATGGTGGATTTCCTCCCTATCATATTTCCATGGTCTTCCTAGCAAGAGATGGCATGCATCCACTGGTATCACATCACAAATTATCTTGTCTTGATACTTTCCTATGGTGAAATTGACCCACACTTGTTCATTAACCAATATTTTTTTCCCCTTATTCAACCAAGTTATGTTGTAAGGACAAACATGAGGTATCTTAGTCAATTTTAACTTCTGCACTACTTCCTCTAAGACCACATTATCAGTAGACCCTGAGTCTATTATGACCCTACATACCTTGCCAAGAATCTTACACTTGACCCTAAAAAGAGCCCTCATTTATTTGTGTTCATCCCTTGTAGGTTCTTTGATCAAAATCCTCCTAAGCATGAGGTTCTCTCCCTTCTCTGAATCCAGACTTATCTCAGACTATTTCGTCATGTCTTCTTCTTTCACATATGCAATTTTATTTTCACCTTGTGAAGATGATGGCTTATCTGAACACCTATAGGCAGGGTGACCCATTTGGCCACAATTATAACACTTCATTGAAGAAAAATGTGAGCTTCTTCCAAAACCACCTAATCTTCCTCTTCCACCACTGTGAAAACCTCTTCCTCTGCTATATCCTCCTCTATTGTTTGACTCGTGGATTTGTTTCACAAATTAGGAGTCTCCTTGGCCTCTAGTCTCATTGCCTCTACCAATAGAACCTCCTCTATGTCATCCTCTGGAGTCTCTACCTCTTCCTCTACCCCTAGAGTTTGAATCTTACTTCTTTCTAAGTTTTCCTTCCAACTTAAGGGCCATTTGAAAACATCCATGGATAAAAGTTAAGGTAAAGAGGCTTAACTCTTATTGAATGTTCCACCTAAGGTTATTAAGGTACCTTTCCACTTTAATGCTTTCTACCTCTTGCACTTTGGACCTAAGGCATAACTTTTGGAATTCTTCAATGTAGGATGCCACATCTAAACCTTTCTATTTAAGATTCTCTCTCATTTTGTGTATTTGGATGTCATAATCCTCTGGTAGGTAGTTTTCCTTTACCCTATCCACCATAGCTTTCCAATTGGCTATTGGTTTCTTCCCTTCTCTTTCTATTTCCTCCTGCAAGAACTTCCACCAAGTTAATTCCTGTCCTCTCAATCTTGATTTGGTTATCTTTACTTTCTATGCCTTTGTGATTCCATCACACTCAAAGTGATTTTCCATGCCCGCAATCCATTCCATCACCAATTTTGCATCCATTTGGCTAGATAAGATAGGAATGCCTTCTAATGCTTTTCTAATTAGTGCCTTAAGGGCTTTGAGTAAAGGTTCCTCAGGTAATGGAGGGTCTGGTTCTGGTTCTGCCTCCTCTCCTATCTATTCTTTCATCTTTCTTGCAGTCTTTGCAACTTCTGCTAGCTTCTGCTTAATCTCCTCCATAGCTTCTTCTATAATCCTATTATTGACTTTTTGTTTTGACAATTCCCTTGCATATTCTTCATTTGTCACCATGGTTCTTTCTCTAATGGATTCACTTCTCTCTGTCATACACAACTCACTTCCCAAGCCTTTCAATGACTCTAATACCACTTTGATGGGGAGCTCTAACTCCTAAGAGATTTCTTTCTCTTCCTAAGGCCTTTCCTATGACCTTCCTAGGGAACTTATCTCTTCCCTAACCAGAGGACACCCCTATGGTTCCTCTATACCAACTAGAGCTCTCCACCAACTTCAAACTCCCTTCCAACCTTCTACTCTCAACTGTGCATCCATAGGCTTCACTTCAAGCATCCATAATCCTAAACTCTTCTTATCAATAGGAATGGGGTTTTTCACTATTCCCCTTCGAATTTACACTATTCTTGATGCATTCCCTTGGACCCTCTCTTATTTTTTCAATCGAGTTCCAAATTTCCTAGTTTTAGGCCTTGTAGCCTTTTTACCTAATTGGGCCTCCTAGAAACTAAATTCTTGGGTTTTCCTTCCAACTACCCTTAACAACCAATTGTACTAGCTTTGGATTCTTTATAGGTCCATCCTAGGCTCTAGGATTTTCTAGTTTTTAGGTTCCCAAGTTTTTCGTACATAAGATTTCCACCAAACCCTTATTTTCAAGGGTTTCTTGGGCATGTGATCTAGTCTGGTATCTTTGCCTTCAATAGTTTCTCAATTGAACTCTTTGGCTCTCCAAATTGCATATACATTTCTAGGATACATTCCTCTACACCTCTCCTCTATTTATTGGCTTAAAAAAATCTATCTAGCAAGCTCTCTTTCTTTTGTTCTATTCAAGCTCCTAGCCAGAATACCACTGTACTCACCTAGGGATTGATGGAAAAATTAACTCCCCTGCACACACAAACTCTAAAATAAATATTTATACTACTTACATAGTCCCCTACTTAATTCCAAGTGGCCATTTAAGTTCAACCATGGGAACTGAAGTGGGACTCATTTTTACATGACTATCTCTGAACTAGACAACGAACCGGTGAAACTTAAAGAAATTAAAAAATGATTAACAAGAGTGCCAAACTACCAAACTAACACCACACAGGGTAATTACATAACAAGTATCCAAGGCTCAATGCATTAGATCAATCCATTAAAGGTATGGGTAAAGGCTCTGTTACAAAAATACAGGCTAAATAATTCCTTTCCAAAACACAGTCCGTCTTGAAAGAATATGAATTCTTTGCACCATCATGCATGGCCTTTCTGTCGAATTTCCTTGGTCTACCTAGGAGTAGGTGACATATTTCCATGGGTAGCACATCACACAATAATTTTTTCTTATACCTTCTAATTGTAAACTCCACCCAAGCTTGCTCATTGAAAAGGACATGTTGCCCTTTTTTTAGCTAGGTGACTTTGTAAGGATTGGTGTGGGGTATTCTTGTAAACTTCAACTTGGTGACTACTTCCTCTAACACTATATTGTCAGTAGAACCTAAGTTTATAATGAATCTACACACTTTTCCCATCATTTTACACTTCATTTTAAATAGTGACCTCCTCTGACTAGGCTCTTCTTTCCCGGGTTCCTTAATCAGAGTTCTCATCATAAGATTCTCACCTTCCTCTGATTCTAAGGGAATCTCATAGTGTTTTTTTCCACCAGTAGTCTCTTCTCGAACATAATTTACCCTTTTATCACTTCCTTGAGAAGTGATACCCTTCTTTGGACATCTGTATGTAGGATGTCCCATCTGGTTTTAGTGGTAACACTTCATAGTAGCCAAGTAGTTACCCCTACCTTGGTTGTTATTTCTCCCTCTGCCACTAGAGTTCCTTCCTCTATTTGAACCCCCTTTGTTGTAGTTTCCTTATTGTTTCTCAACAAATTTAGTCTCCCCTTTATTCTTGGGTTCAGAACTCCTTCCACCATATCCACCTCTTTGTCATCTAGACTCTCTCCCTATACCTCTTCCTCTGGTAGTACTAGATGTGTGCATAAATGTTGACACACTTCTATGAATCATTCCATCCAAGGTTGCTCAAGAATGAGGCCTCAAATATCGATCCATAGCTCTCTAGGCATGGAGTGCAAAGGTGTGAAATGGAGGCCCTCAGATTGACCTAGTTAGTGCCTATGCAAGTACATCATGAAATGAGATATTCAATGCATGAAAATGAGATCTACCCTATATGATAAAAATGCATGAAAGAAAATTAATCTAAATGATAACAGTACATGGCTAAATCTATGAAAGGAGATACAAATGCAAGATTAATCTATGAAAATAAACATGAATCTAATCTACATGAGGAGCCATGAATGCAAGAAGAAGAAGACAAGAAGAGAGAAGTTGCAATATCCAAGCCCAAGTGCTCAAATCCTTCTCCAAAATTGCTCTCCAAACCTGTAGCATAACAATACTATGAAAAAGATGATATGAAAATGAGAAGGAGAGGTCTCCTTTTAAAGGAAAGTGAATGATTGAGATTAAGAGGCAAAAATCAAAGGCTATGATTAAGAAGCAAAAACCCACCACTTAGGAAGATGTGATGAAAAAAGGGATTTTATTTACTTTTCATTTAATTTATTGCCTTTTTCAACAAATAAAGTGCTTTAAGTGGGGATTTTTATTTATTTAATTAAAAGAG
>MU224041.1:416756-444368 GCA_018584345.1 Thuja plicata | reverse complement strand
ATATATATGTATGTATGTATATATATATATATATATATATATATAATGGTGTGACTAAATATATGTATATGTATGTATATATGGGTGCATACATATATGCCTATGTATATATATAAATATATTTGTGAATATATAAAGATATGAATATATGTATTTGTTTTATGATGTAATATTGTATTGTGATATAAAAGTAAATAAAATAATAAGATATCATTATGTTTATTCGGCAAGACTATCTTGTCTAGGAGATTTGAACTCGAAACCTCCTATGAGTAAGGCTAGTTAGTTACCAATGGGCTATATGTGTTATTTGATCATATTTCTTATCATCAACATATTTGAGTACTGCATAAGCTTAATTAAGTTAATAAATAAATTGAACTTTTAACCTATCATTCACGGGAATAATTAATTATTTTGAAACCAACTATGGAAGTTGGAGAAGTTTCTTCCCGTAAAGCAACTCCTCCAACCATATAGTTTTCTATATGTATAAGGTGAAATATTTTTGGAAGGGGACCTAGTTTTTTTGGGGTGATTCTTAGAAGAGGATTTTCAATTTTAAATGAAGCTATTTCATCAAGAGTTAAGGAAGACAAAAGTGTTTGATTTTTCTGAGAAAATGGAGAAATAACAGTTGAAAAAAAATACATTCCTGGTATAGAGGCCATATCTTTCTAACCAACCATTGGATCATGCTAATGTTGTGATATGTTGGAAAAAACTAAATTGCATCAATTCTCACCGGAGCGATCGAAGAAATATTGTGTGGGTCCAAACATATAAATCTCTGTGCATGGGTCTATCCAGGAGGACAACAAGAAGGAAGTTGGAAAGTCTGGAGGCTTATGGAATTTCTCAAAACACCAAGGGAATTCTCTGGAGTAGCCCAGGTAGAGTCTAGAATCATAATTAATTCTTATGTTCTTGAGTGTGTCTGGTAATTCATTTTAAAATGTATTTATTAATATTAGTGTTACATGATTGATTAGATCTATAGTCAAGCAATGTAGTTTAAAAAAACATTCATGATGTAATCTGTAAATAAGTGTTTGTATCAAATCTATAGGAGTGGTGAGTTTTTCACTATCTATTATTGGGTGTGATTGTGTATTGATGTGTATTTTTTTTATTCTATGTAAATTTTATGTTTGGGTAGTGGTTAAATTCTTATTTAAGTATTATTAATTTTTGGAAGGATTGGGATGTCATTTTATCACACTTTCTCTTGATACTTTATTTCATTTGAGATTATTTTCTTCTATGTTCATTTTATTGCTTGAATTTGATCATAATGTTTTACTTAAGGTGTCTTGAGTATCTGACATCCTTGTACTATGCTTATATTATTTATGGTTAAGGTTAGGACTCATCTTGGTGGTCTAAGTACACAGGAGAGTTTCCTAAACCTCTTAAATAAAGCATTTGAAGTGTTGCAATTCTTTTGTTATATTTTGGGTAGGGGACTAGGTACCCTAGGTGAGTGGCTCACCATAGGTGTCAAGACCCAAAGTGGTTGCAAGGAGATCCTATGGGTCAGTTTTTAATAAAGTGATAACCTTAAAATTAAGTTGGGAGTGGGGATTCAAAAGATAATGAAAGACACATAATAATGCCCACATAGTCCTGTTGGAGTACCGGGACCATGGGTAACTGCCAGGATGGATCCCTATTCATAAAGGGGGGACCAGGGTTACATGGTTGCCAATGAGGATCCCAATAAATAGGATATGTGATGACACTCACTTAGAGGGTATGCTAGAAACCTAACCCTTGTGTATAGTTAAGTGATATTTTGTTATGTCATGTATTTGTTTAAGTTATTGTTTTGTGAAGCCTTAGATTGCTTAGGGCATTGTGTGAAACTTAGTTCTATCTCCTAGCATGGGGTAGTGGAACTACATGGTTCCACGTGGTTGGGTGGTTAATCTTATCGAGGTATTGTTCTTGGTTGCATGGATGGCCTTTCCTTTGGATTCATGCTTGTAAGCTATCAAAGATTCTACTGTTGCATCATGTACTTTAGGGAATTGTAATTCTGCTGTATTTATTTATTGAAATCCTTTGTTGGGTAATGTAATGAAATGTAAATGAAGGGTGAATCAATGTAATGGGAATGGGTATTTCTAGGTGAAATTAAGGGAAAAGTTATGCTCTTAGTTTTATATGTCTTAAAAAAATTAAAATAATGTGGAATTTTTCATTTATTTCCCTCGTATACTATCTTGTAATAAAGTAAGTGGTCTCTTGCATGAAAAGTTATTTTTATGGTTCTCTCTTGTTTACTGGATAAGGACCTAGATTATATTGATATGATAAGTAAGTTCTCTTATATAATAGACTAAAAAGGAATACCATGAAATGATTGGTTAAGGAGCGAACTTGTGTTTATATCAAAGTGAAATGTTATTGCTAGATAAGAACTATAGGGAATTATTAATGATAATAGAATTGCAATCATGGTATAGCTTTATAATTGATAAATGAGATGTTAAATATTAAGGGAAGTTTATAGAAAATAAGTGCAAGACATTTCTGGTTCAATATAACCTATGATAGTAACTTAATAAATTGATTCACATATTAACTTATGATTCATGTTAAGAATGAGTTAGGAACATTTTGGTTGGTTCCTTACAATATATCTATTATAATGTACATCTAGGTGGTAGGGTATGCAATAATGAATGATAATATTTACCCTAATGTCTATATTAAAATAAATTTATAAGATAGTTTACAGATGTTATGAATTTCATTAGTTAGTTATGAAGAATGGATTATGTTAGTGAATTAAATGATGATGACTAATCATTGAAACATGTTCATGAGAAAGTAATCATTTATTCTGAAGTTTTATAAATATGTTAGAATTGTAATTCATTATGAAGATGTTAAATGGAATTAAATTAATCAATATTGTTTGAGTAGTTGTGTTAGGGAACCTATGAGGACTAGGAAATCTTCAGTTATGATACATTCATGTTTTTTGAGAATATGTGTATCGAGTCTTTTGGTAATGCATGTTGTAATAGTTCAAAAAAAAATTGACTTCATCTTTAGAGATTTGATGGTCAGTCCTCCTGGGTTCCCTGGCGGGGCGTTACACTACCTTAACCTTCTCATCCTCTGCAACTCTAGATCTCATGCAAAGTCTCTGAAACTCTTCTGTATAGGAGTTTACATCTAGGTATTTCTATCTCAAACCTTGCCTTGTCTTATGCAATTGGATTTCATAATCCTCAGGGATACAAGAATCTCTCACTTTTGCAACCATAGCCTTCCATGAAGAAATGGGCATCTTTCCTTCCTTCTCCCTCTCATCTTGGATGAATTTCCACCAAGTTAGGGTAGAACCTCTTAGTCTAGCCTTAGAAACCTTCACCTTTTGAGCCTCAGTGATTCCATCACACTCAAAATGGTTTTCTAGTCCTTTTATCCAATCAAGGACTATCTCTCGCTCCACCCATATGGTAAATATTGGAACTCCTTCTAGCGCTTTGCCACTCATAGATTTTAAAAATTTTAGGAGTGGATCCTCATTAAGGAAAGGGTCAGCTTCATGTACTTCATCATCAATGGAAATTTCCTTGACTTTCCCTTCAACCTTATCGTTCACTTCATCTGCTTTCACATCAACTTCATCTACCTTTTTCTCTAATTGAGACAATCTATTTTGGATTATCCTATTCTCCACTTCTTGATCATCTACCTTCTTAGCCAACTTAGTATTGGTCACCATTTTTTACTCTCCTACTGATTATATTGGTTGGAACATTAACCACAATCCTGATTAGTTATGCTCTGATACCAATCTTATAGAAGTAACCCCAAGGCCTACTCACACAATTTTCTAGACGGGACTTTTCTTTCCCCAGTCTACTTAGGATCCAAATTCCTCTTATAGGATCTCAATAGACTCAAGACACTAAGCCTAAGACTATTCCAACTCTTCTCCAAGAGTTATTCTTCTTATGTTTAACCTTGAAGGACAACTACCACTAGTTTTGTCTCAATGCTTCACACTTGCTTGAAGGATTCCAAACATAAAGCCTTCATACAAACTCCACACATGCTACAAGGGTCTATTCTACTACTTGTATACACATTTTTCATCCATTCATTACTATTTTGTAGGTGCACTTTGAGTACACCATTTTTAAAAAACTTTTAAAGTCCCCTCCTGTGAAGAATTCTCCTAATGTGTTCCAAATTTTCCCCCTAACGATGTTTCTAAGAAGATAAATGGTTTTAAAGTTTTAGGATGTAGATTCAAGGCCATGTTAAAGATGAAGAGATTTCAAATTTAAAGGCTATGACGTGATGCAAAGCCTCTAATCCTTGGATATATATGCGAAATGACATTGAAATCAAAACACTTGTCAATTTTCATACAAAAATTGGGTCAGAAAGAGAGTGTTATTAGTATTATCAATCCCTTATCTGATAAAGAGCCAATAGTAATCTAAAAACCTGCTCAAACAAAGATTTTCAAGTGCAAATTTAATTTTAAACCATGATGTTTCATTCTGTCTGCATAGTCCACATCACCGCTGAAGATTTCTATTTGGTCACACATCACTGCGTTCATCGAGCAATGCTTTTATGAGAAATGTTAAAGTTTGATATGTGGATCATGGTTATGTTTCTTAATGTCAAATTATGGATACCCTGAGTTGAAACAATGATGTAAGCAGAAAATTGAAAAACTGTTGTGCTTTTCGATCTCCGTTTGGGATTTTCCGCAATGGGGAGTAGTCAATTGGCTATTTTCCGCCAAGGCACAAATAGGTTCGATTGCAAATTAAAGTTTGATGAATCCAATTGTTTTGACAATGAAGAAGAAAATGGATTGATCTAAAATGTAAGGAAGATTCAATGGAGAGAAACCTCAAGTTGTGGAAAACTGGAAGTTAGGTGCGCATTTTGCAGCCAGTTTGGGTTTTTCCACCAGAAGAGAAGTCAATATTCAATTATCCACCAAAGGGGAAGACACTGTACAAAACTCCACCCAAGTGAAGTCAATATGAAAGAATCTGACAGCGGCTTCATGTAAGAATAGGGATGAAGATTGTAATCCAATGATGTGACACCATATGTTCATCAGGAGAAGCTGAGATCAAGTTTGGATCAACACAAATTATAAGACATTGATACTAATGGATCACAAATATGTTTGGAAAGGAAGGAATTCAAATGATAAGAGCATATGGCACCAATGCAGGGGGCCTGAAAATAGTATTGACCACACCATGATACTTGGATTACGATGGTGTATCGTGCATACTATGCCCCCCATGGAGATAGAGAGTCAAGTTCATAATGTCTTCCTGTATGTGCCCATGTGGAAATAGTGGAGATTTCACATTTCAAAGTGCTCAAGATGAATTGGGTCTTCATAAAGCCGTAATAGAGGATGGAAATATGTCTACTTCAGGGGACTGATAAAACAAATTCCTTAATCCCCAGTGAATTTGAGACCAAGAGCAATAGACCCGCTTGACTCATGATGGTCAAATTGGAATAATAATAGATGGGAGAACATTTTGGAACGCTTCCAAATACCCTTCACCGCAAAATACATGCCCAATTTCATAAATTTGTTAATGAATATCAACAATAGTACAAACTATTAAGAAAAGAACTCATTTGATCATTCCAAATGAAGATCGGGTCCAATTGAAAGGATCAGCTAAACCGAAGACAAGAGCAATCATGCTCTACCTCACACATTTCAAATTGGATAATAAGATATAAGACATAGGCTCTTTACCTCTTCCAAATCCATATCATCTTTGAAGACTGCCGAAACAAGGGAGTGCAGATGTTGAAGATCTTTATTTGCAGGGACTTGTATATCAATAGCACCTAATAATATAATCCCCAATTCCAAGGTGATCTACACAGGACCAGTTCCAGGATTAATTACAAGTTCTCCATACGCAAGTGTAAATTGCACAAGAGGAAGCACTCAACAAGTAAGTGGGAAAAGCATGTAGCTTAACAGTGATAAAAGCTCAATTATGAAAGTTCTTATGGAATGTCAAAGGTCTTGAATTCATAGGTGAAAATAGGGTGTTCAAGTCTGATTGCGGAGGTCATAAATAAAATCTGACATAGCACAATTTCAAAATCCTGATACTAGCTTTAAACCCCAAACACGTGATAAAGAACATGTGAAAGCCGAAGCAATAAAAGTGATCTAGGGATTGATTTAGTGCATATGATTTGTCGAGAGACCTCATCTTTCTTCAAAGAGAAAAGAAGATTATAAATAGGTTGTTGTTAGCATGGAGATTAGGAGAGCATCACCACAAAAATCATTGGTAAGAAGAGATGCTCGGCCTAAATGTACATTGCAAATTAAGTGCAAAACTATGCAATTGGAGAAATTAAGTTACATTTGTTTTGAAGGCATTACATCATGAGTAACAGCATAAGAAAGCATGAGATCAGAGGAATGTAGAGGTTAAATGAGAATGACACTTCTATGATCATAAAAATATACACACATATGTGGTAGACAGGTGTCGATGATAGCTAAAAAAGAACGGAGTCAAGCCTTTCTAGAAAAGGGATAAGCTTGAGTGAGAATCAGACTTGCAAACACTCAAAGTGGACAGATAAATAGTAACACATGGAAGTTTCCTAAAATGGAGTTTGAAAGGGGGAAATACCATTGAAAAGTCACATATAATGATTTATACAGTGTGTCTGTTTAATTTTCCAAGCTCTGGATTAAAACAAAAGGGATAACTTATGGAGTAATATATTTATGTAAAGATTCCATAGACCGAATGTTATATTTTGAAACAGTCACATTGAAAGTATGAAACTTTCAAGAATCGGTTATGAAACCAAAAAGCCACAGTTATTGGAGAAACCGAACGGTCAAAGGAGATGAAATTAGAGA
Source organism: Thuja plicata (assembly GCA_018584345.1). Lineage (NCBI taxonomy): Eukaryota > Viridiplantae > Streptophyta > Pinopsida > Cupressales > Cupressaceae > Thuja > Thuja plicata. The sequence continues at coordinate 437,455 of MU224041.1, read as the reverse complement.
TTGACAAAGAATGTGAAATGGTTATTGTAACTGAACAGTCACAAGGGAAAATGAAGAATTCTGGAAGTCTGTTTATGGGGAAATATTTTCATTTGTAGCAGTTCTTCTTTTCTGCCAGAGACAGAGTGCTAAGGAGGAGGAGAGAGTATTGGCTATTGTATTTGCATTTTGAGATTAAATGTTAGGATTTCTGTAATGATTTTAGTAGACAAGTTGTGAGTTCATAATAGTCTAAGTATTATTATTTGAATGTTTATAATAAAGAGGAGTTTTACTTCAAATCTGGGAGTTTGAGTATCAATTTATTTGTTTGTATTCAATCTGGGAATTGTTGCATTCACATTGTAAACATTGTCTTGCATCTTGGAGTTAAATGGAGAATGGGTTGCGAATCTGAGTATTTCATCCATTCACTTTGCAGAAATCAGAATGTTTGATCTCCATTTCATTTTAGTTTCTTTTACTTTTCATTTTCAGCATTTATTTTGCATTTCCAATGCTGGGGAGTCATAAGATGTGTGGATTTCTGGGATTGGCTAGGTTTAGAGCTAGATTTATTGCCTGAGTTAGTCTTGTCTTGGGTTGGCTTGGTTTTCCTCTTCTGTTCTTGGGTTAAGAACATACCCAATTAGTTTAGGAATAAGTAAATTCATTGAATATCATTTGATAAGGGAGTTGTACCTTTCAATTCAGAGGAAATCTGTCAACCTGATGATAGATTATCCAACTGTTGGTATCTGATTGTTCTTTCAGATTTGGGCATTTGAGAGTTAGATTCAAAAACAAAATTCTATTTACCAATATATTTTAATAGGTATTTAATCCCAATTTATTCAAGTTCCAAATCTTTACTCAAAATGATCCTATTAGACCTAATTGATCAATTAGCCCTATCCAGGGAGTTTTCCTGGGTTTCTTCCTAAATCTCCCAAACAACCCCAAAAACTAATCTAGGATCCTCATACCCTTTTTTAATACCTAACGTATTTTCAAGTTCTAGGGTCCCCAAGTCTTTCGTACACCCATGTCCAGAATTGTTGGGCTATTATGCCTATTTTGTCTCTTCACAAGCAATCCACTGACTTCTATGGAGAAATCTATCCAAATGGATTGTATGAGCTTTGAAATCATAACCAAGGATCTATAAGATCCTATTGACTCTAAGACTACACTTGGTTTAGAACTCTCATACACACCCTTCTCTCTACATTCATCTTTTCCCTTACTATACACCTAACCGGACAATCATAGCTCGCCTAGGGCATGGCTATAAAAATAGAAAATAAATTCCTTTGACCTCCTAATTTAATATTCACACTATAAAGAGGCTCCCCTAATACATTCATCCAACCTTTTTAGTTTCCAATGGTTGGATTTCATGGGGGAGCCATACAACCAAAAACTACACTGAACTGGACCAGTAGAGTCCCTAAAACTTAAACAATTTCCTAAGGCTACCAAATGATCACTAATCTACTTTCTCACTGAAATAAAATGAATTGAATATACTCCTACTACATGAATCTACCAAAATATTAATCCTTTCAATCCATTAACACATTAAGAACATTCAAAACAAGTCGACTATACTCTGTATCTCAGAACACTTTCTCTATTCACTTTCAAAAACTTGCTTACAATCATTCTACCTCAGGAAATGAGCCATGGAGTATCCTAAGATGCTTCCTCCACCATTCTAGGAAACTAGAATTGATTTCCTTCCTCCATTTCTAAAGGAATCAAAAAGTTGTCTATGTTGCATGCAACATTTGCAAAATTGCAAAATGTTGTCATGACAATATTTAGTATCTTTTGCATAAATGCTCATTACTAAATTTTAGGACCTCGATCCTTATTTTCTCAATGAATACATGTCATTAAATCCTTTTTAGGCACTTTCCACTTCACACCTAGGTCTAGGATAAATTTAGACTCATTTTCCCAATTCAAAGCCAAAACAAGCAATAAAAAAAAACTAACTAAACTAGATTGGATTAGTACTAGTTACTTAATCCATCTATTCACACACCTTGCTAGACCATTTAAGGTCAAAAGTAAATCACTAACTTGGATAGAGTCAGTTACAAGCCAATAATTTAACTAGAAATGGTGAGTTTGCCTAGGTGATCCCGCAGCATCCTCCCCAAATGAAAAATCTTCAATCCACCCTTGGATTGAGTAAGTTGAGGTCAATGCCCAACTTTTTGAAATCTATTTCCTTTATCCAAACTGAATTTGCATCTATTTTTCCATGCCACTTCACTAAGTGTTCTTGGTCTTCCTTCTTCCTTGTCTTCTTGTAGACTCTACAATCCAGTATGTTTTATGCCTTCTTGATTGGTGCAAATGGCAAGTTGAGTTCCTCCACCTCCTGTATGACTTCAGTCAAACTCTAATCTGCATCTAGGATTTGGGCTTTGTATAAAACTAGGTCTTCAACATTAAACATCAGAGATAGACCTGTATCCTCTGGTAGTTCCACCTTGTAGGCATTTGCTCCATATTTTTCCAGTATAATACATGGGCCAATTCTTCTCATCTAAAACTTATGTGGTGTTCCTTTTTGTAATCTTTCCTTGTTGAGGTGAACCATCACTAGATTGCCAACTTTGAATTTGACATCTCTTCTCCTCTCATCAACTTTTCTCTTAAGATTCTTTGTGTTTTCAATGAGTGTCTTCATCACTGTCTCATGGACTTCTTGCATAGAATGTGCAAAGTCATCAGCATAGCCACTTCCCTTGGCTCCATCCTTCAAATCTTTGAGCTCATATATGCCTCTTGGATAAAAGCCATAAACTATTTCAAAAGGACTCTTACCAGTAGTCATATTCACTGTGTAATTGTAGGCATATTCTGCTTGTCCAATGAGTTGGTCCCAAGTTTGACCATACTCCTTAGTTAAACACCTTAGGAGATTTCCAAGACTCCTATTGACTACCTCTGTTTGGCCATCATACTGAGGATGGTATGCAGATCCAAAAGACAAGTTGGTTCCTAACTTCTACTAGAGAGTATTCAAAAAATGACTCATAAACTTTGTGTCTCTATCTGACACTATGATCAATGAAAAACCATGTATTCTGACTACCTCGTTGAAGAATAGAGAAGCTATCTGACTTGCATCATTTGTTGTCTTATAGGATATAAAGTGTGCAATCTTAATAAATTTGTCCACAATAAAATAAATGCTATCCATTCCCTTCTTTGTCTTGGGCAATCCCATTACAAAATCCATGCTCACACATTCCCATGGTTTGGTTGGAATGGGTAAAGGCTGGTATAGGCTTGCATTAGTAGATGTACCTTTTGCCTTTTGACAGATAACACAACCTTCTACATATCTCTTAACATCCAAATTCATCTTGGGCCAAAAGTAAAATATTTGAACTAATTCTTGTGTCTTATTAACACCAAAATGGCCACTAAGTGCACCATTGTGTTTCTAGTGGATTATATTCTGTCTTATAGACCCCCTAGGGACATACAATTGAATCCCTTTAAACAATGGACCACTCTGCAAATTATACTTAGAGAATTGACTATTAAGGTGATTCTTATATTCTTGGAATACCTTGTAAATGTTTGCAAAGTCCTCATCTTCACCATATAGGTCTTTGAAGTTGTCTATTCCAATGCTCTGTAGTTGTATCTCTTGAATAGTCAGGGCTCTTCTACTTAAGGAATCTTCTACCTTATTCTGCAATCCTTTCTTGTGTTTGATGTTGAAGGTGTAAGATTGTAGGTACTCAACCCACTTCATATGCTTGTGACTGAGTTTATCTTGAGAGTTAAAGAAACTTAATGCTTGATTGTCTGAATAGACTATGAACTCCTTTGGAAGAAAATAATGCCTCCACTTTCTTAGTGCTTGGACCAGATTATACATCTCTAGGTCATAAGAAGATTATTTCTTCTTAGCTTCACTTAGTTTCTCATAGTGGAAGGCCATTGGTCTTCCCTCTTGACTCAAGACTGCACCAATGGCTACATTGTTGGCATCACATTCCATAGTGAATAACTTTTCAAAGCTTAGCAAAATCAGGATTAGTTGGGTAGCAATATTTTTCTTTAACAACTCAAACCCATGGTTAGCTTGTTCATTCCATACGAATTTAGTTTTCATCCCACCCTTGATAGTATCAAGCATAGGAGCACAAATTGCACTGAATTGTTTGATAAACTTTCTATAGTACTGTGCTAAGCCATAAAAACTTCTTACCTTGATGCTTGTTCTTGGAGTAGGCCAGTTGATGAAGGCCTCCACTTTGCTAGGATTCATCTTAAGGCTTCCTTGAGATAACACAAATCCAAGATACACTAATTCTTACTTGATGAATTCACACTTCTCTAAGTTTATCATCGGCTCCTCCTCATGTAGCTTCTTGCAAACCATTTCTAAATGTTTGAGATGTTATTCTCTTGTCTTATTATAGATGAGTATATCTTGAGAGTTTATCTTGAGAGTTCAAGAAACTTAATGCTTGATTATCTGAATAGACTATGAACTCCTTTGGAAGAAAATAATGCCTCCACTTGCTCAGTGCCTGGACTAGAGCATACATCTCTAGGTCATAAGAATATTATTTCTTCTTAGCTTCACTTAGTTTCTCATAGTGGAAGGCCATTGGTCTTTCCTCTTGACTCGATACTGCACCAATGGCTACATTGTTGGCATCACATTCCACAGTGAATAAATTTTCAAAGCTTAGCAAAATTAGGACTAGTTGGGAAGAAATATTTTTCTTTAACAACTCAAACCCATGGTTAGCTTGTTCATTCCATACAAATTTATTTTTCATCCCACCCTTGATATTATCAAGCATAGGAGCACAAATTGCACTGAATTGTTTGATAAACTTTCTATAGTACTATGCTAAGCCATGAAAAATTCTTACCTTGATGCTTGTTCTTGGAGTAGGCCAGTTGATGATGTCCTCCACTTTTCTATGATTCATCTTTAGGCTGCCTTGAGATAACACAAATCCAATATACACTAATTCTTTCTTGATTAATTCACACTTCTCCAAGTTTATCATCGGCTCCTCCTCATGTAGCTTCTTTGAAACCATTTCTATATGTTTGAGATGTTCTTCTCTTGTCTTACTATAGATGAGTGTATCATCCAAGTAGATTACCACAAATTTTCCAATATAGTCTTTAAGGACTTCATTCATCAACCTTATGAATGTTAATGGGGCATTAGATAACCCAAATGGCATGGCAAGCCACTCATACAGTCCTTATGTGGTCTTGAAGGTTTTTTTCCATTCATCCCCCTTATTTACCCTGATTTGATGATAGCCACTCTTTATGTCTATCTTGGTAAAATACCTTGCTCCTCCTAGATAGTCCATTAGGTCTTCTATCCTAGGGATAGGGAACCTATACCTAATGGTTATTCTATTTATTGCTCTGTGGTCAGTACATAATCTCCATGTTCTTCTCTTTTTAAGGGCTAAGATAGTGGGTACAACACAAGGGCTAATGCTTTTCCTAATCAGACCTTGGCTTAGTAGTTCTTGAATCTGCCTAGCTATCTCCTTATTTTGTTGAGGATTCATCTTATATGCAGCCTTATTGGGAAGTTTAGCTCCATGGATTAGTTATATTTGGTGACTTAGAGACCTCTTAGGTGGTAGGGATGATGGTTGTCGATCACTGACAATGCCATCCTACTTCTCCAGCAACTCCTGCACTTGTTTTCGCAACTTTGTCTTCTTTACCGCTCTGTCTACACTTTCTTCTTTTGGTTTCAACACCAGTGAAAAACCAACTCCCTCTCCTTCTTCTAAGGCCTCTAAGAACTCTTTCTCACTCATCATGAGAACATTGGTTCCAAATGACTTCATTTTTGCATCCTCCAATGGTGACTGTATTTTGTATGTCACATTATCCTTCTTGAAAGAATATGAATTCTTTGCACCATCATGCATGGCCTTTTCTGTCAAATTTCCATGGTCTACCTAGGAGTAGGTGACATGAATCCATGGGTATAACATCACACAATAATTTTTCCTTATACCTCCCAATTGAAAACTCCACCCAAGCTTTCTCATTGACAAGGGCATGTTGCCCTTTGTTTAGCCAGGTGACTTTGTAAGGATTGGTGTGGGGTATTCTTGTCATCTTCAACTTTCTAACTTCTTCCTCTAACACTATATTGTCAGTATACCATGAGTCTATGATGAATCTACACACTTTTCTCATCATTTTACACTTCACTCTAAACAGTGACCTCCTATAAATAGGCTCTTCTTTCACCAGTTCCTTAATCAGATTTCTTCTCATCATAAGATTCTCACCTTCTTCTAATTCTAAGGGAATCTCAGGGTGTTTGTTCCACCAATAGTCTCTTCTTGGGCATAATTCACCCTTTTATCACTTCCTTGACAAGTGGTACCCTTCTCTGGACATCTATATATAGGATGTCCCATCTGGTTGCAGTGGTAACACTTCATAGTAGCAAAGTAGTTACCCCTACCTTGGTTGTTATTTCTCCCTCTTCCACTAGAGTTCCTTCCTTTATTTGAACCCCCTCTATTGAAGTTTCCTTCTTGTTGTTCAAAAAATTTAGTCTCCCCTTTATTCTTGGGTTTAGAACTCCTTCCACCATATCCACCTCTCTGTCCTCTAGTGTCTCTCCCTCTACCTCTTCCTCTGGTAGTACTAGAGTCTTGTTTCTTCCTTATCTTCTCTTGAACTTTGATGGCAATTTGGTGGCACTTATGAATGGTGTCTGGAGTCAAAAGACTCATGTCATCTTTTATGGTCCACTTTAGTCCATTAAGGTATCTTGCTACCTTAACCTTCTCATCCTCTGCAACTCTAGATCTCATGCAAAGTCTCTGAAACTCTTCTATATAGGAGTTTACATCTAGGTATTTATATCTCAAAACTTGCCTTCTCTTATGCAATTGTATTTCATAATCCTCAGGGATATAAGCATCCCTGAATTTTGCAACCATAGCCTTCCATGAAGCAATGGGCCTCTTTCCTTCCTTCTCCCTCTCATCTTGGATGAATTTCCACCAAGTGAGTGCAGACCCTCTCAGTCTAGCCTTAGAAACCTTCCCCTTTTGAGCCTCGGTGATTCCATCACACTCAAAATGGTTTTCTAGTCCTTCTATCCAATCAAGGACTATCCTTGGCTCCATCTTTCCAGTAAAGATTGGAACTACTTCGAGTGCTTTGCCACTCATATCCTTTAATGTTTTTAGGAATGGATCCTCATTAAGGACAGGGTCAGCTTCGGATACTTCATCATCAATGGCAATGTCCTTTCCTTTCCCTTCAACCTTATCCTTCCCTTCATCTGCTTTCACATCAACTTCATCTACCTTTTGCTCTAATTGAGACAATCTATCTCAGAGTATCCTATTATCCACTTCTTGATAATCTACCTTCTTAGCCAGCTCATCATTGGTCACCATTGTTTACTCTCCTATTGATTCTGTTGGTTGGAACATTAACCACAAGCTTGATCAGCTATGCTTTGATACCAATCTGATAGAAGTAACCCCAACGTGTGCTCACACAATGTTCTAGACAGGACTTTGATTTCCCTAGTCTACTTAGGATCCCAATTCCTCTTCTAGGATCTCAATAGCCTCAAGAAACTGAGCCTAAGACTATTCCAACTCTTCTCCCAGATTTATTCTTCTTGTGTTTAACCTTGAAGGACAACTACCACTAGTTTTCTCTCAATGCTTCACACTTGCTTGAAGGATTCCAAACATAATCCCTTCATACAAACTCCACAAATGCTACAAGGGTCTTTTCTACTACTTGTATACATATTCTGCATCCATACATTCCCATTTTAATAGGTCTTTAATCGCAATTTATTCGAGTTACAAATTTTTACTCAAAATGATCCTATTAGGCCTAATTAACCAATTATCTCTATCCAGAGGGTTTTTCTGGATTTCTTCCTAAATCTCCCAAACAACCCCAAAAACTAATCTAGGATCCTAATACCCTTTTTGAAGACTCAAAGGATTTTCAAGGTCTAGGATCCCCAAGTCTTTTGTACACCCATGTCCTGAATTGTAGGGCTATTAAGCCTATTTTTTCTTTTCACAAGCAGCCCACTGACTTCTATGGAGAAATATATCCAAATAGATTGGATGAGATCTAAACTCATAACCAGGGATCTATAAGACCCTAATGACTCTGAGATCACACTTGGTTTAAAACTCTCATACACACCCTTGTCTCTGCATTCATCTTTACCCCTTCCATACAACTAACCGGACAGTCATAGCTTGCCTAGGGAGTGGCTATAAAAATAGAAATATGATTCCTCTGACCTCCTACTTGAATATTAACATAGTATAGAGGCTCCCCTAACACATTCATCCAACCTTTTTAGTTTCCCATGGTTGGATTTCATCGGGGAGCCATAAAACCAAAAACTACACTGAATTGGACCAGTAGACTCCCTAAAGCTTGAACAATTTCCTAAGGATAACACTAATCTACTTTATCACTAAAAAAATCCTTGAATATACTCCTACTACATGAAACTACCAACAAATTAATCATTTCAATCTATTAAAACATTAAGAACATTCAAAACAAGTTGATTGTACTCTGTATCTCAGAACACTTTCTCTATTCACTTTCAGAAACTTGCTTATAATCATTCTACCTCGGGAAATGAGCCATGGAGTATCTTAATATTCTTTCTCCACCATTTTAGGCCACTAGAATTTATTTCCTTCATCTATTTTGAAAGGAATAAAAATTTTGTCTATGTTGCATGCAACATTTGCAAAATTGCAAAATGTTGCCATGACAACAATTAGCATCTTTTGCATAAATGCTCATAACTAACTTTTAGGACCTCGATCCTTCTTTGCTCAATGAAAACACATCATTAAAGCCTTTTTAGGCACTTTCTACTTAATACCTAGCTCTAGGATACATTTAGACTAATTTTCCCAATTCTAAGCCAAAACAAGCAATAAAGCAAAACTAACTAAACTAGATTGGATTAGTACTAGTTACTTACTCCATCTAGTCACACACCTTGCTAGACCTTCTAAGGTCAAAAGTAAATCACTGACTTGGCTAGAGTTAGTTACAAGCCAAAAATTTAACTAGAAATGGAGATTTTACCTAGGTGCTCATGCACCATTTCCATACACCCACTGAAATCCATTTCTTTGTTTCCAAAGTCAGTTTCATAATGAAAAAATCTCATAATATCTATATCATCTTGTAAAACTTTCCAAATTTCAACATTATGAGGTATAGAAGGCCTAGACTAAACCTCTACATTAGATATCCTAGTAAATGTAATGTCTTCTAGCCTTAAAGAAATATTTGCTAGCAAGTCTGTCATTCGGTTTTGGCTTTTGTCCATCCAGTCAATATTGAATGCATCAAAATTTTCCAATTCATCCCAAATAGCATTTTTGTACTGTTTCAATCTTTGGTTCTTTGAAGCATATTTTGAGATGATTTGAGATACTACCAATTCAGAATCTCCAATCACTCTGAGATAGTTTACTCCATGCCTTGAGGCCAATCTTAATCCTATTAACAAAGCCTTACACTCTACAACATTTTTTGTACATGTAAATAATAATGTGAAAGAGAATTTGACAGTTTTACAAGTGGGAGCTATTGTAACCACCTGGATTTGGTCTGCTCTGACCATAGACCCTATTTTCCCTAAGTGTGATCACACTCTCAATTATGTCCAGACAACTCTTCAATCGACTGGCATAATTCATTCGAATCAAATTTAATCTTCTAAGTGATTTAATCACTAAATTTTATTAATCACCTTAGCTAATCAATTGAAATCAATTTTAAATTCAAACCAAACATGGCTAAGGTAATTTATTTAAAAGGAATTAAATAAATCCCTATTATATATAATCACTTGCAAAAATCCTATCTTCTATCCTAAATTAATCTAATTAATTGGCTATAGTCTTAATTAATTATCTAAAGCAATCAAAGGCTTAAATAATTAATTTCCCTATTTATGGATGAATATATTAATTATAATTCATTTCATTAATATTCCCCTTAACCCTAACCTAACCTATCTCAACCACCTTAACCCTAGGTTCAAACCCATCCCAACCTATTCCCCCCATGCTAAGCCTAATCCTAATCTTAATCATATCCTAACCCACTTCCTAATGTTGTCACATTCCTAATTTTGTGCTTAGGAATCCAACCCACTTGAGAAAGTCAACTTTCTCAAGCTTGGCTCCCTCTAAGTCCACCTTATCAAGCTTGTACTTACACCTCTCATGATGCCTCTTAATTACTCTTATTAATGCATTATTAATGGAGATTCCTCAAGCCCATGCCTCATTAGTGCCTTTGGCATTAATGTCTCTTACACCTCATTAATGGTTTTAACACCTCCATTTATGACCCTTGTCCCCTCTCTCTCTCTCATCATTTCTTCTATAAATAGAATGAGTTTTTGAGCTCAAATGGCCCTGAATTTTAGAGTTGAAAAGCATTGTTATGATGTTTAGATTACTTGTGAATCCATATTGCATCTTAGATTGAATATTATGCATTGTTATTATCATACTTTTAGAACTAATATGCATGTTTAGTGAGCATTTAGATTAGTTTTGATTTAAATCTTCCATTCTTAGGTTTTATATGTCACTGATTTGTGCATAATCTGAGGGCATGATTATGACATTCTTCAAAATCCTCCTAGATAGGAAGCAATAGATCAGTTTTAGTATTTAGCTTCAAACCCTTGCTTTTTATGCTTTTCTACTAATATAATGATCTATTGAAGTGTCGTGTTGCAGATAATAGATGCACTAATTAAAACACATTTTTGGCGCCCACAGTGGGGCCTGATTTTATATTTTGCCTCATTTCAAGTTCATTTTTTACTACTTTGTCTTCCCAGATTTTAGGTACAGGCTCATTTTTGGTCGTAAGGGCTCACATCCAGGATACGCCCTTGTATCACAGAAATCTAGGATCGCATCTGGGATTTCCTAAGTTGTTTCTAGTACAGGCCCGCATCTGATTAGCAGTCTGTCATATTTGGTAGCAAAGGCTCGCATCTGGTATATTGCATCATATTCTAGATTTCCAGGATCGCATCTGGTTAAAAATTTTGCATGCTCCATTGCCTAACCTCTAACATTTTGACCAGTTTGGTTTTTGATGTTTTGAGCAGCCTAACTAGTGTTTACAGATTGTTGTTAGAGCTAAAAGAGCAAGAGAAAGATTCCTAATATATGGTTTTGCAGATTTCCATCCCCTTATCTTGACCTCCATTTCATTTTATCTTTCAAAATAATAACATTTTCTACTCATTTGTTAAATCAATTAGATAAGTCAACTTTCTCAATCTTCGCTCCCTCTAAGTCCACTTTCTCAAGCTTGGACTTACACCCCTCACCATGCCTCTTAATTGCTCTCATTAATACATCATTAATGGAGATTCCTCAATCCCATGCCTCATTAATGCCTTTGGCATTAATGCCTCTTACACCTTATTAATGGCTATTACACCTCCATTAATGACCTTTGTCCCCCCTCTCTCTCCACATTTCTTCTATAAATAGAATGATTTTTTGAGTTCAAATGGCCCTTAATTTTCAGAGTTGAAAGCATTGTTATGATGTTTAGATTATTTGTGAATCCATATTTCATCTTTGATTTGATATTATGCATTGTTATTATCTTCATTTTTAGAGCTAATATGTATGTTTCTAAACCATTTAGATTACTTTTTATTCAAATCTTCCATTCTTAGGTTGTATATGTCACTGATTTGTGCATAATCTGAGGGCATGATTATCGCATTCTTCAAAATCCTCCTAGATAGGAAGCAATAGATCGGTTTTAGTGTTTAGCTTCAAACCCTTGCTTTTATGTTTTTCCACTAATATAATGATCTATTGAAGTGTCATGTTGTAGATAACAGGTGCACAAATTAACACACACATTTATGGCACCCACCATGGTGCCTAATTTTAGATTTTTCCTCATTTCAAGTTCATTTTTTACTAATTTGTCTTCCCAAGTTTTTGGAATAGGGTCATTTTTTGTTATAAATGCTCACATCTGGGAGAAATAATCACATCACAAAATCTAGGCTCGCATCCCATATTTCATAAATCACCTCCTGGAATTCCTGGATCATTTTTGGTACAGGCTCACATCTGGTCATCACTCTGTCGTATCTGGTAACAGAGGCTCATATCTGGTATATTGCATCACATTCAGGATTTCTAGGATCGTATCTGGTTAAGAATTTTGCATGCTCCATTGCCTAACCTCCAACATTTTGATCAGTTGTGGTTTAGATCTTTTGAAAATCCTAACTAGTGATTACAAATTGCAGTTGGAAAGGCGGAATACTTTGCTAACGTGTGGGTTTGCAAGTTTTTAAAAGTTGATTTACTACTAAACTTGTTGCAAGCTTTCCAAATTTAAGACATTTTTCAATCACTTGTTAAACCAACCAGATTATTATGCTATTTTCCTTCAAGGAAAATTAGAACATCAAAAGTTGGTTTAAAACTTGAAAGGAAAATGGAGTAACTGAACAAAGCAAAACAAACACACTGTTTAAATTTTGGATAGTAAATGAACAAACTCAAATCACTAAATTTTGTGGCTCAATGAACAAACACATCGCTTAATTCATTTTGGGAAAGTAATTGAACAACACAAAGCATTAAGTTTTGTAGGATAATTGAACAACTTCACTGTCTATGTTTTGGACATAGTAATTAAACAAAAAAATCACCTAATTTGGGGAAAATAAACAATTAAAATTTGCTTTCAAAGTACTATGTTTTCATAATCTAGGAATATCTAAATCAATCTCAAATAGCTTGATGGAATGAACATCTGATTGGAAGTGTTTTGGGAGAAAATGACATGGACTAGGAGAGTATGCTCTTCTTCTTTTGAAGAATTAGAAATCTAGAAATCCTACACTTGCCAATCCTTTGTATGCTTATTAAATAGTAGAGGGCATGCTGGTTGAGGAAAAAATCTCCTGGGAATGACCCAAGTGAGTACAGGTTTTATGCCAAACCTTCCAACTCGCTATAAATAATTGCTTCCTCATAGGCCAAATCCTTGGAAGATAGAATCGGTTTTGTTCCTAGAATTTTGACACCATTCCTTGAACATGCTTGGGTATGTGTAGAGTGGAGTTGCTTGAATCTTGCTTGTGAGACTACACATATTTGAGTACTCATAGAGCTATACGCCTCAATTTTTCCTTGTGAAAATCTATGGGAGACGGTTTTGAATAGATTTCCCCATCATAAACAATGAAGTTTGTATTCTAACTACCTAATTCATCTCTGAAAGGGTGATAATCCTTGTGCAAGGGAAAAATTAATTGCCCCAAGACACTCATCATATCATTCCCTCACTTGCATTTGGAGTCGGCTAATATGGCATCATGACTAGAGCCATTGCATGCTTGATGATAGCTATATTATGATTAGCATTTGAGTGTGTACCTAAGTCAACGAGCAAATATTTTTATCCTCTACCTAGAAAATAGGGCGTAAGCATGTGTCTGTTCACCCCTAACAATGCAAATCTGCTTGATATTTCTGAAAAATCATTAATGAGATAACATATTCAAAACAAGTAACAAAATTCAATCCTTGATTTACATGTGTTTTTCATGCACTGAAAAGTCCTAGAAAATGATCCCAGATCAAACAAAATTCACACGCTTCCAAGACAAAATAGACAGAATTAACAAAAATTGATAGAACCTCAAAAACTCACATCCTGTATTTCCTAGCTCATATTTGGTTGTGCAAGATTGTATCTAGTATCCTGCATTGCATTTGGTTATCACTTCATTGCATCTAGGGTGAAAGGTCACATTTATTGCATCAGAAGAGCACATACTGTATTTCTTGGCTCACATCTATGGGCTCGCATCTAGGACAGTAGGCACTTGCAGATTAGTTTCTCAGAAAACCTCAATAGATTTTGATACCCTTTTGGCTCTTTAGTTTGTCCATGTTGTATTTTCTGGTCTCCCTGTTGTTGTGTCAAAACACTTTTTCAAACATTTACCTTGCATGTCCTGTCAGATTCTTGCAATCAGTCTCAATATGTGTGGTCTATTTTCTTTCCAAAAACAACTTGAATCCCATCTCACTATCAAGGAGTTCTAACCCTTTGATTCTGGAATCATTTACTTCCACCAAAACTCAAATGACACATCTACCTAGACACACTCAGTTGAAAAATTTGAGACACTACCTGACACTATCGGGAAACTTTGATAAAGTTGAGATACAACTTCATGGTTAGCACACTTCTAAAGAATCAAAAGTACCTCCAAGATCACTACACTTTCAGCAAGGAGAAACATCTCAAAGTTCCCTACACAATTTAGACTCTCCAGAAATGGAGAAACCCACTCACGAATGGAGTGTGGCTTTTGAAGAATATGACAATGATAAAAACAAAAAGCACGAAGATAGTGATGGTGAAGAAGAACCATACTTTGACCATCCTTTGTTTGATTTAGAAGGTGAGGAAGACATCACTGAAGAAGAATATAATAAACTCAAATAGACCAAGAATTTCCAAAAGACATTAGAAAAGATAATTGGCGACGATAAGAAAAAATACTTTCTCCATCTAGCATCCGCTGGCATAACATTACCTAAGGATTATGATGTGGAACAACTAAAATAAGAGGTGTCAACTCCTATATATATTCTCACCAAAAAAATAACCTTAATGCAAATGGAGCTTGCGACTCTCAAACAAGTAAAAGGCTAAACCCATGATGAAATACTCTTTGGACTCCATTTGTCCATTTCATTTCGATAAGAGTATTAATATGGTTTTGTTTCCTCCCAACATGGAAAGACTGAAATATGACAAATATATGGGAGAGACCAACCCACATGACCACATGAGAGAATTCTATGCCCTAAGCATAGAATACATGCATGAACCTACATACCTCATGCAGCTCTTTCCTAGAAGTCTAGGAGGCAACGCCATGGAGTGGTTCTCAAACATTACACCTAAGGTAAAAAAATTTGAGAAGTTAGTTCAATGATTTATCCAACATTACTCCTATAATATACATCATGATGTGACTATGATGGATCTGTGCAACACTAAAAAAAAAATGAGTGAATCATTTACACACTTCCTACAAAGGTGGAGCAAAATCTTTGCATGGTATTCAAGAGCTATTCCTGAATCTGAGAAAATGGAAATCTGTGTTAATAACTTGGTACCTAAATTAAACTACGCATTGCAAATGCAAGACTCCCCTAGCTTCGACAGGATGATCAAGAATGCCATCCGTATTGAAGAAGTCATGGTTAAAAAGGGATAAATCACTCTCCAAAGTGAAAACAAATCTACCAATCCTAACAACAAACCTAAATGGTGGAAGAAAAACAAAAATGTTGTTAATGATGGAGTGGTAGACACATCCAATATTAATCCTAAACCCAAGGTGTTCAATCTAACAAATAGCATGCAAGCAAGAAAAGATGCCAAGGCAACGACCTCCATACCTAAAGCAAACAATGAGAATAACAAAGGTCGGCCATGGACTTCCAAGCCTCAAAGTACATTCACTCCTTTGGGAAAACCTCTTGAGATTGTTTTAAAGACACTATTAGACAACAAAGTTCTCACGATCCTAGATTCCAAACCATGGGAGATAGAATTCAAACCAAGGTGGTGGGATGACAATTCTTACTGTGTCTTTCATAAGAACAAAGGACACAAGACTAATAACTATCTTAAACTCAAACATGTTATCCAAGACCTTATCGATGGAGGAAAGATCAAAGTGGAAGGACACACCACTAACAAAGATCATATAGAATTTAAAAAACCATTCCCTAACTACAAGAAATGGGAAGCATCTAAAGGAAAAGGAAATGAAGTGAACTATGCCTACTCTCAAAATGATAATGTGATTAACATGCTAGACATTAAAACTGAATCAATTAATGTGGTCACTACCAAAGGTGTTCAAAATACATCTACCCAATCAAATGCGGTGACCCGAAGTCAAGCACAAGTCACGATCAAAGGATCCAATTCCTCGTAAAAACTAGCAACAACTTCCAAAGTACCCATTGTCACTATCCCCAAGCCAGCAACAGCAAAAAAATAGTTACTAATCCTGCAGTAAAGTACAACCTGGTGGATCAATTGCAACAAACCTCTGCTAAAATTTCCATTCTTGAGTTTCTTAAAATCTCCATAGTGCATAGGAAAATTCTTGAACAAGCCCTACATGCCTGAAATGTGCCAAAAGACCTTGATATAGACAAATTCCAAGCAATGGTTAATCACATCTCAGCGCCACATTATCTCTCCTTTTTTGAAGAGGATGATAAATCATTGACCCATCCACAAAATCAACCCCTTCATATCGAAGTCCTCATTCATAAATCTTGTGTTAGACGCGTATTGATAGATGGAGGCACATGATTGAATATTTGTACCCTTAATCTAATCAGGAAACTGGGTCTCTCAAAATAGACCATTGATTCCAAAAGAAAAATAACTATCAAAGCTTGTGATGAGGAAGAAATATCCTCTAGAGGTCTTATTGTTCTACCCATTAGAGTCAAGCTGGTTGAAAGGAATGTCATATGTCAGGTTTTGGATCTACCCTTTGCTTACAATATATTGTTAGGGAGACCTTGGATCCACGAAATACAAGTTGTGTCATCTACCTTCCACCAATGTATTAAGTTCCCACATAATGGGATGGAAGTGACAATTCCTGCAGATGTTAATTATACTTGCAACAATATTAAGGCAGGTAGTATGGTTCTGCATAAAAAGGAAGCTATGGATTAGATTGCTCCTGAAACTACCAAAGACATGGTTATGAACAACTTTGGAAAAATCTTAAAAATTGAGGAAACAGGTATGGGAGAATACAAGTTGGACATGACCCCGTCCTTGACAGAACTTCTAGTATCACCAAGATCCTATGAAAAACCTTCCTCATCATTCACACCTGCTACATCTCAAATGCCAAAAATCCACAAAGCAACTGGCATGGTTAAGGCATCGACATCTTCTTTAGATAACATAGAAGAACAAGCAGTCTTGGCCTAGATTTAGAAGGGAGAACCAAAGGAAGCTGAGGTAAAACATGTGGAAATATCCCCGGAGAAGTATGGAAAAGGATATTATCTCCTCAAACAAATGGGATATAAAGGAAAAGGACCTTTAGGTGACAAAGGAAAAGAACTCATTGAACCTATACACATGGAATTTAGGAATACTAAAGATAAAATGGGACAAGGCTTCAGTAAAAAATCTAAAAACCCTACTTCAAGCGATAGTCCAGTTTCTGACAAAGGGAGTGATGAAACAGAAGAGACCGAACTAGAACAATGGTCCTATGAAATATTATTACATGTTGGCATAGAGAATCCCAAATATCAAGGAGAGTTCTATGTACCAAGATTTGAGGTACCACCAAACACTCATATCCATTTGTTACCACCAACTCCTATTCAAGAGGTAGACGAAACAACAGAAGACAATTTAGCAGTACCATTGATAGAAACAGTTACTAAAGACACACCTCGACAATAGGATTCACATCCTAACTAGGGGAAACTAGTTATAGTTTCACATGTCCTTGATTTACCATACTTTGATCTACAAGTAGCTAAGAGAGTACATCAGGTAACTATTGTTGAATTCTTGAACAAGTATGATGACAAAATAATAGACTCCCATGATTATGAGTGGGATGAGCTATCTGTTGCCATGAAGGACATTGAAATAGATGTAATTCACATGTTCGCAGCTACATCAACACACATAGAACATTCTAACATCGCTCCTAACAATGTTGATATTCCTACAGTAGAGGAGCAATTCCTTCCTCAAATCATCAATGAAGAAACTGGTATTCTCCTAGACCTAGAAGAAATTCAGAGGCTACAAGAAAGGAGCCTTCTTTTATGGAGAGATGAAGATGAAAGTTTCACTGATGAGCCACTAGAGTTCGGTCCACATATAACTAACAATGACTTCGATAATGATGATCTAGCTCTTATTGATCTAAACATCAAAGAGATTAACTTAACAGAACATGTCATGTTAGTTAATAAACTTGATGCTAACACGATGTTGTCCTTCCCAAAATTTGACTCCTTGTCTTTGATAAACCCAGACCTAATTGATTGGGTTAATATGGATCCTACTCCTATCCTCAACTTCCCTAATGACTACATGTTGGCTTGCTATCTAAATGCTTGTGAACCTTACCCTTCTTCTACCAATGCAAAGAGCGTGAACATGACACAGGAGGATATTGAGTTTCTAGGTCAAAAATTGAAAAATAAAAAGAAAAAAAGAACCGATGGTGAAAACCACGTTGTGGCAGTGTCAGATTCTAAAATAGAAAAAACAAAAGACCTATCTAATGGTGAAAACCTCTCAGAGGAACCAAAATATGAGATTCTTGATATCCTCCCCAAGCACTTTCAAGAAAGGTCTTCAGTGCTAATAGAACCAACACAACCAGTTAACTTGGGCACAGATGAAGATCCTCAAATAGTTCACCTAGCACAATCTTTGTTAGATGAGGAGAAGACATAGTTTATTAAGTTCCTGAAAGGGAAAAAGATAAATTTTGCATGGTCTTATATAGATATGCCTAGACTAGACCCTGAATTGATAATGCACCACTTATCTATATCTCTCGGGATTAAACCCGTGAAACAAAAACTTAGAAAGATGCATTCTCATGTTGCATTAATGGTCAAAGTTGAGCTAGAAAAATTGTTGAAAGTTGGACTCATTAGAGTCATCACTTACGTGGGATGGATTTCCAATGTGGTCCTAGTATCTAAATCAGATAAATCTATAAGGATTTTTATAGACTTTAGAGACTTAAACAAGGGGTTTCCTAAGGATGATTTTCCACTGCCTAATATTGATATGATCGTAGACCTCATAGCAGGCTACCAAATGTATTCATTAATGGATGGTTTCTCAAGCTACAATTAAATTAAAATTGCTCCTAAAGATCAAGAGAAGACCGCATTTACATGCACATGGGGAACCTTTTGTTGGAACATTATGCCATTTGGGTTAAATAATGCAGGTGCTACATATCAAAGAGCAATGACCACTATATTCCATGATATGATGCATAAAAACATGGAGGATTATGTGGATGACACCTTAGCTAAATCAAAAGAATGGAATACTCATATTGATGACTTAAGAAAGATATTGGATCATATGGAGAAATTTCAAGTCAGGCTCAATCCCAAGAAATGTGCCTTTCGGGTCTAATCAGGAAAGCTCCTAGGATTTATTGTCTCAGCAAAAGGAATTGAGGTAGACCCTGGCAAAGTCAAAGATATACTAGAGATGACTCCTCCATGCAACATTAGTCAAATGAGGACATTACAAGGGAGACTTCAATCAATCAGGAGGTTCATGTCACAACTTTTCGACAGAGAATAGCCCTTTACCAAATTACTACATAAAGAGGTCACCTTCAAATGGGATGAACATTTTGAAGCCAACTTCAGAGAATTAAAAGAGTACCAGGAAACTCCTCCTATTCTTATGGAACCCATTCATGGGAAGCCATTTCCTATATATTTCAGCTATAGCCACATCACTGGGAGTATTGCTAGCATAGGATGATGAAACTAAGAAAGAAAGAGCAATCTACTACATCAGTAGAATACTAGTCTCCTATGAACGCAATTACAGCATTATTGAGAAATCTTTCTTAGTAGTCATAGTTGCATCACAAAAATTGAGACATTATATGTTGTCACATATAGTAAGGCTCATTGCAAAGATGGATCCTTTGAAATACCTCCTAAGCAAGAAAGCATTAACAGGACGTCTAGAAAAGTGGGCCCTCATTCTAAGCGAATTTGACATTTATTATGTGGATAGAAGAGATATTAAAGGACAAGTCCTCACAGATCAATTAGCTGATTTGCCACTCCAAGATGATGAACCTTTGAGAATTGAATTCCCTGATGAAAAAATTATGTATTTAATAGAATACCATGGAAGATGTACTTTGATGGAACTTGTTAGTAATAACTAAGACGGGGGGGTGAGTCAATGGCCTCAAAAATTTATCCAATTTAAAATTTAATCCACCAATCAATACTTCTCAAATTATTAAGTCCCTACAAGATGTATTCCTTTGAAATACTTGAAACAAATAACTGTCTATCAGTTTACCTTGTCTATTCTTATTCTCCTTGATAACCGATAAGCAGTAAACTATATTTACCGAAACTTAGTAAATATGCAGAGTATACCAATCAATCCATAAATGCATATGTAGAATGTAAAATAATAAAGTAATGAACCATACACATATAAAACAAGGATTTTAACGTGGAAACCCTGTTAAGGGAAAACCACTGGGACTGGTACCCCAAATTTTCACTCTTCTGAAGTGAGCCCTATTAGGAGCCAACCCTGTTAAAGGTTACAAACACACTGTTAAGTGAAAACTTGTTAGAGGATTTTTATACATAGGTTTTCACTTAGTATCTATCATCTATGCTACCATCCTTGAATTAGTCTCATGACTGTCAATAGGATTTATGCTAATCTTACTACCATCCTTGAATCAACCTCCTTCTTAGACTATCAATAGGCTTTAGGTAAGACCGATGCTACTATCATGAGTCAACCTTCTGGTAATC
>MU224041.1:396261-409414 GCA_018584345.1 Thuja plicata | reverse complement strand
TATGTATATGACCATACAAATGATATCAAGTTGACATCAATGACAATACAAACCATTAACTGATTTAATGTCTTGCATCATCTTCAACTTAATATAGTCAAACATTTAATCAGTTACATGTCATCAGGAACTTTCATGCAACAAGGCTCTAGATCAGGGATTTTATTCATAAATCCTCAAGGCTATAAGATACCCAAGTCCTACAAATTGATGTTTTCATGCACAAATAACATTTTTGATTATGAAGCATTGGTAAACAGTCTTAAACTTGCTATGGAATGGAGAATTGTAGAGTTACATGTGTACGGTGACTCCCAGATCATCATCAATAATGTCAATGGAGATTATCAGATGAAAGATGAGAAGTTGATGTCATGCCCCGAAATCAGGGCAATAAAACTTTGTAAAAAAGAACTCAAATTTTTCATTTGCAACATGTTATATTAATCTAAAGAAGATGAAGTATTTTCCTTCCATAACACTTTTATGAAATTTTGACGAATTAAGTTAATTGAAAGATTAATCTACAATATTAGTTAAATGGGATAGCCAATAATGAAATTAATCGTACAAGCATATAGAACAAGTTTCTTTATTTTGAATGCTAAGCAAGAATACAATTATTAAATACATTCTTGAAATACATAAGTGACTGCATTACAAGGAAATAACAGATTTCCAATCTCCTTTAAACATTTCAAGGAAAAGCTTTTAAAATATAAAGTGATTATGAGAATGGGATCCCGACCAAGACTTCAAGACTTCAGCAATTCTTTCAGAAGCTTCCCTTGAACCTGTAACAACATCAAGGTTGACCATGGAGGCTCACCTCCCAACCTAGACCTTTGCAAGGCCACCCCCGAGCTAGGGGATCCAGAAATGAATAGGAGACAAACATACAACCAAGTAACACAAAATCAAAACCAACCATAATCATCAAGAAACTCCCTCCCAAGGTTTAACAAAAATAAGGTCTCCAAGAGACCTTCCCCAAAAGTGGGGTGATAGCATACAAGCCCAGGAGGAGAAAGCAAAGAATATAAAAAAATATACGTACACTAGGAATGGGCCACACATGGACTCAACATTCCTAAGTACCACAATATAATCCTGTTCCATGGCCGCAGATGGACTCATGAACAGATTTCTACCCTTCACCTCCATGCCCTTCAACGGCAACTGGAGTAAAATTACCTTTCTTGGCATCATGGGCACCCATATACCCATGTTTATCCCTCCACACTGGGAGACTCTACACTCCTAGTGTCTTACTTATCACCCTCCTAAGGTACTCTATCCTCCCTAGGATGAGCGTGCCTTGAAGACTCCCAAAATAGGTATGAGCACAAATAAAATACAACATATACATGAACTCAACATAACATACAAAGAGAAATCCATAAAACACATACAAGACTCCATTAATGGAGTTCAAGCCATAAACATACTAAAGAAAACACATAGAGATCATTACTCAAAGGAAACAAACCTCAAATCCAAGCTATGGAATTACCAAGTTGATTGAGAAGAGATTTCCCTTCCAATCCTTCTCCTTCTCTCCAAACTTACTCTTACAAATGAATTGGTCTCTAAAACTAGAGAGTGGGTGTGTACCCAAAACTCCCTCAAGGCCTTCCTTATAAAGGCATTCTTCCTAAAATATCAAGAGTCATAAATGCAAGGAAGACTTTAATCCATCCACTCTCCCACTTGCCTTCTTCATAAATGGACTTAAATACTAGCAAGGAAAGAAGGGATGGCTTAACCAAAGTCTTACAACTCTCCAATTTCGCCACTTTCCAAAATGATGACTTTAGGGGAGTCATAAATGAGTTTGAAGACTCTTAGTGGGCTGAAAATGACCCCTAACCCCTAAGGTACCAAGTGGGGTGGTTAGTTTTGACCCTAGTTACTCCCTGGGAGCCCAAATGACCCTCCTAAACTCTACCCAAGGTTAACTCTCGAAAATCCAACCCTCAAGACTCAATCTGATCTCCCTTGACTCAAACAAATCTTCCTTGACTCAATCTCAACTCAATCTAATCTTCCTAATCCTCAGGGTAAGCATAGGGACTATACTAGGTAACTCTAGGGGTAAGGTTAAGTCTATGCTAGTCACATTCACTAGCCATGCCCAACATATAGAGTGCACATGTGTCAAGTGACACAACAAATTCACATGAGCATGACTTATTACACATTTACTTAAATAAATAAATTACAATCATACACCATACTTTTACGAATAAAAAGACAATACAACGAGGTCCATGTCTCTTTAAATAGATAGGGCCTTAGCATCACAGTTTTCACATAGGTCCATTCCTGAATCCTTGATTAGTACCATGGTCAATATTTCCTGCACACTCATTGCACACATCAGTACGTCCAATAAATCAATACATAAAATAATAGAATACATAATGTAAGTTGAACACACATTCACTCACACTTGCATCAAAGATTATTGAACTTAAAAATATCGGCATCTATTCCACATGCATAAACATAACTTTAATAAATTTGAATCTTGATTTCATTTAACTTCCACATACTAATCCAATATACAAAACCATCAAAACTAAGTCTTAAGCAGAAGTCTGCATCACTCACACAAGGTTTCTAATAGAGTCCCTGATCTTGTAATTCAGGTGTTGTATACAAGAAAAGGATTCAACTGTTCCATAAAGTTTTTACAAGTATCCCAAAAGTCCAATTATAACAAATCAGTTTCGACAAGAGAACATACAAATGAGAAGTAGTGATAAGATTATGTTAGACTGGGGTAGGCCTCACAGTTGATGCCCTACAAGCAACTGGTAGATGACCTAAAGAAGTACTTTGTTGTCATCACATTCCAGCAGATACCTAGAACAGAGAATAAGGTTGTAGATGTTATGGCTACTCTGGCATCCATATTACAACTGGAGGAACATCAATTCCACTATGAATTCTTGGTGGAAGAATTATCCTACCCAGCCTTTGGCACCCCTCAATACCAATTAATTTGTTCTTTGAATTCCAAAGACCAATCTTGGTATGCTAAAATCATTGCTTACCTAACTGATCAAACTACTCCCAATGATCTACCTAGAAATAAGAAGCAAGCCTTGATTAGGACAACATCGCATTATGTTCTCATAACTAATAACTTATATAGACAAGGTCTTGATGGTACACTTGTTAGATTTTTAGAACATGAAGAGTCAGACCGTGCATTAAAAGAGGTCCACGAGGGTGTATGTGGATCACATTCAAACAACTTTTCACTAGCGAGGAAACTACTCAGAGTAGGCTATTACTGGCCTACAATGGAAAAGGATTCTATTCACTTTTCAAAAACATGTCATAAATTCCAAACACATGGAAATCTCATCCATGCTCCTACCAGAGAACCCATACCTTTAATAACACATTGGCCATTTCAGCAATGGGCCTTTGACTTGGTTGGAAAAATATATCCTAATTCTTCAAGTGGACACAAGTTCATCATTACAGCCATTGAGTATTTCACAAAGTGGGTCAAAGTCGTGCCACTAATCAAAGCCACTGGCAAACATGTGGCTATGTTTGTCTTGAACTACATTATCTATAGATATGGGATACCCTCTTCAATTGTAACAGACAATGGGGGCCAATTTAAAAACCAAGACATTAATTACCTTTGCGAATAGTTCTACATCACTCAAAATTGCTCCTCAAGGTAATGGACTGGCTGAGGCATCTAACAAGAATATTCTCAAGATCCTACACAAAATTGTGAGTAAGTCTGCAGAGACTGGCATTTACAACTAAATTTGGCACTTTGGGCCTATAGAACAAGCATCAAAATGCCAATTGGAGCCATGCCATTTTCCTTAGTCTATGGCACTGAGGCATTACTACCTATTTAGGTTGAAATCCCATCTTTGCACGTATCTTTACAAGGTCTTCTTACTGATGAGAAATACCGAATTGATCAGGTGAATTCTTTAGACTTACTTGATGAGCGTAGACAATAGGTGTTCAATCATCTGAAGGTTTACCAAGCATGAATTTCCAAAGGGTACAATAAACAGGTCAAACCATGACAATTTTAGGTGGGGGATCTCATCCTAAAGGAAAATCCTAAGAACCAGCCTAGCAAAGAACAGAAAGGAAAGTTTGAACCAAACTGGTTGGGACCTTATGTTATCACTGCTACTTTTGGGACTGGAGCCTATCAACTAGCTACACCTTAGGGAGACATCCTTCTAGATCCTATCAATACTCTATATTTGAAGTGGTTCTACGCTTGATGTTTGGATAGCAGAGCCTATACAGTGAAAAACTCAAAAAATACCAAAAAAGAAAATCAAAAAATTGATCCTGAAGAAATCCAAAAATAGTGGAAAAAATCCTGAAGAAAAGGTATCCTTGGTAAAAACCTTGAAAATAGGCGCCTTGATACTATAAAAACATTCAAAAAAAAATAGCAAAAAAAAATTGAAAAAGAGAAAAGTGTCTTGATGAAAACCTGGTAAAACAGGCATCCTGGTAGCAAAAAGAATGAAAAGTTTTTTCGAGTGGTAAAAACTGGCAATCAGGCATCACTTGTATTCTACACTCTATCTATCAATACATTGCTAATACTAGGCCTTCACGATTACACCTGTGATAAAAGTTGACTTTGTTTCCTTACAAAAATCTTATCATTGCTTGGAGTTTGTCTACATTTCTATCTTAGGAACAAGTCATTTCACACTGGGGGCATCTTTTCTAGCATGTTAGGTTGCATCTGCTAGGTCATCATAGGATGGTTTGTTTCATGACACAATGCTTCTTGATGCTTGCACAAAACTATCACTTTCACAAAAGAAGGATGGCACAAACAATTGCACTAACCTGGACGATGTTCCTAAGTCTTACATTAGATTGCAAACAGGAACAATGTTATAAACAGACATGGAATACATATTACTTACGGTCCAAATTTTGATTGATGAATCTCTACTATGCTTGAAAGTTGAATCAAAATTATTTCTCAAATACTACTTATACATAGTTTGACCTTGGTTTGATTATAACTCTTTTATGCACTGATGACGTTTTAACTAGGGGCATCTAAGCAGTTATAAATTTTATTTGAATGATTCACAAATTGATAGTTTTTATGTCTTTTGAGTTACTCCATGATGTCTACACAAAGATAAAGAGTCGCAAGGATATGAGGCATAATGTTTTATTGGTTTTCTACATATGGTGATTGTTCCAAATGATCCTATAAATTTCACCTAACTTGGATGTTTATGGTAAGAGCTGCCAACATAAGTCGATCGTTGCATATATCTCGATCTTTGTTATGTATAAACTATGGTGAGGTTGAAACCATTTGCATGTCTATTTTCTAAAAACTCATATTCTCACTAAGGTATATGAGGCATAATGTACCCAAGGATATGAATTTTCAAGGTCATTGCGGGTCTAATATCTTACCTTACACATATTCTGATATAGTAAAAGGAAGGTGACTAATTTTTTATCCTGGATTTTATGCCTTGATGCCTAAGTCTATTTCTGACATTTCATCCAATCAAAATAGTATTCATACTTTCATAATATCAGTGGGTATTAGTGATGGTTTTACTATCAAGTGGTATCTGTTCGGACAAGAGCCCAATGATGATAAAAATTATACAATATCTACAAATCAGTGACAAGTCCTAAGAGTCTGCATGTAGATGCATTTAGAGATTGCATGGTTCATTTTTGAAAGAAACAAAAGCATAAGGCATTTGAGCTTAAAATGATCTCAATTTTCTTCTAAATCCAAGTTAATTACATCAATTCAATATTACTGATATTCATATCGTTGCACATCCATAGCATACATTTTGCATTCATAAAATGGGATAGAAGAAAAATACAAAAACAAAGCATTTATGCATTGCATTTATTTCTACATCCTAAGTGCATCCATACATTTTACTTGCATAAGAAAAACTCAAAAACATACATTTGCACATTCACATAGTATCATTTGAAGCACATTTATATTAGGGATAAATCAAAATACATAAATGATGTCATCATCTAAAAATCTAACTCATCATGAGACCAAGATAAACCTAATCACATGTGCAAAATCATCTATCAACGAAAAGAGAACTCCTGAAACATATCAGGATCAAAAATAGTTGCATCAGATATATATACAATCATGGTACATATCAAAAATATGGCACACATCTACACAAAGAGTATCAGAGTATCAGAATGATAGGAAGAATAATATATACATGTATAAAGTGTCATCGTACAAAAGAATGATCTCAGAAGGATCCAGATATACAACATAATCTCAAAAATATGTGACAAAATACAACATCAACTCTGAATCCCCCCTCTCCTTGATCTGGAGGAGGAGGAGGTGGTACAAATGGAACTATTGGACGCAGTATGGCCCACTCTAAATGTTGTGGAAACCATTAAAATGATACAACTCTCTGCCCCTCTGGTACTACAGCATGATATAAAGTGTAATAATACATTTCTCTTTGTGCCTGGTGTACTGCAATCCAAGCCTGGGTATCTCTTTCTGCTCTAAGCCTCTCTATTTGTGTGTCTCTATCAGCAAGTAAGGCATCTACTACAGTAATCTTGGCATCTACTATGGTAAGCCTAGCCTCTAATAAAGTAATCCTGGTCCTAAGCTTCTCTCGCTCCTCACACTGAGATAAGGTATCTTTGTCCCTACCTAAACCCCTGCCAAAATCCTGCCCTGAAGGGCTATCCTACAACCTGTCCTATGGTTGTTGTTGCTGATGTATCTGATGTCTCTATTGTCTCTGCTGCTCCCCTATAAGTAAAGGCCTTGGATCTATCCTGAGAGAAACAAATATAAATCGGGTACGCTGACCCTCTCCACTGCCACTGGCCACCTCTCCCATACCACCCATAGCACCACCTCCCCTATCATCTCCACCATTTTCCCCATCATCTGGAGGAGGGCGCCTACCATCTCTAACACCATCTTGCCCTCCTCTAGCACCCCTATCTCTTTGTGCTCCTCCTCTACCTCTGGCCAGCCAATCATCAAGATCATAATCTACAAGGTCTTGTATACAAGGAATAGCCTCCTCTGGAGCTGTAAACCATGGAAATGGATACTAAAGTATCTCTATTTCATATCCACCTGAACATCCTGCATCTACAACATCAAGCCAAAGATCCCAATAAACTTCAACCATATCTCCAATCTCCTGATGCGCGGTCTCATATCTCAGCTGGGCACCCCACAATGGTGTCTCATCATGAATCCAAGCATATACTGTCACATCTTGGCTCCTTCCCTATCGATGGCCAAACTGTCTCAATACCTGGGTATGTATGAAATGCTCTATGACATATCAGGTATGTCTGATCAGGTACCTAGTCTGGAATAAAAATGGAACCTGTCTACCATTAGAGGTCCACTCCTCATAATCCAAGTATGACTGCCATACTACATTTGTCATATCATCAAAAAGATGGTGCCAGTACTCTACCTTTCCCAGATGGGGCTATTGAATCAAACCTACATACATATATACATAAGGTTACTCAGGTTCTCACTGCTGTCTACAATAGGTTGTGTCACTGGGATGTGCTCCCAGGCCCAGATCTGCAAAATCAAGATCCCTATAGTCATGCTCCATGTATACTGATAAATAATCTTGTGGAGCTCCCGATACATGTGGGTCATAATACAACTACCCCATGCAAATCTTTGTCTAGAGATGACCATCTACTCAAGCATATCCACCCATCCTACAAGAAACCCATGTTGTCCTCTATCTGGCATCAGGATGCCACTAATCAATCCTGCCAAATATACAAATAGACGATCATAGTGATCACACATATAGTCCCATGAAATGTGTCTCTGAGCAATAGTATCATCCTGGAAGAACCGATGAGCTGCACCAATGGCAACGGTAGAAGTTGCCTCAAATTGTACCTCATGACCCATCACAGGAACTTGAAGTATATGCCACATGTCCTCAGTGTGACTATCATCTCCCCAGTTAGGAGATGGAAGGTGTTGTGCTCTGAGTGCCATCTCTTGGCAAGAGCAGTCAACAACCTTTGATTTACCCCAATATCGGGTAAATCAATCAATGATCGTAATACTACATGGGTCACTACGTCCCTCTCATAATTTGTCAGAAGTCCAGCCAAGGAAAGCACATGCCCTGGATATGTCCCTCAAAATGCTACTACCTAGAAATCAACTTATTTTACAAAGATGGCAATTAACAAAGATAAATCAGTGTTCTATCTATGAAAGAAAAGAAGAAACACAACTAGCTAAGTTATTCAAGGTCCACAAAAAGAAGACGGTTCACAATTAACAAAAATTCTAAGTCTCAAAATGAGATGCGATCCTGGAAAAATAGGGTGTGATCTCTTTTCCCATATGTGATCCTGGAAAAATAGGGTGCGATCTCTTTTCCCAGATACAATCCTAGAAAAATAGGATGTGATGGAGAATGTTGGGTGCGATCCTAGAAATCCTGGATGCGACCCCAAAAATGGGATATGATCCTAAAAGATAGGGTATGACATAACCCTAATTTCATATTCTAAACTAAGCCAAAATGGGCAAACTGGATACGTTCCAGGAAATATCGAATGCGATGCAGAAATCTAGGACAACATGTTGTCCAGGAAAAATTGGATGTGACACGAGTTCAACAGGGTGTGATCCGAAATCCCAGATTTGACCCAACATTCAAAGGGCTATAAAAACTACTACAAAGCATGAAAATGAAAATTACCAAATTCATGAGGTAGTTTTATGAGTACTTACCGGAGGTGCATAGTCAGCCTGGTGCTGATGTCGACGACTGAGCTTAAAATGATGCTTCACAATCAGGACCACCATCTTCTCTGTAGAGCTCTAGAATTTACTATAGGTAAAAGTGAAAATGAATAGTAAAATGGTGATTTTTGAGATATATATTGGTCTTTTGAGCTATTTAGGGGTTCCGAAACTCCTCCCAGGCAACTAAAACTCCATTTTTGTTCTCTTTTTTATCACTCGAGAACCAAATCGAAGGTGCCTAAGACATTTTATGTAGTGTAGTACAAATTTTGCAACAACTCCTAAAAACACAGAATTGCTCCATATGTTCCGCAACTCCATTTTCCAGGTTCTATATCCTCACAATTGCACATTTAATCATAAATCTTGGTCCAACATTATTTTATCCATCCCACCACTCACATTTCATGTAATTAACTTGGTTCTTGTGTGTTTACTCTTAACACACCTTCTTTCCTTCACTTCTTCTAATCCATTCTTTCTTGCCCTATCTGCTCTTGCAAGTAATACGTTCTTTCAATAGAGGGATTTTATTTCTTTCCTTTGGTTTCATTCCTAAGGGGGCATGTTCACACTATCATCAATCAAATTCTTGCTTGAAACAACATTAAAATTACTTCATTTTCAAACAGCTAGGGGCATGACAGTTTTCTTGACTAAGTCAGAACTGTTGGATAGAAAGATTTGGTTCTCATAAGTTGGATATCTTGTGTTCCCTCATTTTTAAAAAATATTCTTACCAAGCTCCTGGCAGCTTCATACTAACTTTTGGATGACAACCAAGTTTAGGATTGGTATCTTTAGAATCTTTTATTGACCTTTGTATGACAACCAAGTTCAAAGTCAATTCCATCAGTTTAGTTCAATCAAGTGCAAGACTGATCTCATCAGGCACTTCATTCGATCATGAGCAAAACTCTCAATCTTTCTGAAGTCAACATCAAAAACTTTCTTTGAATCAATGCACTGACCGCACATCAATTCAAAGAGGGGAAAATGTAACCACCTAGATTTGGTCTTGTCTGACCATAGACCCTATTTTATCTAAGTGTGATCGTACCCCCAATTATGTCCACACAACTCTTCAATTGGCTGGCATAATTCATTCAAATCAGATTTAATCTCCTAAGTGATTTAATCACTAAATTTTATTAATCACCTTACCCAATCAAATCAAATCAATTTGAAATTCAAATCAAACATGGCTAAGGTAATTAATTTAAAAGGAATTAAATAAATCCCTATTATATATAATCACTTGCAAAAAAGCCTATCTTCTAGCCTAAATTAATCTAATTAATTGGCTATAGTCCTAATTAATTATTTAAAGCAATCAAAGGCTTAAATAATTAATTTCCCTATTTTTGGATGAACATATTAATTATAATTCATTTCATTAATATTCCCCTTAACCCTAAACTAACCTATCTGAACCACCTTAACCCTGGGTTCAAACCCATCCCAACCTATTCCCCCCATGCTAAGCCTAATCCTAATCTTAATCCTATCCTAACCCACTTCCTAATGTTGTCACATTCCTAATTTTGTGATTAGGAATCCAACCCACTTGAGAAAGTCAACTTTCTCAAGCGTGGCTCCCTCTAAGTCCACCTTATCAAGCTTGGACTTACACCCCTCACCATGCCTCTTAATTTATCTCATTAAAGCATTATTAATGGAGATTCCTCAAGCCCATGCCTCATTAATGTCTTTGTCATTAATGGCTCTTACACCTCATTAATGGTTTTTACACCTCCATTAATGACCCTTGTCCCCTCTCTCTCTCCTCATTTCTTCTATAAATAGAATGAGTTTTTGAGCTCAAATGGCCCTTTATTTTAGAGTTGAAAAGCATTGTTATGCTGTTTAGATTACTTGTGAATCCATATTGCATCTTAGATTGAATATTATGCATTGTTATTATCATACTTTTTAGAGCTAATATGCATGTTTAGTGAGCATTTAGATTAGTTTTGATTCAAATCTTCCATTCTTAGGTTGTATATGTCACTGATTGATGCATAATCTTAGGGCATGATTATGGTATTCTTTAAACTCCTCCTAGATAGGAAGTAATAGATCAGTTTTAGTATTTAGCTTCAAACCCTTTCTTTTTATGTTTTTCTACTAATATAATGATCTATTGAAGTTTCGTGTTGCAGATAACAGGGGCACTAATTAACACACACGGCTATTAGCAAAACTCTGGCACCATCTCCCTCCCTAGAGCTAGCACCATCAAAATACATAACCCATAAATTGCTTTGGTCTGATAAATTATATTTATCCTCAGATAATAGCACAGGTTGAACTTTCTCTTCAACCTCTTTATCCTGCACTTGGAAAGAACCAATATCAATGTCCAGATAAAAGTTCATGTTATCAACTTCATCTTCCTCAATCATATGAGAAGTTCTAGTTTCTCGGGACACTTTGATATGTTGGCAAGTTGACTCCCAGGGAGTATATGGCTTATTTTGTGTTTTCATTATGGGAAAAAATTCATATAAAGTTTTGACAGTAAACTATGAAGTGAAAATTGACTAAGTGCAGAAGACAGAACAGAACAGTGACTTGAAGTCGATCAGGGAATCAGCGCACGTGCGTACGATCACATTAGGATATGCATGTTCAGACTTAAACTCTATGGTATGTTGTTATGCTTATCCTATACACACATGGTATGGAATGGTAGTATGGACAAGTTATAGAAAGAACAAGTACACTAGCAGTTTAGAATACAGAGTATGAAGCCGACTTCATGATTTTGATTAGCGTGTAATATTTTTTTATGTAAAGGCTAAGAACCTATTGTAATAAGTTTGTAATCATGTATTAGACATTTTTGTAAACATGCTTAAGCCAATTTTTTTGGAAGCATTGTGAATGTTGTTTTTGGGCCAACTAAAGTCTTGTTTATAGTCGCATCTATTCAGGTATAAACATATATATATGCAATGTAAATTTATATTTGAAGTGTCGATGAAATAGTCAGAGAAGACATATAAGCAGAGTAGTATGAAGATATCAGAATGAGATAGAGCCCTTAAACAAGATAAGAGCATAAGCGTATAACTGGAACTGATCAGACATCTGTGTCACATACAACAGTTCACTTTTGGATATAGTGCATATCTATTCTCAGGAGGTTGTAGCCTTCTTTCTCATTGAGAAGTGAGCTCTTGGATAGTGAGTCCTCACCCCTAATAGGGTTGTTTGTAAAAGAATCCTAATAGGTTCAAACCCTTAACTAGATCATTGTACTTGCATTGTAAAGACTTCTCCTAACAGGGCAAAGGAATTTTAACAGGTTCGTTATACTAGTGCAATATTTGTGGGTACTAATTCCCACCAGGGTTTTCCTCTAATCAAGGTTTCCTTGTAATCATATTATGTGTTATGTGATCTTATGTTAAGCTTCAAGTGATATCTAACTTATTTATGTTTAAAGTGCTGAAATTGAATAATTAGCTAAACATTGATTCACCCCCCCCCCCTCCCCCCTCTAAGTGTTTCCAGCAATTCGTATAAGAGCTCTGGTCCTCTAAGAGAAAAGTTTAACCACTTGAGGAGATCATGGATTCAGCAGAAGTCAAACATCTAAAAAATAATCTTGAAGCAGCCCTTGAAGATCTAGATAGATCTAAGAAAGAAAATGGAGAACTTAAACTAAATTTTGATGGCTCACAAATGCTTATCAAGAAACTAAGGAAAGATCTGAAAGATTGCTCTAACAATGATTTGAAACTGAATGAAGAGAACATGTATCTAAAAGATAAGGTGGAAGAATTTAATGATCAGTTAACTGATAGCTTAAAAACTATTGAAGAGAAGAACAAATAAAATAAATAGTTGGATGAAGAACTCATGCAAGCCAATATGAAAATCTTGGAATTGGAAAATATCAAGAACAAAATTGAATCCAAATTATCAGGAGCAAAAGACAAGATTGATAAACTACACACAAGCTCTGATCTAATTCAATCACAGCTCTATGCACAAAAGCTAAAAGATGATACCACTAGTATGGGATACAGTTTAGCTCAAATTGAAATCAACTCATTACGAGAAAGAAAGAAAGCTCTAACATAATCTTCAGAAGAAAAGAAAACTAAAAATCATGAAGAGACTAAAGTAGAATCACCAAAAGATAAGCACAAGGCAGTCAACCATACTTTCTATGCCTATAAAAAGCATGGACACTTGGCAAGAGATTGTAAGAATGTAAGACCCTTCAATGGTTATTGTTACTCCTGTAATAAGTTTGGTCATAGGGCTATTCATTGCAGAACAAATCAAAGAAATCAGCCACAATTGAACCAAAGGAAT
>MU224041.1:356655-371822 GCA_018584345.1 Thuja plicata | reverse complement strand
TTTACTTATTATGATGAATACATTACAGATTTGTTTTATGCAACTAAAGATTGCATTTCTGATTCTATGACTGATGATTCACAATATGATTTTACTGATGCTTATCTTAAACCTTCATATTATGATACAAATTTGTCTTATGCAACTGAAGATTGCATTTTTTATTCTATAATTGATGATTCACAATATGATTTTCCTTTCCAAAGTGTTACTGATTCAGCACTAGTAGATCCCATTGATGGGAGCTCTACTAGTGGTTCTTGCCTTATTGCAGGCTCAGGTGTTGATCATGCTCCACCTCTATTTCCTATTGCAAATTAACATACATAATACATAAATGCATCTCAAGAATCTTGAAATGGTCACTTGAAGATTTGGGCCCCCTCCACAAGAAATTACATCTTTGTATTGTCAAAGTTTTATCCACTTAGCAAACATTCCTATGTACCATTCAAGATCCACCGATCCAGTTGAAGAAATGCATGATGATCAAGCTACCAACAATCTACTAAAGACTCTTTCAAAAGAAACATCTCAAAATCATTGTAAACATTTGGGTGTCATACCTATTGATCTCATCTCCCCAAGTAAATATTAAAGGGGGATGTTACAATTAATCTTTCCCTGGTATCTATGTAATTAAATGATATACCAAGGTCTTGTCATACTATTTGTAATTCCTTTAATAAGGAAATTAGATATTCCTCCTTAAGAGGAATCACACATTTGGCATGCACACAATGTGGATGTGGCATGCATAGGAGATAGGATTTACATTCAAACTCCTCCACTCATCTCTACTTAAGAGATGCTTCTCACACACTTCTTGCCTTCTTGTATTCTAGGTTGATTAGTTGGTTCTCAAATGGTTCTATGATTCTAGGGATCTCTTCAATCTTTTCTTCTCTGTCATTCTCAACTTGCTCTCAATATTGTATTGAGCTTATTGCTCTCATTCTTTAGGCTTTTTACCATATTCATATTATTCACAAGGGGTTTTTTCTTGCTTTTCCTCTTTCAAATCCTTGTGTTCTTGTCATGGTTCTTGGAGCATTTTGGTAAACTATTGGTTGATCAATTGAAGAAATCTCTCTCTCTTTCTTTTAGTATTTTGGTAAAATCTTTTCCTTTGCATACTCTCTTGGATTCTTTCCTTCTCATTTTCATTATTTTCTTTAAGCTTCTAACAAAAATCTCTAGGTTTGGTTTGCATTGTCGCTTTTAGAACTGAGGGATACAAGAAAAATCACTTACAAAATGGCGACTCTGCTGGGGATTTAAAAAGTCTTATTTGGAATATCTCTGGTTTTAAAATTTTAATATCAGAATACCTCAGGTTGTGTTTTCCCATCTGAGTCATGCTAACAAAATGATGAATCTACTGGGGATAGAGATTACAAAATATTCTTGAAACTTTCAGAGGATCTCTGGTTTTAAAAGTTACAAATCAAAAGACCCCAGAAGTTGTGATTTGCTAGAGAAGTGAAGGTTAAAATCTCATAGGAGCTAATCATTTTTTGCTTCATTTCTGGACCAGATTGTGATTCTTAATCCCATACTTGTTGGAGGTAGCGACTCTGTTTGAACTTGGAGAATCCTGGTTGTTTTGTGCCAGTGTAATTTGTGATTATCAGTTGTTATTTGATGTCTAAGATCAGCAAGTTTAAGACATTTGTTTCCTTGCTTGGCTGAATCAATATTCAAATCTGATTAAGAAAGAAATTCAGAAAAGGAATCTAAAATTTGTTCAGATCTCTCTGTTTGAATAGCCTGGAAGTGTTCTTATTTGCAACGAAAGGAAGAAAAATATTATGCAACTTTTTTGGTTGGAATGGGTTTCCAGAATCAAAAGTGATTTCCAAATAGCTCTTGTTGTTTGATATTTTTCCTCTACAAGGAGGTGGTGATTCTACAAAAGAAGAACCATATGGAATTCCAAGAAAGGCTTTAGATCCACCTTGTATCCGATAAAGAAGAAGAAAGAGCAACAGGTGCAAATCTTATCCAGGTAATCCTTAGTTTTTATAAGAAACAAAAGTCCCTTAATAGGTGATCAAAGCACTAAGAAAAAGGGAAAAAAAAAGCTTTGTAGTTTTTCATACTTTCTGGTTAAGTTTCAGTTTCAAGAAATCATAAATATGTTGTGGTTTCATGAAGTTAATGGTTGCATGAAGTCAGATAGAAATATTTGTGATAGAATATGATGTGTTGATTAAATTGTTGATCTCTAATTTTTGTTGATCATTAGTGTCCCACACTTAGTCATTTACCCAAGAAGGTTAGTCAGTCATCATTGCGACCGAGCTATTGAGTATAGGTCGAGCAGTCATTATTGTTGAGTAGATAGTAGTTGCTGAGTTATACAGAACCCGAGTGAAATTTATTAGTCCATGCCGAGCGCTAGAGTATTCATGTGTTGAGAAAGACAGTTTTGTCATACATGTCAGGAATGGCACAAACTTGAAGGTAAACTATTTTGACCTGACTTATTTGGGTATTTAATGTTTTCAATAGAGTTAATTATGCATTAAATTATTTGATCCAATGCATAGCATATAGCCAATCATAAAATTGGAATGCCCAAGCGACATAAGTATTTGATCTTGATCATTGATCTAGATCTCAATGCCAGATCCGTAAGGTATATAAGATTGCTTCTTACCCTAATTTTGTAAGGTTTGTGTGTGTGTGTGTGCATACAAGAGATATATGTGAATGGTTTTTTTGAGTTAAGAAGCATAGATCGAGTAGAGGAATAGAGCAGTGAGCAACAGAGTAAAGTTATATCAGATTATTAGATCAGAGAAGGTATTGAAAAGAGGAGATCCGTTATCAGAATTTGAGTGCATATCGAAGGATCGGACCTTGAGACATTCTAAAAATTTTATAAGGTGAAATCTCTTAATAGAGTGGCTCTAGCAGACCTTTCTAAATCTCTTAGTCGAGTGCTTACTTTATTGTGAGTTTATATCCTTTTTCAAGGTAGATTGTAATGATCTATAGCTCTGAACCAAGCAGACCTTTAATCTGGTAGATTACAAGTTGTGATCAAACTTTTTAGCCCTAACAGGCACACTTTATTGCTGAAGTAGTGAATATTTTGTGGGTGTCATCCCCACCCCAATTTTACCATATTGGGTTTCTAGGTTACCAAATTTTGTGTCTTGAGTTACTTATTTTATGTTATGTATGCTACTAGTTGATAGATCAATTATCTTTATGCATGATTGTGGATCATTTTGATTTAAGAAATATTTTTTTTAAGATTTGATTCACCCTCCCCCCCCTCTCAGTATCTTGCTTTCCCATCTTGTATTTCCAACAATTGGTATTAGAGCTCAGTTCTCCTACAAATAAGGTTTTAATTAGCTTGAGGATACAGATCTTGAGATGGAGGTTTACAATTTGGGTAAATTCATTGAGAATCAAAAGATTGATATTCATCTAGCATTACATCAGCTTGAGACAGCAAGACAGGAATTTAATAAGTCCCTGTTAACAAGGAAAGATTCTGCCAAACAAATGAATGACACTCATTATCCGGAAGAAGACACTGCAAATCTATTTTAAAATGGAAATTCTACTAAGATTGATGTAGAAATTTTAGATCTACTGGAAAGGAACAATACAATATGTGAAGAAGTCAGAAACCTGAAAAAAGAGCAAGAAATACAAACAGTAAGACTATGTGAAGTAGTGGAACAGAAGAAGAAAGCTAAAGATGACAAAGCTATGGCTGAAGAAGACAAAAGAATGATGACTATCAAACTTGATGAAAGGACACATGATGTACAAATGATCAGGTTGACATGGCTAATCAACTACTACTTATGAATCAGTAAATCAGCAAAAAAGATATGGAAATTGTGAATCTGAGAATAGCCAATTGAAAGATGAATTGAGATATGAGAAAGAACTTAATGAGAGATTGAACAAACCAAATGAAGCTTTGAATTATTTTGAAAATATAATGGAAGCATCAAGAAGATATAAGGACTCTTCTGGACTAGGTCATACCAAACAACAAACATCTTTTGAGAAAGGAGAATCATCTAAGACCGGTGAAAGGAGGAATGCAAAGACAAAGAACAACAAGCCTGTATGCTACCATTGTGGAAAACTAGGACACACAGTAAACATTTTCTGAAGCATAAATGGTAAGTCCAATCCTAAACCTAAGTTCAATGGTTATTTCTTTAACTGTAAGAAGTTTGGACATCAGGCACATGAATGTTGGACAAAGGCAAGCAATGCACCTCCCACACCTAGATTCAATGGGTATTGTTACAACTGTCAGAAATTTGGAAATAGAGCACAAAATTGTAGATTTAATGCTAAACAACAATGGACATCAAAGACACAAGCAAAAGCACCTAGGAAAGGCAACACTTATAATTGGGATTTCAACACATGGCACAGTTGTCATTACTATGGTGAGTATGGACATGTTTCAGAAAACTGCATAAAGACACATTTCAAAGGAAAATCTAAGAGTTGGATGAATGGAAGCCTAGTTTGTTATAATTGTCTTAAAATTGGTCATACTAGGAGAGATTGCAAAACAAGGGTACCTACTCCTACTATTGATCATATTAGAGCACAGATGAACCAGACATGGATAAGAAAAGAGAAACCGAGAAATAATGAAGCTACTACAGCCGAGGTCACCCAATCCAATGGATCAGGTGATCACACCATCATCAACTAAGCAAATGAGGTATGTGAGGAACTATATTTATATTTCACATATTTCATTAGTTCCTAACATATAAAAGTGCAAAAGTCCATATCTGCATATGTAAATATGCATCAGGATATATTTTAAAACATGTACCGTGAAAATTCAATATGCACTATAGGTGCCAAGCAACAATTTTATTGTGCACTAAGATTGAGTTCTCTAGTGTATGCCGAGCTGGTATGGCTGACCGAGTAAGTTTTGTATGATGATCGAGTACAGGTTGTGACTGAGAGAGACGAATTTTGTGAGTTGGCCGAGGACAGTTATATGGCACTCACTCAACGGAAAGAACATTTAATGCTAACCTAATTTTGACCGTTGGAATTTATATAAAGGAAGACCCATTCATTTTCATTTTCACCATGCGATTGAGGATTTTATGGAGTGATTGAGAATTTGAGAACTTGATTTTAACAAAAAAAATTGAAGATTTCTACAGTGTGTCATTGGTAATTGTGAGTGAATAGTGCAAATTTTGATATCTGTCAAGGTACTCTATTTGTCGTCTTTGAAACCCTATTTTCAAAAATCATGGCTGCAAGTTCTTCCGCTGTAGCTAAGAGTATGGAGAAGGAGTTGAGAAAAGTTCATTTGGTAAGGAGTGACACCTGTACGCCTCTTAATTTTAGGGCAGTTCTTGAAAGTGCCATCCAGGGTGATCTGATCGAAGCCCTATCATCGATTCCACCCAAGGTACTTATGATTCATGATGTTAGATCATGTTATATGTGCAAAC
Source organism: Thuja plicata (assembly GCA_018584345.1). NCBI lineage: Eukaryota > Viridiplantae > Streptophyta > Pinopsida > Cupressales > Cupressaceae > Thuja > Thuja plicata. The sequence continues at coordinate 366,345 of MU224041.1, read as the reverse complement.
TTAGCAAAATTAGAGATCATGAGTTAAGGGAATCCTACAACAAATTGTGTGTAGATGGAGCCCTAAAAGATGAGTATAAACATCTAGTTGAGAGAGGGTTAACTCGTACCCTAGATTTCCTGATGGACTTCAAAATGGAATGGATTAAGATTTTCCTTAGCCATTTATATGACATGAATATATGGCTGGATAATGGACCAGTTAGGATTATAAAGGAAATCATCCAAAGGGTAACTGGCTACCCAGCTATCAACAGGAAGAGAACCATGAGATGTCAAAGGAAAATATAGAAGAATACACCGGAGCTGTCTGGAATAAAAGAGGAATGAAAATCTCAACAATCAAGGATTTGGAGCTTGATTTTGCAATTAAGGTTATTGCTCACAAGCTCTATCAGTCAAGCCTGTAGGATTTGACAAATGCAAATCCACAAAACCCGAATACACCTGCATGCAAATAACCTGTTACAGAGAAGAACCACAAGAATGAAAAAGAAAAACTCAGAGATGCTCAAAAGAAGAGAAAAAATATTATTCCCTAAGTTATGAAAGAAACATTACAAAGTTTAGCCTATAAAGGTGAACAAACCCTAAATAGAAAAACTAGGTTGCGCAATATAATTAATATAAAATATTAATTATATGCACCTAAAAGACAGCTTAAGTGAAAAAAGAGTAATGAAACTACCTAATTACTCTAACACCCCCCCCCTTAAGTGAAGATTAGAAGGTAAACTAACCTAGCACAGCTATGAAAGTAGGAAAAGTGGGTCTCGACAACAAGGCCTGATCAGGTACCCAATACAAGGAAATCTCTGTAAACCAAAGACAAAGGAGAAAACCCAGTGGGAAAAACTCCTCTTCAAAAAGAGATATAAAAGTAAGCAAAAGAAAAAGAATGACTTCAAGAGACTCTCTCAAATCCATGAGTACAATGCATGCTACCAACCCCCCCGAGAGAGAGGGTCGAGGCTCCAAATCCCCCCAGAATGAAAGAACCCCTGGATCAATGAACAAACCACTGTGACTCCAATGCAAAGGAGTGAAAGATAGTGAGTAGTGAAGAGGTAATCTCGAAATATGGGGTGTCACTAGAAGGCCAAGTTGATGCTCAAAGGAGTGGACATGAGGATCCCGAAATGGGATTCCCAATGCAAGTGGTATGACAAGTGCGCTAACACTATCATGAGAGAGGAGATGAGTGTCATCTGTAGAGTCCTCAACAACTGCACCTGGTGACTCGATGAATGGAGCTAGAGGGTCTGGTAGTGCTGAGGAAGAGTCCTACTGAAGAGAAGGAACCTCAACAAGATGTGGTGTGGTAGTCATAGCAGTGGTCTCAGGAACAACACAGAGGTTCAAGTGACCTGACTGCACCACATGATTCTCTCACAGAAGAGGAGAGATGAGCTTCGATAATGGAGATGGTGGACCAAAATGTGTGAAGGTGTAGAGACGGGTGGAATGATTAATTGTCCTTGTAGCAAAAATGCCTCCTATCACACTATCCTTGATGAGGGCTGAATCTGTCGTGAACTCAACTGTCTTCCCAGACCCACTAAGAGTAATCTGATGAATCAAGAGAAGGTTTGCAAATAGAGATGGAACATACATAACAACATTGAATGTGCCATCCTGAATGCTTACAGAACCTTTCCCATAGACTATCATAACATTTTTTTTCCCCATGAGAATGTGAGCAATAGGAGAAGCCACAAGAGAAGAGAAGATCTCTAGAGAAGATACCATATAGTGAGAAGCACCTGAATTCAGTATTGAAGGGACCTATGAAGGGGATGCAGCAGAAGCCCAAAATGTATGACCCTTTCCAAGATCTTGTCTAGCTGAAGAAGATGTGGTAGAAGACTAAAAAGAAGACCCCTATGAGCCAGAAGAGGATGGAGTGGAAACAGTGCTCTTCTGAAGGAGAGCTTGCAAAGCCGCAATCTATTTCTCATAGCCATCAAACTTCTTCTGATAGCAAAGTGACTCATCATGGGTTCCCTTCTAACAATAGGAACATGAGGGTTTGTCAGTCTTTGATTTCTCCTTCTGAGGAGTAGATGGTGGTGCTTATTTCTTCTCTAGCTTTCATGAAGATGAGTGGGCAACCAAAGCATGGCTCATAGAGCCAGAAGAACTATCTAGCTATTGAATCTTTGACTGCTCTTGATTCAATCGATCACAGAAGGTCTCAAAGGAAGGCATAGTGTGTTGAGGGCCCAAAGCATCCATAGTGGAATATAAGGTGGAGGAGAAGATCAAAAACTATCCATGAAGCTTTGAGAGTATCAAAAAAATACACTCATTATCTGACTTGGTCTTCCCACATCCCTGCAAAACTGAATGGAGAGAATTGAACTTCATCAAGAAGTCCTCAATGGTGGAAAAATTGTCAGGAGACAAGGACGTCAACTCCGCATCAAGCTGAAGTGCCCTGAACTCATTAACTATGCCAAAAAAATCTATAAACTTCTTCCATATAGCCTGAGGAGTGGTCAAATTATCTAGGTGAAATAGGAGACATGACCATAGGCCACATGACATGAGTAGCCTGGTCATATGTGCTTTCCAGGAGTGGTAATCGTGTGGTGTTAGTCGGGCCACAAAGGGGTCCAACATTAAGAGAAGAAAAGATAGAAGTAGAAGGGTCATTTTCTAAAATTAAATGACAGAAATCAAAAGCACCCCCCCCCCCACAATGTATGATTCTATCCCCTGTACAGCAAAGAAACAATTACTGAAAGCACAAAAAAGTGAGAAAAAAACCTAAGTTCCAGAGGCAGAATAGGAGCATAGAAGAAGGTGAAACTTTGACTACAAAATTTGGCAAGCAAATGGAAATATCAAGAAATGAAACCTGCATGAGAGCGACGGGCTTGGAAAGAGCTTTCCAACAATATAAAGAAGTTGAAAATCCAAGTTTGTATGAGCCCTGTAGGACCAAAAAGGCATAGGTACCCCTAAAAACCAAGCTCCCTGGAAAAAACCAGACACTGGAAAAAATTTGATGGTCAAATGGTTGTCACCTGTCTGTGGAAAATAATTTGACATCTGTATGGCCGTCACATGACCGTCGCTGAAATTTTTTTTTGGTGGCCAGGAAAGGTCAAAAATCACTGAAAATTTTGAAAACTGGCCAGAAAAAAAGTCTGGCAGGGTGACGTCAGTAGTGATGTCACCACTGCACTATTGGCATTAGCAGCTGGCAACAGGTTGCGGCTTGCTATGGAGGTGGTGACTGGGTGGCACAGGGGCGGTGCGGTGGGTGGTGGGCGGCGTAGAGAGCGGCGCGGTGTTCGGTGGTGGCGCGGTGGCCGGAGGGTGGCATGCTGGCTGGGGCCAGGCACGGGCCAAGTCGGGGTGGCATCGGGTGGTGCAGTGGTGGCACATTTTGGTAGCACCTACGCAGCCCTAAAAACCTTTGCAAAAAGTATTTTTGTTTTAAAAAAAAATTTCTCGAAATGTGTGTCGTACGACCTAGGAGGCCAAAAATTTTTCCCAGAGGTCACAGTGACCAAAAATGTCAAAATTTATATGTATTTTGACTCTCCCAAGCCTTCTGAGTGCAATGGAAGAGTCCATTTTGGCTCAAAGTACACCAAAAAAAAATTCATGCAAAAAAGAAACAAAAAATATCATCCTACAGAGAATACCATATCTGAAGGGCAAGCCCAGAACCCTCTAGAGAGAAGAAACTTTTCCACTATCAGTTGTGAATCACGGCTTCAAAAAACCCTCGAACTAGGTAGAAATAGGGAAGATTTGATACCATGTAGGATTTGATAAATGCAAATCCACAGAACCCGAATACACCTGCATGCAAATAACCTGTTATAGAGAAGAAGCACAAGAATGAAAAAGCAGAAATCAGAGATGCTCAAAAGAAGAGACAAAATATTTTTCCCTAAGTTATGAAAGAAACATTACAAAGTTTAGCCTATAAAGGTGAACAAACCCTAAACAGAAAAACTAGGTTGCGCAATATAATTAATATAAAATATTAATTATATGCACCTAAGAGACAGCTTAAGTGAAAAAAGAGTAATGAAACTACCTAATAACTCTAACAAAGCCGACTGGATAGTGTCACATGTATAGAAGTCAACCAAGCTTGGAAGATTGTGAAGAAGGACCATACATATGACCTTTCCAAGCTTCAGTTGACACAGCTGGTCAACAACCTTTCTTCAATCCGAAAGGCAAAGAACTCAATATGTAATTTCAGTTCTCTGCTAGTTTGCATATTTTTCTATGTACAAAATACATTTCCTACTTTTGGAGATATTGTATGGAAGATAGACCAACCAATTACATATCAAATCAATGTATTTATTGAGCAATTAGGTGGTAACTTTAATAATATAATGGGAACATACTTTGTGGAATTCAAGAAAAAGATGAGACTGAGAAGCAAAGTTCTCAGATCACTAGTTGAGAAACAATATGAGGAGATTTGTTTCCTACTGGATATAGATTTTACCTTATGAAGTAAATATTGATGAGACATTTGTAGCTATAATATCTTTATTGGCAAAGGAGAATGATGGATCAGCTAGACATTTTGGAAATTATGAGGAAGCTAAGTCCAAAATCTCTATGGATTTGAAGGCTGGCACTATGGAGAGGAAAAGGAAAAAGATTGTAAAAGACTTGAGGAAAATGGTTGGAATAGAGAGTGATGAAGAAATAGAGGATGCACATTTAGGTTTAACAATAGGACATGGAGAGGACATGTCTAGTGAAGAGGAGAGTGAACCTAAAGAAGAAATCATTGTGAAAGCTAAAAGAAAGCAGCCAATAGTTGCAAAGGAAACTGAACCAAGCCAAGCCAAATATAAGGCTACCCCTCCTATTGCTAACTGGCCTAGGAAAAGGGAATCAACTATTTCATCTCTTGTCAAGACAACTAAATTATATAAAAAGAAGAATGTTGGAGAGAGCAGTTTAGGGAAAAGAAAACAAGTTGAAACAAAGGTTGTGCCGAGCCAACTTGAGAAAAAACTGAGGAGGAAACTAATCTTGGAGAAAGAAGATGATGAGGAGAAGACAAATATAGATGAACCTAGCAACATAGCTATAGCATCACATAAACCACTAACCGATATTGATGAGGTATGTAAGAACATAAGAAGTACTGTTGGATTAGCAGGATTTAAGTTTATCAAGTATGAGAAGCAAAGCATAGCAGACAAGCACAAGATTCAAGAAGCACTATTAGATATGATGGGTACATTCAAGATGACACCTGTAGAGATAGGAAAACTTGTCCCCACAGAACTTTATGATATTTTATCACAAAAGTGGCAATATGCATTGATGGCTGAAAGAGATAAGGGAAGGGACATTAGCTAAGGTCATGTTATCTCTTTTTCTTGCACCACAACCTCAAGATGATAGTATACTGATTATACTTGAATGAAAACTCCCTTTTGACAAGAGAAAGGTTAATTGCTGAGGTATTTGATAATACTGGGGATACCTATTATCACCTCCTTCATTTTTGAGTTCCATAGACTCAAGCAGGTATTACCTATTAAAAGATTACTGATTCTTCAGCTTATGTATTTGGTGGACTAGTTCATTCACTGGTTAGTTACTTTAGACCTCACTGTAATAACTTGTAAAGTACCTTGGAGATTGCAATAATTATTTTGAAACATATTACTACAAGCCAGGATATGGTCTTAATAACATAAACCAATGAGACAAGGACTTTCATCCTTCTTCCTTTTACTTTAAGAGGGGCAACCTAATGATCCACTCTTCAAGGGATTAACAAACTAAATGGTATCTTACTGATACAAATCCTTATGAGTTAAACTCAGTTGTTTTAATAACAGAAGTGTATTTGACTAAAATTATGCTGAATAGTATTGAATATTTGGATGATGATAGATTACCAATACAAATTTCTAGACCAGTGCCTATCCTTGGGCTTATAGAATTAATAAATGAAAATCCACAGAAATATAAACACATAATATTGTAAGATTCCTTACAACCTACATGTAACTCAGATAAAATTCCTTACAAACTATCCTATCACCTCTACAATATTGTATCAAATCCTTAGATATTGTTATGCTCCCTGAAACTACTCATAAAACTTAGTTCTTCCCTTCAAAGAAACTTGCAAGCAATTAGATAGCTACCTTGTAACCAATATGCTTAAAAATGCCTCACAAATTTAAATATAAAAGAGCATACACAAGTAAAAAGACAAAAATAAGATAGAGTAAAGTTGCACTGTATTTTATTCATATATTTCTACTTCAATACATAGAAAGCTCAAAAAATCTCAAAGACACAGACTGAAACCTAAAAAGTCTGGTTTTCAATATATTTCATCTCTCTCAACTATTACAATTTTTGATCTATATATAGGTTCTTAAGAATCCTTACATTAGGATGCAACAAGCTTCGGATGGTTTAAGGAACCTAACCCTAAAGTATAGAAAAGATAAGAAATGAGAATGTAGAAGCGATGGGAAGACAAAAATAGGGGATGAGATCTGGTCTTCTTTGTCTTCATCTGGAATCTGGCACCTTTGTCTGACAATGTTTAGGATAGCATCTGATATTCATACTGAGATCAAGTGACCACCATTTTAGGCTAACATACACTTGTCTTTGAAAATAACTAACCACCCTGTGCCCAATGGTCAGGCGCCAAGTGTTCCTCTTTATTCTTCATCCAGGATCTCCTCCTCTACTTCCATAGGCTTCTTTTTCTTTGGCTTGGTCATTAAGTCCCAAGTTGTCACTTCATCCTCTGCAGGCCGTTTAAAACTTTGTATGATCTATAGTTATCCCTTCTATCTTTCCCATCTGACATCAATGATGCTTTTAACATCCACTAAAAACTTGTTCATGTCAGTCTCTACCTTAAAGGCCTCATCCAAAATCTTATTAAAGCCATCTAAATCTAAATCAGATTCTGAAATAAATGCCTCATTTCTTGGCATTTTTCTATCAAACTCACTCCTCCAGGCCTCCAAGGCCTTGACCTGTTCATCTTCTCCTTTCAAAGAAGGAACAAACCTATTAAAATCTAGTCAAAATAGGCTTAATTTAGCCTCTATCTGATTCAAATTTCCTTTAAAGAATGATAAGGCTATATTTACCTTTTTTATTTCATCCTCTACCTCTGTAACAATTTTAGGTAAATCTGATCTATGATACTGTAAAGAGGCAAGCTTCTCAAACATTTGTACCCTAGGAGACCAAGTGACAAAATAAGGGTTCAAAATTGAAATATACCCAATCACTTCAGTATGTAATGTGGGTAATTTATTATAGGCATTAAGAATGATATCTATTTTATCTTTGAGTATATCTATCCTATGCTAAAGAATGCATCTTAATGCATTTAAAGCCACTTCATTATTCTTTTGGGCCACATCCTTTGTTTCAGCTTTCTCCTCTATCTTCAAAGGCTGCACTAAGGGCACATAAACTACTTCAGGTTTCTCCTGTAATTGCTTTGTCATCTCAGCAATGACCATGTCCTGTTGATGTATCTTTATGTGACATAATTCCCTATCCTTCGCTAGGGAACTAGCTTCCTCAATCAAAATACCACACTTCTCAGACAACAGTTTTGTCTTATCCTCGTTCAAGTGTGCCCAATGTGTCCTGATCAGGGAAATCTCAAGATCTCAAGTATTCTACACTGTCCAGACCAATTGATTCCCAACCATGCTCTCCTGAATGTTTACCAATTGAGGCTTTTGGTCTCTTGGACATAGGTTCCACATGGCAAAGGCTTGTGATTTTGGACTATATTCAAATCCTTTAATCATGTCGCCCATCTGAATCTCACTTGCCAACTTAAGATCTGGTTGTTTTCTAATTTGATCAATTATGAATGCTAAGGCTAAATCCCAGCCCTCAGCAAGCAAAATTCCACTGTTTAAAACCATTTTTCTTTCCTCATCAGCAGAGACATCTTCACTCTCACGGTCATAGGCTTGCAGAGCTAGCAGAGCCTCATTTTTCACTATCTCTTCATCATCTAACTTTAGCTACTCTCTGATTTTCTCTTTCTTGTGTCATCTCAAAAAAATTTTAAACTCATTAGTTTTAATAAAACTATCATCACTCAAAAATTGTTACTGGTGAAGTAGCCTTTCATCAATACATGCCTTAAGAGGAAATTGTATATTTTCTTCTTCATCATGTTGTTGTCTCTTTCCTTGTCTAATTACTTTCCTCAAATTGTGGTCATATAACCTATTGCCAGGAATAAGAGCACTTGTCCTATCTCCTTTTTATCTTTTCTTACAGAAGATGTATGACCAAGGTCAACCTTTTGCCTTTTAGTGGCAGGCTCCTCTATATCATCTAGCTGGGATACCTCAATCAGGTCTATAATATGTCCTTGCTCTCCTTGTATCTGAGCTACATCTGCAATATTCTATTGAGGTTGGTCAATTTGAGGTGGATGGGCATTTTCTCCATCACTATCACTCTCATATTTAGACTCTAAATACTCAGACTCTTTTCCCCCTTTCTTCATATCTAAAACTCTGGCCAACTGCTCATAGAGTGTATAAAAGTTATCAACCATAGCTTTAATCTTATCAAAATAGGGTAGGTCAGGGTAAAAACCTCCAAATGACAATCTATTTCTTCTTATTTGCTTCTCTAAATTTAGTAACTCCTGAATTCTCTCTCTCCTAGTTCTTACCTCATCCTCATCAAGGATATTCCTTATAACATCCTCCTCCACACAAAAACCATGTACATTTGTGTTTGGTATGGTAGGAGTTAGGAGCTTCCTAGCTCCTACAATGAATCCTTCTAGGTCAATGTATCTATATAATGCTACTCTCATCTTGCAGCTTTCCAGCCATGTGCTCACTAAATCAATGGCACCCTTACCAATTGTAAACTGAAATTTTTTAAATTGCCTAGGGGTTAATGTCTCCTTCCTCTGCGGTGCAAAGTGCTCATTATCTATCAACAACAGCTGCTAGATGAACTCCACAGCTGCAACTCTGGATGGCACATGATAAGGTAGGACATGAGGAGGATGTGTGCATCCATATACCCTTATCATAGTAAAATTTTCTTCTAAAAATAAATCTCCCCAGTTATGGTCACCCTCCCACTTATCCACATACTCACAAGGTCTCAACAACTGCAACACCCTTACTGGGAGTCTAGTCTTGCTAATACCCATGATCTGCATCAAGGGATATACAATCTAGTTCTCAGATCCACAAAAGTCATAGTCCTTGGATGTATAATTCCATATCCTAACTCAAAATTGAATAGGATTGGGCCGGTCTTGAAAAATCCTCTGAGGGTTCAATTTGTTCACATTCATGATCCCATAATTGAAATGCAATAACAAATGCATCAGGATAGAATAATGTAAAAACCTAGGTTCCTTTTCCTTGGGATCTTTCATCTTCTTCTGCACAGCTATAAATCCCTCATGTATTTTGTCAATGATATACTATATATAGTCATAACTAGTGCTAGAATGCACATCTTGCAAATCTAACACCATCATTAAAATTCTAGAATTTATTTTCTCTGCTCCTCCATCTATATCCAACACTCTACACAAAGCATAAGCAATGTACTTAATATAGAAATGTAAATCTTTAAAATAGTAGGGTGCAGTTCCAGGTATAGGGGTAATATGGTTTCTAACTTCCTTAAGAATATGCTTCTGCAA
>MU224041.1:316601-335885 GCA_018584345.1 Thuja plicata | reverse complement strand
TTGTACAACATTTGGTTCAAGGGCTTTTGTAATGATTTTGACCTTATGTTTATTTACATTTTCACCAGGTCCTTCCTTTTTTTGCACATACTTAGTGTCTATCTTATTTTCTTTTATAAAGACACCTAATGGCTGACTACCAGTACTACCCACTACTCTGTTTCTCAAATGGTAGTTGCTTCTAGCCTTGTTGACTAAATTTGTAGTAATCCTAGCTTTCTCTTCATCTGAAGCTTTTCTAATAAGTGGAACATTCTGATTGTCTTGAGCATAACATCTTATAAGGTCATCAGTTTCCTCAGCTTCACTATCAGAAAAAATTTGTTGATGATGATTTTCTACCCTTCTTTATGAACTACAAGAATCATGATTTTCATTTTCACTGTCTGAATCTATATCATGGCATGAATAAGTATTTTTCATACTATGATCACACTGTTCACCCTCATCATTTCCATGCTCTTCACTTACTCTCAAGTCTAAGGAAACAATACAAAAATCAGGTTTATGAGGGGCTTCACAAGCCTCACACCAAGGATCATTATTACAAAAATGGACAGCATTTTTATGTAGAGTGTCTGGAGTTCTATTATCTGTATTTTCTTTTCTAGGTAAAATAACAGGCTTTCCATCCTTGAATTGAGTTCCATAAGGATGGTTTTGCATTCTATTGTGAGGATTGTATGTAGTATTATAAGAAGGCCTATTGTTCTGAGGAGCCCTATATTCCTTATACTCTGGTTTTTTTAAATTTCTCCTACTAAACCTTGAGTCATCCCTCCTATTCAAATTACCAGATACTCTTCTGTTCATTTCAATATTCACTACTATCTTATAAGAATCAGTAAGAGTTCTAGGGTTTTTATCTCTAAGAGAATATCCCATTTTAGAATCAAAGGCATTCAAATAAGTTGCTAGACACACCTCTTCATCCAGCCTTATCTTCTAAAATAGTTTGTGCATAGCTCTTTGAAATATTGTATTAAACTCAGTGACCTCTTCATTGTAATTCTTCTTGATATTGTTGAACTCATTCAACAAAAATCCTTTATTTGTTTTATCTCCATAATGATCCTTAAATAACTCAATCAACTCATCCATAGAAACAACAGATCCATTAGAAAGGCTCCTAAACCATTCTCTTGCATCTTCCAATAAAGCCTGAACAAATAATTTCATTAACACATCCTCATGAGTGATATTTAAATCATTAACAAAATCAATGAATTTTCTTAAATGTGTTTCACAAGAAATAACATTGTTACCTGCAAACTTTGGGAGCTTTTCTCCTATATCACCCACATCTTTAGGGAAAGCATTAGGATATCCAGGGATACCAACAAAGTTAAACTGTTTATACCTTTTAGTATGCAATGGTTTCCTTTGAAAACTATCATTCTCTTTGAAAGTAGTGCCTTTTTCTTTAGAAGCATTAATATTCTCTGGCCCAGTATGAGAATACTTTGAAGACTGCTAAAAATCTATTTTCTTTTTCATTTCAACTGTTGCAGCTTCTATTTGTGCCTTTTCTAACATTTTCTCCATGGTTTCTTTTTCAATTCTCAATTTTTCCAAGTCAATATCCAACTTGGACATTTTCTCTGTTAAAGGCTTCTGAAATTTAGGTTCTTGATTTCTGTATTCACTCATCTTTTGTTTACCTTTGTCCTTTTGTGAACTAGAAGCCTTACAAGTGAGTGGTATTTCCTAGTCCTTTTGAGACCTCTCTGTACCTTTCATATTTTGATGTCTTGAAGATCTTCTTTTTCTCTTATCAACATCCTTATTCTCATGTTTTTTCTTTCTCATTTCTCTCTCCCTTTTCATTTGTTGAACAAGGGCATGTTGTTTCATGATGAACTTCTCCTCATTTGCTAGCTCATCAGAGGGAGCATCTTTAGAATCTGAACTAGATGTACTTCTTTATTCTCTCTCATTAGAAGTACAAGTGATTGTAGGTGTTTCTAATACCCTTTCTACAGCTTCTTCATACTCTGAAGTATTTCCATCATGAGAATGTTGATTGCTATTCATGTTTCTCCTAGCATTACTTTCTTTGCCTCTTGGAGGGGTTTCATCCATACTAACTTGGTTTCTCTTTTTCCTCCAAGACATTTCCATCCTTGAGGATGATGGGATTCCACCATATAAAACTTTCTCAAGATCATTTCTCATCCTTGACCTAGTATTCATTTTGAGAGATATTTACTAAATTTGCACTAATCTCAGAGATTTCTTTTACAGTCGCCACCAAATAACTTGGAATGAATGAATACTTATCAAACTACAACTAGTATTATCTGAAAAATTTTAAAATTTAGAATACCAGAGACTTCTAAATACTTGGATAAGACTTTAAAATCTTAATCCCCAGCGGAGTCGCCAATTTTTTAGCTCTTTTTCTTGCACCACAACCTTAAGATGACAGTATACTGATTATACTTGAATGCAAACTCTCTTTTGACAAGAGAAAGGCTAATTTCTGAGGTATTTGATAATATTGGGGATGCTTATTATCACCTCCTTCATTTTTGAGTTCCACAGACTCAGGAAGGTATTACCTATTAAAAGATTATTGATTCTTTAGCCTATGTATTTAGTGGACTAGTTCATTCACTGGTTAGTTACTTCAGACCTCACTGTAATAACTTGTAAAGTACCTTGAAGATTGCAATAATTATTTTGAAACAGAGTACTACAAGCCAGGCTATGGTCTTAATAACATAAACCAATGAGACAAGGACTTTCATCCTTCTTCCTTTTACTTTAGGAGGGGCAACCTAATGATCCACTCTTCAAGGGATTAACAAACTGAATGGTATCTTACTGATACAAATCCTTATGAGTTCAGCTCAGTTTTTTTAATAACAGAAGTATATTTGACTAAAATGATTTTGAATAGTATTGAATATTTCGATGATGATAGATTACCAATACAAATTCCTAGACCAGTGCCTGTCCTTGGGCTTATAGAATTAAAAAATGAAAATCCACAAAAATATAAAAATAGAATATTGTAAGATGCCTTTTATCATTTTTCATATTTAGCGACCATGCGACTGTGTAGTATCTCCTTGTCGCTGATGAAATTTCTTAACTCTCAATTCTTCTAGAGATCTAGCAACTGTATGATTTCCTTCACTTAGCTTAACCATGGTTAACTTTTGGTGATCACGTGACTGAATGAATCCAAGTCGCCAAATCAAATGCCAAACCCAGAGTTTATTCGGAGACCCCGCGACTGAAAGTTACTTTTCATCTTTTAAACTCTTATCGCTAAGTCTCTGAATGTTTATTTTACTTTACGAGACCCCGTGACTAACCTTAGTTGCCCAATCGCTGATTAAAACTACTACTTGATATTTCTTTTGGAGACTACGTGACATAGCTTTATCCTTTAATTTTGATTCAGAGACTATGCGACTAAAGCTAATCTCATTGTCGTGAGAACTTTTTACTCATGAAAATTTAATAGAGACTCAGTGACTATCGTTGATCTTTTCCCATTCTGCATCTAACGGCTCCGCTAAGTCGCTGAGTATGTTTTAAAAACCTTAAATCATTTGGGGACTAGGCAACAACTTTAAAATACATAGCCTTATACCCTTTAGTCTCTTAATTGCCAAATGATTTTTTTCCTTTTGGGAGACCACGCGACTAACCTTTGTTCTATTCACTGTGGACACATGTCTCATCCTAACTGTTTGTCTATAAATCGCTGAAGAAATGCTGACTTAGCATTTTTAACCAGCGACTACCCGACTACCATATACTTCAATCACCTTGTGGTTTGTCACCAAGTCTCAGAATGTTTTACTTAACTGACTTTCTAATTGGAGACTACGTGACATAAGCATTTAACTTGTCACTTAACTGTGTTCTGACCTGGAGACCCCGCGACTGACGCAATCGCTAAGTCTCATAAAAAATTACTAACTGCAGGATACTTTGTGTGACATCATGACTTAACTGCTTGTTTCCATGTTTTCAGATGACGTGTTTCTTCATTGGGAGACTTCATGACTAAAGGACTTCGCTAAGTCTCATAACTTATAAGGAATATTCTCTTTCTTTCTGAGACATCTTGACAACAGTTAATCTCCAAGTCTCATGACAATATGGAATATGCTTTTAGGATTAAGTGACCCAGCAACTTAAAAAGGAACATGACTTGATTTTCTTCAAAAAGGTAATGCAAAATTAGAAACTCAATTGACATTTTAGGGATTTTTTTGCATTTTCACTCAGAAGACAGCTTAGGGTTTTGGGTTTTTCACTATTCATGTGGAATTTGACCTAAGAACACAGAGATTTCATAGGGATACTTCAATTTGGGACAGATTTTCTAATTTGGGATAGAACTTTGGCGTGAAGACAATAAAATTTTAGGGCAAACCAACAAAACCAGGAATACAACCAACAGGTCATTCCTGGATTAACCAAGAAGAAAATGGGAAAATTCATTTAGCAATATCAAAGGAATTTTATTTCCAAACAAAGAGCTTATGCAATCCTGAAAATTGATGTTGAAGGAGACTTTTGGGATATTGACCAAGAAGGAAGATAAGAAAGGTGAAGGAATCTCAGAGCAGAAGGAAATGGAAGAAGAGATTACTACTGATCAAGCAGAGACTGAAATGGAACTGGAAGAGAAAATAGCCAAAGTACAAACTGTAGATCTAACAATGGACAGCCCCATTGGCACTGCAGTTGGAGATAATAGTAATGTGGATGCCAAGGATCCAAATGAGCTGGCAGACACATGTATGCAATCGCCTATTCATAAAACTAGGGCCGAGATAGAGAAATAAGGAGAAAAGAAGGTAACAAAAAATAACCCACCTATTTTAGAGGTTGTGCAAACATTCTTAGACAGTGGAGATAAGATGGAAGAAATTGCAAACAAGCCTATAGAACAAGAGGCTATACAAGTGTTGGTGGATCTACCACACTCTGTATCATCTACTCCTAATGGACCTAAAATTAGGAGTATACCTTATCATCAGGTAATCTTGACTCATTTGCAAACTACAATTGAATTTAATACTGACAAAGGAAATGATATTGAAGAACCTGAGCCGAGTATCAGCTCACCAGAGCTCAAGAAGAAGAAGCTAAACAAGAAGAAGTCACCGGGCTTAAATATCACATTAGATGAAGTTATTGTGATTCCTAAATGGGATCCAGAGAACTTTTCATATGAGTAGATTCATGCTCTTCAAGACATATTAAAGAGGAAGAAGAGACAAGAGGAAATGAAGAGGGAGCACAAGCATAAGCAAGTTCTCCATGATATAAAGGATATTTTTGTTAAAGCTTTTGACTTGGAAGATGAAAATCAGCAAGCACCAATTATGGAACAGTTAGTTCACATTGTGCAGTGAGTTAATGATGAAAAAATTGAGGCAAATGAAAATTTGTTGCAATGGTTCGAGAGAAAATTTGAGAACAAAGCCTTGGAGAAGATATCAGAAGAGATTGCTACCAAACAGGTTGAACTTTCTTCTCTTGTTGACGTTCTTAAGGAAGTTGAAAATAATGTTTATTCTTTATACAAAAGGTTATGTGATATAAAATTCTTTACAAAGGATTATCAACATCTTATTAAGAAGTTGCAATTAGATTTAAATTCAACAGTGAGCTCATTGAGCATGGATGCTAGTTCTAGCTCCATACATTTTGATAGGTTGACTCATGCACAAAGGAGGTTAGCCAAGAATACGGCTGAAGATGGCTGAATAAGGGCCAAATTGATAATGATTCAGAGTAACCTAAAACCTCATCTGGAGGTTATTCAGAAGGACCTTGCAGCTGCACGTGAATTAGTCAAGAGAGATCGTCATCTCTCTATTGCAGATAGTTTGGTAAGTCTAGCTGCTGAGATAGAAATTAAGTTACAGGTTATGATGTTTCTTAAGGATAGTTGGGATACAGCATTTGCATTGATATTACAACTTCATAAGCCATTTTTGGAAAAATGTGACTTAACCCCTATAGCTATCAGTGACAAAAAAAAGGGGGAAACAGATAAGGAAACAGACAAAGATGGGCAACAACAGGCATAATATTTTTTTTTGGCATGTACACTATGTAAATATTATATGAAGACTAGAGTATAATCTTAGGGGGAGTATGTTGTGTACTTAGGCAAATTTTGTGGATATAAATAAATGATAAGTGTTTTTGCCACTAATATCAAAGGGGGAGATTGTTGATTTCTAATTTTTTTTTATCATTAGTGTCCCACACTTAGTCATTTATCCAGGTAGGTTAGTCAGTCATCTCTGGGACTGAGCTATCTAGTATAGGCTGAGTAGTAGTTATTGCTGAGCAGATAGTAGATTTTGAGTTACACATAAGCTAAGTGAAATTGATCAGTCCATGTCGAGTGCCAAAGTCTTCATGTGCCGAGCAAGACAGTTTTGTCATACATGTCAGGAATGGCACAAAATTGAAGGTAAACTATTTTGAGCTGACTTATTTGGGTATTTAATGTTTTCAATAGAGTTAATTATGCATTAAATCATTTGATCCAATACGTGGCATAGAGCCAATCAGAAAATTGGAATGCCCAAGCAGCATAAGTATTTGATCTTGATCGTTGATTTAGATCTCAATGCCAAATTCGTAAGGTATATAAGATTGCTTCTTACCCTAATTTTGTAAGGTGTGTGTGTGTGTGCATACAAGAGATATATGTGAAGGGTTATTTTGAGTTAAGAAGCATAGATCTAGCAGAGGAATAGAGCAGTGAGTAGCAAAGTAAAGTTATATCAGATTATTAGATCAGAGAAGGTATTGACAAGAGGAGATTTGTTATCAGCATTTGATTGCATATCGAAGGATCAAACCTTGAGACATTCTAACAAGTGTATTAGGTGAAATATCATAATAAAGTGGTTCTAGCAGACCTTTCTAAATCTCTTAGTCAAGTGCTTACTTTATTGTAAGTTTAAATCCTTTTTCAAGGTAGATTTTAATGATTTGTAGCTCTTAACCGAGCAGACCTTTAATGAGGTAGATTACAAGTTGTGATAAAACTTTGTAGCCCTAACAGGGACACTTTATTGCTGTAGTAGTGAAGATTTTGTGGGTGTCATCTCCACCCCACTTTTACCTTATTGGGTTTCTGGGTTACCAAATTTTGTGTCTTGAGTTACTTATTTTATGTTATGGATGCTACTAGTTGATAGATTAATTATCTTTATGCATGATTGTGGATCAGTTTCATTTAAGAGAAAAAAAATTTAAGATCTGATTCACCCCCTCTCAGTATCTTACTTTCCCATCTTGTATTTTCAACATAAATAAGTGGTTAAAATGGAAATTCCAGCATTCATGGGTCAAGATATATTTTCTACATCTGAAGTCTATGACAAAGATTTTGAAAATGTTAATAGAGAAAGGAATATTTTATTGATAAATCAAAAGATCCAACAACAATGCATGTTGATTTTAAGATGTAAGATTGAGAGAGAAAAGAAGAATCGACACTCTTATTTTATGAGAAGTTTAGTGAAGCTTATAATGAGCTTCCAATGGGTGTTGATTTTCAAGAGTCCACATATGTTGAAATTTTCCTAGAGCTTAGTATGCCTGAATCAGTCAGTTGGTCCACATCTCTTAGAGAAGAAGTGATTGAACATACCATAGAATGGATAGATTCGATTGAGAAATCAAAATCTGAAAAATACTGAGGATACCGAATATGAATCTAGTTATGTAGATGATGTTGAGTCTACTTATGCTAAAAGTGTTGATTATGATGTTGATAATGAAATCCATAAAAAACAAAAAGATGAAGATGATTTTGTAATTGAAAATGACTCAATTGAGTTTACAGATTTTTCCTTCTTTCAGCATAACAATGCAGATTTCTTATCTCGGTTTGAAGAAATTTATGCGAACAGCAAGAGCATAATTATGATGTAGACATCAGTTGTTGTAGTGATTTATTTGCAAAAAATGACATGAGAAAAGAAATCTCAGTCCTTTTTTCAACTATGGAAATTGTTTGCAGCATCAAACAAGAAACCAAAGAAGGTGAAAATCAGGTCCAATGTCCACTAAGCAGTGAGCAAATTTTAGAACTCCTAGATGCTGATTTTTAGAGGTATGCGCATACATTTGATTCTAGAGTTTCATGCCTAGTAGATATATGTTTTGATAAAGAGAGTATTAGCGAGGGCATGAAATGTGAAAAACATCTTGAGTTTCCTTCTCCTATTTTTGAAGCTCATGACATGCAAGTTAAGAGTACATATGATTGTGATGAATTTGTTACTGTCATATATCATGAGTATGAGGATTTAAGTACTAGTGTGGATTTAGATGTTCATGAACCTAATCTCATTGATTCTTGTTTGATCCATGATGTTGAAGAGAAAGAAAAATCTGAATGTGTGTTTTCAGATTTACAGGTAATTGATGAACCATTAATTGACAATGCTTTCCCATGTTTACAAGATGCTTATAGAAGTTGTGATCAGCAAGATGTCTCTGATTTTGTGCAGTCAGATTTTTTTTTAGAGTCATTCTATTTTAGTTTGCAGACTGATGTAAAATATTCTTGTCTTGTGGTGCAAACTAATGTTCAGAATGTGGATGTTTCTTTCCATGAGAGTGAGCTAGAATGTTTCTTCTTCCATCAATTCAGTGATAGTGAAGAGTGTGATGTTTTGATGTCACACAATGATCACCATTCACATTGATCTGGTGACTTTGCTTTGCCACCCGATGGTGAGTTTGTTTATTTTCTTTTGTTTTATGTGCTAAAGGAGAATGGCAATGTTTTTCACCAGATGCATGGAAGCAATAGTTTCAGCTAACCTCTGATTCATGGAGATGAGAATCATATGTTTGACAGAGGTAAGAGTTGATTCCAATTTTGGGGCTTTAGGAATTTTTGTAAATAATTTTCATGCTTGTATAGTTTCCCTTATTTCCCTTCAGTTGTATGGTGTGGTTGCTTTCAATAAAGGGTTCCTTGTTAGAGAGAAAAGATTCAAGAGAGAAAGGAGAAATAAGAGAGAAAAGAAAGTTTAATTTATTTGGTGAATGGTCTGCTTCTACCATGAGATTCTGAAATTTCTCTGCATGCCCACATGGGGCATGCATCCACAGTCAGAGCCACTATTGGTACTCAAAACTACAACAAGGGTTTTTGAGTGTCTTGTTAGTGCTTTGCATTTTGACCCCCTATAAGTGATTTTTGAGCCTATTTGCCTAGATAGAATTCTAAATTTTTTCATACATGTCAAGTGTTCATCACTCGTGTTTAGGCATATTAATACATCCCAATTTTTCAAATTCAAGTTTTGAGTTGTTTCGTGATGTCTTGATTTGAGCACTTGTCAAATTTTGCATTTGTCGCCAAAGTGTCAATTTGCTGTAACAGGCCCAGTTTGCATTTGAGTAAATTGCGTCCTATTGAGTTTCATGGACCGCCACTTTGGGAATATTTAAAATGTATATCAAAGATCCTATGTTTCAAATCCCAAGCCATTCTGATTTTATTTGATAGGTTTTCAGATCACCCAAAGTTGATTGTCCAGAATTGTTACGCCTCTCCCTTTGGCCCAGGATTCTGAGTAGCCATGTTTGACCGATTATAACTTTTGATCACTTGACCCAGTTGAGAAAACTCATTTTTTACTATGTTTTAGAGGTCAGATGCTTCATGTATCTCCATCTTGAGGTCATGACAAATCCATTTGGGCAATTCGCAAATCTGACTTCGTTTGCAATTTCTAACTTTTTAATGCAGATAAGTTACACATTTTAGTTGGAGGCCCTGTTCGTGATGTTACAATTTTATTGTCATGATTGGTCATATCAGGAAAGTGGTGCCCCTACATTATAGACCAAATTTACTCCAAGTTTGCAAGGTTTTAGATCCTGAGGGTTTCATATCCATGCTTTTCCATATTCTTTTTATTTGCAGAAATCATTCTCTCATGTGTTCTTTTTCTATAAATTCCAAGTGGCTACCTTCAAGGGTCTGCCAAATGTGTCTGATTGATCGTCAAATGCTGCCTTTTTGGATTCATGTTCTCCATATAAAATATTTTCCATATCCAAAAGATCAGGTCTTTAGGAGGTTGCTTGACTTGTTTTCAAAGTCGAAACCAGATGTATTTCATTGTTTTTTACAGGGTAATTTGTAGAATTATTCTGAAGAGGCAACTTGGATGATTAAAATCTTGTGACTTGTTGGGTTTCATCAGGCATCATTTTGCAATATGGAAGAGTCTTGACCATGGAATGTGTGTACCCAGTGCCACATTTTGGTTACTTGATTTCGTCAGTTTTTAAGGCCAGTTCCAGAGGCTAGTTGCCATTAATGAAATTAGTGAGAAAGGTACTAAGGGAAAAGAAGAGAATTGTGCAAGTCAAAGGAAGTTGTGTTTTAAAGTTTGAAAAAACTCCAAATGCAATTATGGAAGTTCAAACCAGGTGCATCATGGTGTTGCAAAATCTTGCGGAAGTGTGGTAGCAACAATTGCAGCAATGAGAATAAGCAACTTGGTAGTGAAAACATTTACTTGGCATATTTACCACTAGCACACATCCTTGAATTAGCAATAGAGTGCACAATGGCTGCTGCAAATTATGCAATTGGTTATGGTTTATATATTGATAAATTTGTCAAGTATGATAAAAAAGGAAACCAAAGGAGATGCATCAATGCTTTGACCTACACTGATAACTGCAGTACCAACAATGTTATATTGTCTTAGAGACAAAGTAAGGAAAAAAGTTGAAACAAAGAGTAATGTGTCCAATAAAATTTTTGATATTTCTTACGGGCGTAGTTTGGGAGCTATTGAAGGAACTTGGCATGGTGGATGGGTTTTAGAGAAGATTTTTGCGGATAAGGTAGTTTTTAGAAAGACGTGTGCTTTTCTTGGTGGCCATGTTTTTGGTTTACTCCTGGAAGCGACAATTGCAGAGTTGAATGATTCAAATGTCGATCCTCTATTTCCTAGTTGTCTTGTGAAGCTAGCATGGAGAAAGAGGGTAAGTGCCAATTCTCTATGCTAAAAAATAAGAGGAGAGAAGCTATGTTGAAAGAGACAAGGAGATGCTACGCTGGATGGAGGAGGCCAACATCATTCAATTTCCAAAACATTGTAGTTCTACCAAACACCCACACCGAGAGGAAACCCACACAGCATTGCAAAGAGCCAGTGCATGAGATTGGTTTAGAGACATTCTTCAAGCCAAACATTGGCAAGGCTAAGAAGTAATGTCCACTCAGCATTTGGGAGGGTGATTCTAAACATCCAACGCAGCAATATAAGACAAGTTTATTTTAAAAAGAATCACATAGCAAATGCCTTACATCATGCGCAAGGAATGCCAGAATGAAGGACTGTGTAGTGATTTAAAACCCCAAATAATGATAAGGAAGCATATCCACACAAGGATAAAGGAAAGGAGAGGTAAACAAAAATAAATCCATGTTAGCATGCGCAAGTTTAAGTGGAGGTTTACAATGCAAGACAAAACCAAAGCTTGTGCAAGGCACACTATGCAATGGAAGGAGAAGTTAAAACATTTAAACAAAACAAAGTGCAATGTAATGTAGAATTGTGCAGAGTTTGGTGGATGTGCCCACGCAGCATGAGGAGCATGTAAAACATTAAAAATGAATACTTGTAGAAGGCCACGCTAGAGATTTGTGGAGGATTGTTGCACCAAATAATTTTGAATCAGGGATTGTATCTATCATTCCTCGTCTAGACTCTGGCAAGTGGGATGGATTTGTTTCAAAGACACATCATAGACCAATGAACAAGGAGTAATCTCTACACTAGAAAAAGAGAAAGAAATTTAAAGCATTTAATCATAAATGCCCAAAGCCTACGTAATGACATAGGCAGACTAGCGCATAAGCTAGAGGAGTTTTAAATGGAAAATGTCCCATGCGCTGATTAAGAAGGGAGCTGTCAGTGCATAACATAAAAAGGTGGAAAAACTTTTCAGTATAGAATCCACACCAAACATTGAGTAGAAGTCACGCATTTTCAGCGCAGGAGGCAGGAAGTAAAAAAGGTAAAAGACATTTATCCCACATTCAGTGGGTGAGAGTTGTTTTTGGTCCTTATATATGTTCTCACTTACATTGTGTAATAAGTAAGAAAGCCAAGAGGCTCCTTGGCGGGCCCCATGGCTAAAGTGATAAACAGTGCGGTGGGCCCCTATATTTTGGCACAAAAGAAGTAAAAACTTTAAAATACTATAGAAACTTAGTCCCACATTGTCGTTGATGGGGAAAACATAAATGTTTCTATGCAAAAAGACAGAGTATGTATTTCAAAGAAGAATCCAGAGGCTATGCACACACATGGAAGTGGGGTTTCCTCGAAAATCATGCTAGGTCGATGGAGGACAAAAGCCCATATTTTGGCTGGACTCGCAATGCTGATGTGGTGAGCACATGGAGTGGAGGCTTGTAGATTTGGCATGCATCTCGAGGTGATCAAAAATTGATGATTGGCGTAATGACTCTATCCGAAAGATGTGAGGTAGATAGCTTCAAGGGAACGCACCAGGCTGACACGTGGTAGGGCCGATAGCGGTGTGGTCAAGGTGGTATCCAGGTGGCGATGAGGTGGTGGACACGTAGGATATCATCTGAGATGGCATGCATCCCAAGGTGACAAAAATAGATGGTTGTCGCAAAGCCTTGAAGATAAAGATGCAAGGTGATTACCATAGAGGCAACGCGACAGCGCGACACATGGTGCTCGGACAGGTGGCGGGCTTAGGATGGGGAAGTTGATGCAAGCACCCAGTTATACATGTGGACCAATCAGAGAGGGTGCCACATGGCCCAAGCAGGACACATAGGCGCCTAGGTGGATTTTTGAGCCAATCAGAGGCTGCCATGTGGTAGAATCTGGTGCTTTCTCAAAAATATGTAGTGAAAAAGGTATTAAAATGCAAAATTGAAATATTAAAGTGAAATATCATTTCAATTCAATAGTCAAACTATTGAATATAATTTCAAATATTTTAAATTATTCAAAAGATATGCACAAGAGACAAAGTTTGATTAATGTTTCAGGGGGTATTTTTTTCCAAAATATGAAGTATCATATATCACCAGAAAGGTCTCAGAACAAAGATTCTAATTCTGTGAACCATTTGAGTCTAGATCATATAAGATTCTTGTAGTTTTAGTTAGAAGTAGTTGCAGATATTTTTGGGGATAGATAGGTGTTGGTGGCTGGATTTTTTTTCTTTCTCCTATATCTGGTTTTTTCTCCATTGAAGAAGGATGTTGAAAATTTATGCTACTTATTTTATGTGTTTCTTTGTCTTTCAAACATACAGATTCAGATGAATTTTAATGAGAACAATGGAATCCCTATTTAGTTCTTGTCTAATGTCTTTGTATGTATTGTCTTGATTCTTGTATATTAACTTGTAAGGCATGTTAATATACCAGTTATAAGGTATCTGTGGCTTTGAATTTGAGTTTCTTTCAAGGAGAGAGTAAGTCTTGATTTTAAATTCTAATAATTCTAGGCTTGCATATGAATATGATGTCCAGGTATTGAAATGAGAAGAATAGCGTGCAAGGCATTTCATTCAGGTTTTTGAAATTGGAGTTAGGGTTTTCTGGGAATGCACATTTGTATGACTCTATTTTCTAATAGATAAGGCACTGGTCTTTTCTTGACTGGAAGTTTTCTTCGTCAATCAATTATTCAAATCACTTTTAAATTTATGTATGAGAGCTTGAATGTCTATGTCTTGCATTCTGTGAATGTGAGGGTACATGCTAGTTTCTTTAAAGAAGAAATCCATGGGTTAGCCTCCCTGAGTATAGAACTCAGAGAGAAGAAGGATTTCATCCTTATCACATCGGCCATTTTCCTAGTTCTTAGCAGATCATGTAGGTGGGATCCTGCATAATATTGGTCGAGTTGAACTCCCACATCTTGTAAGTCTGAGAACTATCCACTATTTTTCATATCTGCATAAAGGATTTTAGTGTGAGAGTGTTTATGTATGTAGATTTTAGCTTCTTTTAGGTGTACCCTCCTGAGTGTGTGGAGATTTAAGTAGAAGGAGGATCAAATCCTCATCAATTAGTCTTTTCTTGCCCCTCAGTTTCCCGAAATGAGCTGACTCTTGCGAGCTGGACAAAAATCCCCAGGTCTGGTTTGCATTGTCACTTTTAGAACTGAGGGATACAAGAAAAATCACTAATAGGGAGGGCACTAATCTTGAATGTACTCATTGGTCATTTCTCTCTTGAGGTAGAAACCTCCTTATCATGTTTTTGCATTGCAATTTGGCTTCTATGGTATGTTTTCCTTCTTGGCATGACCATGTTGTATCTCTACTTTAGGTGTAAAACATATTTTCCTGGTGGGATGATCCTAGCATGTGTAGACTTTCTTAAGATAGCCTTAGCCCTTTCTGGTTATGCCTTCATTACAACCTCTTTCTTTTGATTTAACGTCTGCATAAAGTCTTCAAAGAGTGTCATTAATGAATCAATTTTCTTTTCCCAAGTCTTTAAATCCTTCAATGGATCATATCCTTTATCAAAACATTACACAAAATCTAGGGTCTTCTTATAGACCAACCATTTTTCCTTCCTAATCTCCTATTCCTATAGGTTGGGTTCTTTCCTAATAATGTCCTCATGAAAATTGATCTGGTCATACATTGTTAAACACCTTGTTCTCTTCCTAAACATGTCATTTATAAATGCCTCAGGGTCAACACATCTTTCTACTCAGGTTTCTAGAGGATAGGGCTCAAAATATTTATTCATATGTACCCAACCACCCTTGGTGATGACAAACTAGTGTACAATTCTAGTGGTGGAAAAAATAGTGTCCTTTCCCATTCCTGTTAAAGCATCCTCCTGCAGCCCACCAATTTTTCTTATTATCTTAGCAATACCCATTTTGAGAGGGACTTGATAAGGGATTTCATATGGTGTCCCTCTGAAACCATATACTCTAAATATTTTTGAGATCGAATACAAAATAGCACCACCCCAATTATGCACTATCTTAATACTTTGAGTAAATTGCTTTGGTCTTAAGAGATTCAACAAATATTTGGGGATCATGGGATTCTTAGAAAACACTAAGGATCTAAGGCTTGAAGCAAAGCATCTGTCAAATGTGATGTAAATGGCTTCTTTCCTATCCCATGATAAATTTGTGCTCCATAGCTGGATAGGCATTTCTTCCCCATCCTTGACTCTCAACAAATTCATTTCCCTCTCAAATTAATTTGCACCTTTAAATAGGAACATGTGCATCAACATAGAATACAGCCAAATAGTTTGTCTACCTTTCCTGTATTAATGCCTATCAAACCATTGTGGATCAAATCAACAACATAAGTTACAAATTCAAAAATGATGGCTAAATGAGGATGGAGAATTTTAACCATCATAAACATGTAATGGATGGTAATTTCTATCTCTTCATCATCTCCAAAGATCTGACTCAAATAACTGTACACAGCTCTGGCCTTCATATTGAAATAGTCTAATTTTATTGGTTCTGGTGTTTTGGGTCCTACTACATCCAAACCTCCAATCTTGCTGAAGTTTTCTTGTAGAGGTCCATTTCTAAGGTAATTACTCTAAGCCTTGTAAACATCTTTGAATAGATCAAAATTAATTTCATCCAGTTTCATGGAGGTTTCATTCAATCAAAAAACTTCTCGAATTTCCTCAGCTGTGACATTTATCAAAACATCTCCATTTATATCCCTCACCACCCTAGCTACATGATCATATTTTTGTGCCACTTGAAGTATCAGATCAATATCCAAGAATACTCCTGGGACTACCAATTTTCCCACATCAAATTGTCATATGTTGCTTCTAGGTGCATAGGCATTTCTCTGACTGAAATCTATCTTGAATAATGTCAAACGAGTCATGCCAATGTTTGCGTCTCTAACCCATTTTCCCTTGTTGTACAAACCCTCTCCAGTTTTTAAATGGGGGTTCTTTGGTAACAACTCTTTAGTCTTAGTGGATTCATTGGTGGATCTAATTAACAATTGAAAAATATCTTAACACACATTCCTTTCCTGATAATCTATTTTACCTATGAGTTCTCTTCGTGGTGTCATTTCTAAACTAGGGTTTATTAATTAGAATAACCTTGGATTTTGCAAAAAAACATTTATTTACTTCACAAGACCAAAACCTTATTGGGATTCAAATTCATAAAAGAGTAGAATTGGAATCACTGAGTAACTTACCCATTCTGCAAATGTTGGAAAATAAAATGAAAATGATACAACTTGGATTTGCTTCAGTCTCTTCGCAAATTGTGGCATTTTAGAAATCAAGTGGACAATCTTATACACAATCTTGCCAACTTTTTGTATTAAATTTCTGCTAAGATGGCTACACATTGCACCATTACTCTTGCATTATTTGAAAATTTGTGACTCAAGGGTTGAGAAGACTTACTTTATCAGAAAATCCAATTTTAAAATATGACTGTGGATCTTAGAAATGTCTCATCATATCGTGCGGTCCGCATTAGCTGATGGAAACTACAATCAACTTGGACATGTGTCCATTAGGAACAATTCCTTGAAGACTATCCTTCCATCATATTTTCCTTGAGGCAAAGCACTAGCCATTAGATGAACTCCAAACTATAGCTTCTTTAACTTCCTTTTAAAAACTCGGGACCCATGATCTCTGCAGTGCTATTTGTCACTTGGGCGTAATGCCTTGAAGACTAATCTACCTCGCATATTTCATCCAGTCAAAGCGCCTTTCATTGGATAAAAAAAACTTGTCTCTATTTTAACTTTACTTAATATCCGGCCAGGTCCCACATCTACCACTTGTCACTTGGGCACATTGCCTCAATGACTAATCTCATCGCACCTTTTCCTTAAGGCAAAGCGCTAGCCGTTGGATTTAGTTTAACCTGACCATAATTTATCTGACTACCACTTTACAAACCATAGGTCCCACTTCCCATATAGGACACATGTCATACATGTGCAATGCCTTAATGAATAAACATCTTACATCTCCGGCTTGAGGCAATATGCCAGCCACATAATCCAATTTGACCTAAACGTCCTTTACTTTATCCTCAGCTACAGGCTAGACCCACTTTATACACATAGAGCAAGGGTGCAATGCCTAAATGATTAATCAGACTGCATCTCTTCTTTAAGGAAAATCTCTCACCATGGGATGAAATCTAATTTGTCTACACATTATCTTTACTTTATTCCCAAATCTAGCCTGACACTTTCCACGTGTCGAGCGGGCGTAATGCCTTGAATGTTAAACTAGGAACATCTTTTCTTTGAGGCTTCACACCAACCACAGGATCTTCTGAGATTTAACCACTTGTTAATTCACCGTAGATGGGCCCCAAGATCTGACAACTTCCATGCGTCGACATGGCACAATGCCTTAAACAATAACAAGAGAGCATCTCATGATTGAGGAATCACGCCCACCATAGGATTCATTAAGACTTCTCAACACTTTAGCCTTCTGATAACTTTAACACATAGCCCCCACGATGTAAGAAAGGATAGATGTCACATAGGCATAATGCCTTGAAGATAAATATCACCTCATCTTGAAATCAAGGAAAAATGATGACTGTTAGATTGAAAAAGATCTGTGTGAACTTTATGATACCTTAAAACACAGCCTGGCCCCGCCAAAGACACATATTCTTCAGGCGCAATGCCTTGATGATTATCCCATGATCGTCTCTTCCTTGAGGCAAAGTATCATCCGTTGGATTAAAATCAACTTGTATGACACTTGGTTTTTAATAAAAAGGTCGTGAGGACTTCAAGAATTAGGAAAAATAAAAAATAATTAATCGCTAGGACTCATGACTTAAACTAAAAGGGGCCTCGACCTTGGGAACTTAAAGCACATGCTTAAAATGGATTTAAGTGATCTTAAGAGGTAATGTGGAAATAGAAGCCAAGAAGGACTTAGGGTTTTAAACAAACTAAAACAAAACTTTAACATGTAACAACTAGGGTTTATGCCAACTTGAACCTTGCTTAGGGTTTTAACAGAGGACTCAGTGGTGAGGTGATTTTTTTTTGCATCCTTAACACAATCTTCGCATCAGATTTTTCTTCTTGATTCTTTGAACATTCAGCTTCATTGAATCCAACACCAGTCATGCCTCCTTTAGGTTTCTATCTATCTCTTTGTTCATCGATTAAGTCACTACTAATGTGAAGTCTCTCAATATGATTTGTTTCCTCAACAAGTTCTCATTTTATGATCTGATTGTATTTCTCTAATTCTATATACTTATTCTTGTAGTGTTCAAGTTTAGTCTTCATTTGTCCCATCTGAATATTAGCATCCTTCAAGGTTTCCTCAATTTTGTTCTTAGCATCCTTTTATGTTGAATCTCTTTAGCCATCTGTGGTGAAGCAGTTTCATAATCAAGCTTTAAGGTATCTTCCTCTTGCTCAAGTTGCATTATCTAATCAGAATTATCTTGTTTGAATCCTCTTTTATCTTAACCATAAGATCTTATCTTTGACTTCTAGAAAGTTCAAGTTGTTCTTTTATTTTCTTAATGAATCCCTTTGCTCTTCTCAATTTGAATTTCAAGTCACCATTCTCTGCTTTATCTTTGTCAAGATCTTCAAGTGTTGCTTCAAATTTTTCTTCCAAACTTTCAGAATCCATCTCGATCTCCCTTAATATTTTAAACTTTCTTTCCAAGGGCCAAAATCTCTGATACCAATTTTTAGGATTAAGTAATATTTAGAGGGGATGAGTCAGTATTAAAACACTTTAAAAATTAACTTAATAAATTCCAACTTAACCATATAATTAGTGAAATGCAAAGAACATAAGTACACAACACATAACTCATAACACCATGAATTGTTGTGGAGGAAACCCTGTCCAAGGGAGAAACCCTAGTGGGGATGGTACCCACAAATATGTACTCAAATTATAGTGTCCATGTTACGAGACCTAGCCCTGTTAGGAGCTGAATATTACATTAGCACATTTCCCTGTCAGGGGAATACAAAACCCTGTTAAAAGTATACTAAGCACACAGCTCTTACAATTAGAAATAGTTTACTTACAATCAATCTTAGAAATGAAAAACACAAGCATCAGCTATTCTTAGATAGTTCCATTTGTAGTTGGAATATATCTGACATCACAATGCATCCATGCATTCTATCTATTTCATATCATCTCATCACTTTCACACTTTGCTTTACAAAAAGATCTTTATATATATATATATATATATA